>CM062293.1:355778108-356350068 GCA_031216915.1 Pictodentalium vernedei
TCTGATAAACTCAGATCTACATTTGTAAATACGCATGGCTCTAACGGGACAGAGCAAAGGCCTATGACCATCTGAAGAGGGAAGAGCCTTAATAACAATAGGTTCCGGATACTTATTAGGAATCTTAGCCAAAAATCCAACATTAGTAGTCAAAGTAATAGTATTACCAACACTATGATAGTGAGAATCATCAACCGATAGTGCATGAAGCTCACTAACTCTTCTGGCAGAAGAGAAGGCTAAGAGAAAAGCTGTCTTCTAAGATAAGAATTTGAAGTCCACTGTATCAAGAGGCTCAAATGGCACTTCTTTTAGCTTCAGAAGAACCCAAGCTAAATTCCACTTAGGAATTAACCTAAGGGTTCTAGGTCTATTTATCGAAAAGTTTTTCACTAAGTTAGATAAAGAGACATTAGATCCAATTTGTAAGGTATCATCATGAGCATAGGTATCCGATAGCACAGACCTATAACCCTTAATAGTTATTGGCTGCAGTTTGATCTCATCAAACAAGTATACCAGAAAATTAGCAATGTCTGGAATGGAGGGATCATAAATATCAATAGAATGATCCCTACACCACCGATAGAAAACCTTCCACTTAGCAGCATAATTTAGCGAAGAGGAGGTCCTCCTACAGTTAGAAATTGCATCCACTGCTCGTCCTGTAAAATGCTTGCCGTGCAAGAAGGACTGCACAACGGAAATACATGAAGGTTGAGACCTTGCAGGTTGTGATGCAGTGTGTACGATTTCCCATGCGAAAGAAGGTCCTCCTGTGGAGGAAGCTTCCGCGGAATGTCCCACAACAGACACCTGAGTAGATTTATCCATGGTCTCTGTGGTGACAGAGATGCTACCAACAGAATCTTGCAGTGAGATTGCTTGATTTTTAGCAATATCTGTTGACGGAGGATATGCGTATCCTAAAATTCCGTCCCAAGAGATCGAGAGGACGTCTACTGCAAACGCTCGAGGATCTGGGCATGGTGACACATACGTCTGCAACTGATTGTTGAGATGTGTCACAAATAAGTCTATCATAGGATGATCCCATTGGTAGCAAATCTGATTGAATACTCGTTTGTTGAGAGTCCATTCTGACGGCAACATGCGACCTTTCCGAGAAAGGGAGTCTGCTAGAACGTTCAGACGACCTGGAAAATGACGGACCGATAGGAGAACTTGATGCTCTAGGACAAACAGAAGGATCCTTTCCATTAAATTGAACAACGGAATGGAATGAGTGCCTCCCGGGTTCCGAATATTCGCTACTACTGTCGAATTGTCGGACAGAATTTGAACATGCGAATTCTGAAGAATGTTCATCCACTGACGTAGCGCAAGCCAAATTGACATCATCTCTTTGATGTTTATGTGCTTGTTTAGGAACTGCGGATCCCAAAGACCCTGGCACCTCGAATCTGTTGGGCTCAGAGTTGCGCTCCAACCTGTTTGACTCGCATCCGTCATTATCATAAAACTCGGATCCGGCAGTTGCAGTGGTACTCCTCTGCCCAAGTCTGAATCTCTTGTTTCACTTGATTCGACAAGATGATGTTCGTTTCGAGCGAATGAGTCTTCACACTCCAATTCTGAATAAAAAATATCTGGAGTGGACGAGTGCGTAGCCGCCCCATCAGAATAAGATCCGCAGTGGCTCCACACAAACCTGTCAGTCTCATGAATTCTCTCGCTGTTACTACATCTGAGTGAAAACAAAAGTGAGCATAACAACTGACTAATTTCGCTCTGGTTAACGGCAGATGAACGAGATTATTGTGCGTCTCGAAGCTCATTCCCAGGTGGGTGAATGACTTGGACGACACTAGATCCGACTTCTTTTCGTTTACTATGAAACCGAGACATCGGAGCAGTTGAAGCAGACTCTGAACATCGTTCCGAAGCGTTAACTTGTTGCCGTACCTCTGATGAATGTCGTCCAAGTAGGCCGACGTTACTACAGACGAATGAGCTCGGAAATGAGTCATTACCGAGTTCATTATTTGAGTGAATGCCCAGGGCGCTAGATTCAGACCGAAGCACATTGCTCAGAACTGATAAACGACTCCCAGGACAGCAAAGCGAAGATACTTTCTGAACGCCGGATGTACCATGACGTGAAAGTACGCATCTTTGAGATCTATGCTTGCAGCATAATCGTTCACTCGAATACTCACTCTGACCGATCGGATGGTCTCCATATAAAATTTCGGAGCCACGATCAGCTTGTTTATCCAGCTCAGAACTATGACTGGACGAAACGAGCCATCTGGTTTTGGAACCAGAAACAGGTAACTGTAGAAACCTGGAGATTCCTGGTTTTCTACGACCTCTATAGCATTCTTGTCCAGAAGAGATTGAACTTCTGATAGAAGCGATTCTCTCTTCTGAACATTTGACAGAAGCTGAGTCCAACGTGGACTTCGAGTTAACAGAGGTTTTTCCTTGAAGGACAGTTTTAGACCTTTGGAAATCACCCCTTGCACCCATGGGTCGCCCGTAATTGACAACCAATTGGTTAAGAATCTCGATAGCCTTCCGCCGACTGGAACGCAATAGAGGTTTAGACCATCACCTCCTGGCCCTGCGAGGCTTGCGGGAGGAGAAACCATGTCCTCCACGACCCGCACCTCGTTCAGTCGACCTAGGGGCGTCTGAACGGTTATCTCGGCCAGCATAATGGCCCCTACCTGAGTCGCTACTCTGATGGTCTCTGGAGTAAGACGTAGAGGCTTTCTTAGATCCTCTACAGGAACTTCCCTTGGACGAATTCGCCCCCGAAGTGCCTGCCTTACTCCTCTCTGCTGAGTCCGACTTTTTTGAAGCGGATTTATAAAGCAGAGAATCCGAAGCTTTCTTAGTAATCTGATCATAGATTATAGAAAGCTTTCCGTCGAAGAGAAGCTCTCCGGAGACCGGAGCAACTCGAAGAGAGTTTTTCACCTTACTATCCACTCTAGTGGATGCAGCCAGGGCAGCATCACGTCTAACTCCAGATTTGCCACTGAAAGGGCGGAGTTATACATAGAATATGCTATAGCCCTCGAAAGAACTCTTAAGGAAGTTTGAACATCCTGGAATTCTTTCCCTTCGAGACGTAATGATAACGCTCTGGTAAGGTGATCTGCGTAAGATAAAGCATCTAAATTAATTCTATTAGACGAGAGTGTCGTCTCCAGTATACTGGAGTTAATAGACATGGACGCCAGCAATGACAACTCCCAAGTCTTCTGCCTGGTCGTCCAAATGCAGAGGAACTCTCGGCACGCCCTGTCCTGCCATTTCAAATCTATTTCTAATATTGATGAAAGGCAGCTGTATAGCGTTAGGGCGATAAGAAACCGGATTTGCCAGTCTTAGAGGCTAGCTTGAATATAGCGTCATTCAAAAGTTCAAATGTCCGTGTGACATTTCTGGACTGGGTCAGAAACTCAGGGACAATGTCCCTATTCTGGCCGAAAAAGTCTGTGTTCAGTGACGCTATCAGTCTCTTATCCGGTAATGCAGCATTTTGGTCTGGAGGAACAACTTCTGGAAGGTGCTGCCGGATGAATCTATGACCACCTTATGTTGTTCGGAAAGGGAAAATTCCAGCTTCGCCATCCGACTGGACCACACGAGATTCTCGGTCATCCCTTTCTGACTCTGCAGGGGAGCGAACTGACCCAGCTTCCTCAGACAGTTCCTGTTCCAAAAAAGTTTCTGATGGCTGCTGGGATGCTGCAATGAGTTGAGTTATCAGTGATAGCAAGTCCGTCACGGAGGCCTGTGGAGCCACGGTTTTACGTGATTTAGCCACTGCGAGCTCCTGGGACATTAATTCCTGCATACAAACGTCCCGACTGGTGTCCTTGGCTACCGGATGGCGTGACCTGATCGACGTGGAATCCCTGGTCAGTGAAGCAGGCTGGATATCAAAAGTCACGTAGCCAAGTTGCGGTCGGGTGTGCTGCCGTGAGGATGAAGAAGGCAATAGACTAGTCGCGCCGGACTGTCTATAAGACAGAGCGTCCCGAGGAGTGGACGTATGCTCCGACTGATGAACGTTACATACAACAACATCTGGTCCCAGATGTTGTTGTAAGAGAGAGGGGCCTCTCTCACTCGCGGTCCGGGCAGACCTGGATAAGCTAAGTACCGAACTGATTAGCTTCCTCCGTTCCATCCTCGGATCCGTCGTCGCAGGGTGTGCACGATCCATGTTTATAGTGCTCGCAACACCCGATCTCCTTTCCTGGACTGCAACGGACGAATTCAGCGTCACAACCATTTCGTGAATGATTGCTACTCTGGGCGAGCTAGCAGGCGACAATGCCGTCGATCCTACGTGGGACCTCTTAGGCGTTTGCCGAATTTCATTGAGCACTTTTGCCGCTAGATCTTCATTTAATTGCGACGATGGAAGCACACTTCTTGAAGACATCCCGGAAACATCACCCGGTTCTTGTTCCTCTGAAAAACTAGAGTGACCCTGTGGCAAGAGGACTGGCATGGACCTCTCACCACTAACAATAGACCATGACACACATCTCCAACGTTTGTCATTCCAATTGGCACACACAGAGCAAGAATTAGTGTGAGTACACTGACTACAAGAAATACACTGAACATGAGAATCAGAGGAAGACTTCCTCGAATTACAATTTGAACAAACTTCATTCATTTTGAAAAAAGTTTAACAGTCATCGTACTCGCACTAACCCTTGAAAACAAGATACATGATAATAATATAATCCATTACAAACATTTCGAAAATTAATTCAAAAGAAAAATTTTTTTCGAAAAATTTTTCAAGATGAGCCCAAGTTCCCAATGGGAACGATGAGCCCAAATGGATCCCAAAAAAGCCCAAGTGTGGAAAAAAATGTTAAAACATGTCTAAAAATTAATGTTACACTTACAGAGAATATAACGTATCTGGCTATGAGCAGAACTAAATAGAAGACAAGGAATCACTGTCAGAAGTAACCGTTGTCAAAAGTGAATAAAACTGGAAACAAGACTCCAGGCACTGAAAATATGGCCCGAAATCAGTAACCAATTTTAACACTATCCGATGTAAAACAGAGGCTTCCTGAGAAGAAACTGCAGTACATCGGATGGTAGATGCATGACTGAAATGCCTAACCACCCTAGGGTGAGGACGTAACCATGGGGAAAAACAGAATAAACATTCTGTTACCAAGCCAAAACTCCCAAGAAATTTCAGTAAAAATAATTACAAAAATTATGCCAAAAGCATGGGAGAATAGCATGGGGGGTATTAAGGAAAGGGAGAGAGGAAACACTGAACAAACAATGGAAATTTCATAGCAAGAATGAAAATATCAGGCCTATGCCCCGAAATTAGGGAACATGAACAAATTTTGCATAAAAATTATAAGTTACAGTTCTGAACACATCCTTCCACTGTTCCTTCCTCTCATCCTTTTATTTCATCCTTAGATCCACCATTTCTCTCATGATTATGTGTCTGGCATCATTTAAACTGAGATTTTAAGCACAGATATCAGTGTGATGTTACTGATTGAAGGGCCAAACAAAGAATGAGGATTTGGCTCCAATTTCGGACTTCCTTGACTCTGCCCATGTGCAGTGGATAAAAGTATGGAGGACAAAATAGGACATCTAATTTTTGGATTTTGATGCAAATTTTGGGGATTGGGGGGGGGGGGGAGGGGGGGGGGGAATTTGTGTTTGGCCCTAGAATATAAGAGTTAGCACCAGCTAAGTCTGGGTCATTGGTACAGTAAAAAAATATAACATCTGGATAGATATAGGTTATTACCACCATATGGGTTTCCAAGATCGTATACTGAAGTTGAGGCATTGTCTCTGGGTCACATATCGATGAGTCCATAAGGACAAGTCGATAATGACTCCGAGGCGAGGTCAAGACTTCAATACACCATCTCGGAAAGCCATTTAGTGGTAATATATAGAATAAATAGGTACTAGGGCTAGTAATCAGATTTAAACCAAAAGTAGGATAAGGGTTTTAACCATGAGGCTCTGCCGCATGGTTAAACCCCATATTCTACGAGTGGTTTAAATCTGATTACCAGCCCTAGTACCTATTTGTTTTATTTATACCATGCTCTTATGTTTCGTCCATATATGAAATAAATTTCGTTTGATGAAGTGATGTCTATTTTTTCATAATTTTCGATTAGCAGACAAGCGGACACATGGGTTTGTTTTGTTTACATCTGTACCAGCAGGCAGTACTTCCGGCTGCACGTGAATGCTTGATTGGCAGTCAGACAGAAAGTGGATTGAATTTACCTTGCTTTTTCAGTCAAATTACTATTAATAATTCTTAAATTTTATTTTAAATATTTAATTGTAGGCATTTTAAACTTAATAAGTCATTGCACGTAGTAGATAGTACTGCAAAACGTCATATGTTTGAATGAAACATCGTGAAGTGTGAATGTATCGAAGTCAGCAAATTGGGTCATGTCAAAGGTCAAGTTGGATGTTGTTCCTACTATGGGTAAAAATTTTTGTAACAGAATTCCTATTGAAAATGTTTTATCCACAGTAGAAGCTTTACACCAGTAGTGGGGTTAAAAGCTAAAATTTAACATTCAGGCTTTTCACAGGTAGTAACATAGGTGAGCAAGGTATAAAACCAATTTATCTTATACTATTCCTCCATTTTTTGACTTGTTCGCATTTATTTTGACAATCATTCTGTGTCTATGAATTGATTTTTATGACTGAAGATCATGACATCATGGTATGATGTTCTTGAGCTGTGCATGACACAATTCCCATTCATTGTCCTACTTGTATTATAATCGCTGAAGTTAATAGTACAGTTTCAGCTGTGGGTCTCTTTTATCAGGGTTAACACATAGTAGGTCTAAAAATATCATCGTGGTAAATGAAAGTGTCAATGACACTGTAGCTCAACTTGTCAAGACAAAGACATGTACATGTATAGCATGTGACACAGCAATGACAAACATCTAGGTAATGACCTGATAACAAAGGTACATATAAAGTATTGTAACGGTCTGTACATAAATACTGACCGTTGCCTGTAACAAATGTATAGGTAAAGTATTGTAAAGGTGGGTGACAGTCAGATGCTAAACTAGAAAAAAATCTTTGAGTCCCAGAGTGGGTCTGACTGAACCCCAAAATATTTGTTCTCATAGCACAGTGATAACAAAGGCACCCCAAAACATACTTGTTCCTGTCCCAAGGTGAAAACAAAGGTACCCAAGAAGTTTTGTGAAGATCAGTTCATAAATACGAGTTGTATAGAACTTGTGACAAAAAACTGATTGGACCTAATTTTGGTACAAAATGGCCACTGGCAGCCATCTTGAATTTTGGACCGTACCCAGAAACACTCATTCTCATCCCAAGGTGATAACAAAGGTACCCAAGAAGTTTTGTGAAGATCGGTTCATAAATACAGCCTCTACCCTGAGCCGTATTGACATGTGCACTTACATTGTGTAAGTAGCACTGAATAAATCAAAGTTCATCTAATTTGCATAATTTCTGCACGAAAAAAAAACCCTTACAATATGTGATGTATTCCATGTTACTAAACATTCATACAAAAATTTATTCAAATCAGAATTTTCATACAGAAGTTCTGTACAAAAGACTGATTGCACTAATTTTGGTACAAAATGGCTGCTGGTGGCCATCTTGAATTTTGGACCACACCCAAAAACACTCGCTCTCATCCCACGGTGATAACAAAGGTACCCAAGAAGTTTCGTAAAGATTGGTTCATAAATATGGCCTCTAGTCTGAGCCGTATAGAAGTTGTGTACAAAAAACTGATTAGACCTAATTTCGGTACAAAATGGCCACTGGCAGTCATCTTGAATTTTAGACTGCACCCAGAAACACTCGTTCTCGTCCCAAGGTGATAATAAAGGTACCCAAGACATTTCGTGAAGATCAGTTCATAAATACAGACTCTAGTCTGAGCCGTATTGACATGTGTACTTACTGTGTGTAAGTCGCACTGAAAAAATCAAAGTTCATCTAATTTGTATAATTTCTGCACGAGAAAAAAACCTGTATTATATGTGATGTATCCCATGGTACTAAACATTCACACAAAAAAATATTCAAATGAGCACTTTCATATGGAAGTTCTGTGCAAAAATCTGATTCCACCTAATTTTGTACAAAATGGCTGCCATCGGCCATATTGAATTTCGGACCGGAACCAAAAACACTCGTTCTCGTCCCACGGTGATACCAAAGGTACCCAAGAAGTTTCGTAAAGATCGGATCGAGCCGTATTGGCATTTGCACTTACAGTGCTGAAAGTAACACCAAAAAACATCAAAATTAGTCTAATTTGCACAATTTACGCACGGGAAAAAACCCCGTATTATATGTGATGTATCCCATGGTACTAAACATTCATACAAAAAATTATTCAAATCAGAGCTTTCATATGGAAGTTCTGTACAAAAAACTGATTTCTGCACCGTCAGTACAAAATGGCGGCTGGCAGCCATCTTGAATTTCAGACCGCACCCAAAAACACTTGTTCTCGTCCCACGGTCATAACAAAGGTACCCAAGAAGTTTCGTAAAGATCGGTTCATAAATACGGCCTCTAGCCCGAGCCGTATCCAATTGTTGACAGACGTACAGACGGACAGACGGACGATGGACGACAGGCCATGACAAAAGCTCAAATTTGGCTTTGCCCAAGTTGAGCTAAAAATGATCTAGTCTAATTAATTTTGCTGAGCTGGTGATTTATTTATCATTTACTGTTATGAAAAATGCTGGCCTCGGCATGTGTAATCAGTTTTTGATGAGTGCAGGTAAAAAATGTTCTCTTTCTGAGTCAAATGATATGTCCAGCTCCTTCCCTGAATACAGATTTGTATTTTGTCTAGACATTTTAACTTGTATTAGGGGAAATACATTCTTGTAAGATATATAACAAATATCCAGATTGTTGAATTCACCAATAAAACAAAGGAGGTGTAACTCTTGATGACTTAACCCTTTTCAAGGTTCAGCTGATCCTGCATCAGATGTATATAACATGACTGGACTAACGGTAGAGGTCAGAGAAGGATAGCCCATGGCTAGGGTTGCGGGACATATCGAAAAACCACACTGCTATTCAAACCAGTATCGATTGAATGCCGGTGAAATTACAAAAATATTGGTTTACCGTCAATATTTATTTACCCACAATTTAATCTTCATGATGTCTTGAGTTTTAACTGTCATCCTGAATAATATTATTCCTTTACCCAACGAATTGGAGGCATTTGCCAGCATAATATACAAATTCAGCAGTTGAAAAAATAATTAAAAAAAAAAAATTCAACAAAGCCAAATCAAGTGAACCCTCATTGGAACAAGCTCATTGAGCTCATTCCAATGAGGGTCACATGATATAGTTTTTGTTGAACTTTTTGGAAAAACTCGATAGACTAATATTTAAAATAATAAATTTTGGTATCATATGTGTTGGGCAGAGTTATTCAAACTGCATCATCAAGGCATACAAATTCGTTCTGACTGTGATGACTCAAGTCTCGATTGTAGTACACATGTTCAGATATCTGAAGTCTTTTGACATTAAGGTATACTGCAGTATTTTTTTTAATACCGATACTGGTATTCAGTTTAGAATACCTTACAGCCCCACCCATGGCTGCTGTGTTGGCTGAGGGGGCACTATAAAACTAGCAAAGCATAATTGACTGAATTCTATTGCCCCTATTGAAATATAAGTTATTGAGAGGCTGGATAACCGACCATTACATTACATGACAAGGAGATATAGTCTACTGCATATGTTAGTAAAACTTCTATTATTGTTAACAAGTGTTAAAAAGACATATTAAGACTAAACAACAAGCGTAATACTGAATACTCTGTGGTTATTAAGAACTGAGATGTTGCAACATACCAGTAAGTTTTAATTACAATAATTCAAGATCACGGGTATGTTGATAGTGTGCTAGCAAGACCGAACTTCAAGCAGAGAGCAAAAAAAGATTTCTTAAAAACCAAGATCAATCAAATTTCCTCACTAACACTGAAGTAATTTGTATCAGCCAATAGGATACTAGAGCATACCTATCTCAACCCATATCACTTGACAATGATCTTTCTCCCACCATACACCACATGACAATAGGGAAATGAATGATTTCAAAAGTGATGTCACCAGAAAACCAGCTGTCTCAACTTGATTCAATACGTTAACCTGTCGCTGTAGTGAGCCAATGCTTGATACCATAGTATATATCTTTGGTATATACAAAACTTTTAGATACTCTTTCCGAATATACATATCATTTTTCTTTATGATCAATCGGCAGAACAGTAAAGTGTTATCAAAAGAGCAGTATTTGGATTTCAATAAGGTCAAGTGGGATGTGGTGGTGGTGGGAGAAAAATCATCCATGAGTGGTGTGGAGGTGGGATGGGTAAATCTCACCCTCAGAAAAAGATATCTGACCCAAACAGTAGGCAAGCCCCGTATCTGGGTCAACTAGATGGTGTCACTTGTGTGCAAAGCACACTATAGTGTATCCCCGCATTTGCATCCTTGACTTTGTATGAATGCTTGATACACTAAATGAAATGTATTATATGACACACTAAAATCATATTGAGTGGCACAGGTGACACAGCTTCGTGCGCACCTACAGACTCCACTGCAACATTTGGGCATGGTTTTAGCGTTTCGAATTACATACATGTACCCTGGGAGCATTTTGCCGGAAACGGTCTAAGAAAACATGAAAGTGGCAACGGTGGCACCCCAAAAATCCGAAACCTTCGTGCACATCTACAGACCCTACTGCAACTTTTGAACATAGTTTTAGCATTTCAAATTACATACTCTGGGAGCTTTTCGCCGGAAATGATCTAAGAAAACACGAAAGAAAAACGGTGGCACCGCCACGTGGCATCTGAAAAATCTGAAACCTTTGTACGCATCTACAGACCTTACTGCAACATTTAAGCATGCGTTTAGCATTTCGAATTACATACCCTAGGAGCCTTTCGCCGGAAACGGTCTAAGAAAACACAAAAGTGGCAACGGTGACACAGCCACTTAGCACCCAAAAAATCCAAAACCTTCCTACGCATTTACAGACTCTACTGCAACATCTCAGCATGGTTTTAGCGGTTCGAATTACATACTCTAGGAGCCTTTCGCCGGAAACAGTCTAAGAAAACACGAAAGTGGCTTTGGTGGCACAGCCACGTGGCACCTGAAAAATCCGAAATCTTTGTGCACATCTACAGACCCTACTGCAACATTTGAGCATGGTTTTACCATTTCGAAATACATACTGTAGGAGCCTTTCGCCGGAAATGGTCTAAGAGAACATGAAAGAGCCAACGGTAGCACAGCCACGTGGCACCCCAAAAATCCAAAACCTTCGTGCGCATCTACAGACCCTACTGCAACATTTGAGCATGGTTTTAGGATTTCGAATTACATACCCTAGGAGCCTTTCGCCGGAAACGGTCTAAGAAAACATGAAAGTGGCAACAGCACAGCCACTAGGCAGCTGAAAAATCTGAAACCTTCGTGCACATCTACAGACCCCACTGAAACATTTGAGCATGGTTTTAGCATTTCGAATTACATACCCTAGGAGCCTTTCGCCGGAAACGGTCTAAGAAAACATGAAAGTGGCATCAGCACAGCCACTAGGCAGCTGAAAAATCTGAAACCTTCGTGCACATCTACAGACCCCACTGAAACATTTGAGCATGGTTTTAGCATTTCGAATTACATACCCTAGGAACCTTTTGCCGGAAACGGTCTAAGAAAACACAAAAGTGGCAACGGTGGCACAGCCACGTGGCACCTGAAAATTCCGAAACCTTCGTGCGCATCTACAGACCCCACCGCAACATTTGAGCATGGTTTTAGCATTTCGAATTACATACCCTAGGAGCTTTTCGCCGGAAACGGTCTAAGAAAACACAAAAGTGGCAACGGTGGCACAGCCACGTGGCACCTGAAAAATCGGAAACCTTCGTGCGCATCTACAGACCCCACTGCAACATTTGAGCATGGTTTTAGCGTTTCGAATTACATACCCTATGAGCCTTTTGCCGGAAACGGTCTAAGAAAACACAAAAGTGGCAACGGTGGCACAGCCACGTGGCACCTGAAAAATCTGAAACCTTCGTGCGCATCTACAGACCCTACTGCAACATCTGAGCGTGCTTTTAGCATTTCGAATTACATATCCTACGAGCCTTTCGCCGGAAACGGTTCAAGAAAACACAAAAGTGGCTACGGTGGCACAGCCACATGGCACCCGAAAAATCCGAAACCTTCCTGCGCATCTATAGCCCCTACTGCAACTTCTGAGCATGGATTTAGCGTTTCGAATTACATATCCTACGAGCCTTTTGCCGGAAACGGTCTAAGAAAACACAAAAGTGGCAACGGTGGCACAGCCTTGTGGCACCCCAAAAATCCGAAACCTTCGTGCGCATCTATAGACCCTACTGCAACATCTGAGCATGGATTTAGCATTTTGAATTACATATCCTACGAGCCTTTTGCCGGAAACGGTCTAAGAAAACACAAAAGTGGCTACGGTGGCACAGCCACGTGGCACCCAAAAAATCCGAAACCTTCCTACATATCTACAGATCATTTAGCAACACCCTAGTGTAATTTTAGAACTCCGAATTACATAGGTTGGGACTATTCAGCAAAAAAGTGAAAAAATAACGCATTTTTTAAGTGGCTCCACAGAAGCCACCTGGTGGCACAAAAATTTAAAAGTTGTATTTTTGGGTTGCACAGACCCTATCGAACAACTGTAGAAAGTTACAGCGTTTCGAATTACAAAACCGGACGTACGGAAGTATGGACGTACGGCCGTACGGATGTACGGTCGTACGGACGTACGGACATATGGACGTACGGACGGAGATCATGACAATATCCCCGCATTTTTTAAAATGCGGGGATAAATATCTTTCCCCTCAAGTAAGATTTCCCCCAGGGTTACCACTAATATTAGAGAAACAAATTTAAGCACTATTCAAGCACTTTTCAAGGAAACTGACGATGATTTTCAAGGAATATGAGGACAGGGCTGTACATATTGGGCAAATAATCATTCGCCAAAAAAGATACAAGGTGACCGATTTTCCGTTCCCCTACATTACTACATCTTCGACAAATATCTTAACTGGAATTGTCATTTTATTCATTTGTTAACTTTTCCAGAACCATGATCTACATTGTAATGATGATAAAACCTACTATTATGATAACATGATGATGAAATGCTGTGATGTAACACACTGTTGGAAAGGGCTCTGTGTGTTACATAACAGAATATTATCACATTACGCACAGAGTACATTGGATGGCGAAATTCCTGAAATAAAAAATTGCAGTGGTCTAGAACTGCACACCAGACGGTGGCGGGTTATGATGAAATTTCTTATCTCAGAGATTACAGGTCAACTGAATTCAAGTACTTTTCAAAGAAGGTGGTGGAAAATCACATACTTTTCAAGGATGTAAATAAATTCAAGCACTTCAAGAACCATGTACCCATCCCATGTCCACACCACTCAAGGATAATAATAGCCCCATGTAATACTGCCTGCAGTGAAATAGGCAAATCCTTCTGCATTTTTAGGGTTAAGAAATAATTTAATCGTTCAGCTTTGTAAAGCTGTAGGATTAAATTTTCAGTGATCCTCACCACCATCTTTTTATTGTATCATCTGTTCATCCACTGCCAATATTTCTTCACTCAAACATTTATCCACAATGGGATGAAAGGATAAAGTGCCAACTACTCCGTGTGCTGATTCTCACACTTTACCAAATTACTAAATCAGAATTGCACAGGACCACCTCTAATATGCATAAATTTAAATATAAAAACATGGCATGTTCACACAAAAAATTAAAATGCAATTATTGATCATTAAATAGAACTCCTCTCAAGTCATTGCTTGTCCAGCAAAAAAATGGTAGCTGTACTGGATATACCACAACACTGATTATCAAAAGAAGTTTCCCTCTAGGCATTGCCAATACACCATACAAAATTGGAATCAGTTGGAAATTTGGTTTTCAAGCTATTGCACAGATAAAACAAAAGCTCAAGTTACTGCCATTAAGCCCATATTGGATTTGCCAAAATACTGGTTATGGGAAGAAACCTTTCTGCAGCTGATCACCAAAACAAGGGGATCAGCTGGACATTTGGTTTTCAAGTTATTAGCTGACAAGCAAATATTATCACCTGACAAAGTTTTTTAAAGAAGGATTTAATTAGCATCTGTGACTTGTTAATGCTGCAAAGGAATGAATGTAATTATTTATGACTTTGTTGTTCAGGTCAGATGATTTGTTCTAGTATTGAGATACAACCTAGGAATTAATGCCCAGATTTCCAGTAATGCAAAGCTAGGGAGCCCAAATATCAATGCAGGGACTTAACTCGAACAAACTTGAATATGACTCCCTCCTCAAGTTAAAATTCAGGCTCACATAGAGAGCCCAAATATTAATGGAGGGACTTGTTTTGAACAAATTCAGATTCGACCCCTCTAAGAATGTTATATACCATATATCAAAAGATTCTGACTGGTGGCTCTGGAGAAGATGATTTTTAAAGAATATTCCCCATACTGCACTGAGTTAAAATTCAGGCTATCATAGGGAGCCTAAATATAAACCTTGGAACTTGATTCAAACAAACTTGGATCTGACCTCCCTCAGGATGCTGTATGTCAAATATTGAAGGATGCTGTCTGGTGGATCTGCAGAAGAATATTTTTACAGATTAATTCTCATATTGTTAAAATTCAGGCTTCCTTAGGGAGCCTAAATATTAACTATGAGATTTGATTTGAACTAATTTGAATCTGACCTCTGTGACAATGCCTTATACTAAATATCAAAAGATTCTGACAGGTTGGTCTGGAGAAGAAGATTCTTTAAAGAATATTTCTCACATTGCACAAGTTAAAACGTGGGCTCCTGTATGGAGCCCAAATATTCTCCGAAGGGCTTTATTTCAACATACATACATCTAATCCCCCTATGAATGCTTTATACCAATTGTCAAAAAATTGTGATCAGTGGTTCTGGAGATGAAGAGTTTTTCAATTTTTGCAAATATGTTGACTCAACATTTTTTTAATTACCCTTCTACGGTAATTTTTTTACCTTTTGATTCTACCAGTCATAAGGATGCTTCATACCAAATAACAGTTCTCTGATCAATGCTTGAAAATATTTGGATTTTAGCTCCTGCAGGCCTGGCATTCTGAAAAATGCAGGAGGGCAAAAAATCGCTCTCCTCAATCAGCTTAGGAGAGCAATTAGCTTTACACAGCATTTTAAGTATCCAGTTGAACGAACTCATTGAAACTGAAACCAACAGACTACATCAGTGATTTTATTAACTTTACAAAGGTAAAGCGAAATCTCTTAGACATCTAGATGTCTCACTCAACAACCGAACACACACTTGACAAGACCTGTGTGTGTACCCAGACCTGTTGTCCAAGAAAGTCATACCCCTACCACTACCACCTTCAACCCCCCAAGGGGGGTTGAAGGTGGTAGTGGTAGGCATATGACTTTCTTGGACAACAGGTCTGCTTGAATCTACAGTCACATCCTGATGCAAGTGCTTCAATTGACAGGATAGTAGTAATGGTAGTATATTATAGTGTCAATATTCCTTGAATAATTACCCCTCAAACTGTGATGTCAGTTGTTGAACTTGAAACTGACAGAAAAAAAAATATTGCTGTGACCCATTTTGCTTCAAATGATTGCAACTTTGAAGTTAAATTGCATTTTTGCTTTCCAACAAAAATTTAATGTGAGCATAATACATGTAATCTCAATCATCCCAGACCAAAATATTTAGGAGGGCAATTTTTCGCTCTCCTTAATTCTTTCAGGAGAGCAGTAAGGAGAGCTAAATGAAAGTGTCAATGACACTGTAGCTTAACTTGTGTGTTGTGTTTGATGAAAAGGATAATGTTCAATGTTTATGAAAGGATTATGAAATAAGACAAGAATTGTGATAATTGGGAATATGTTCATTTCTGTTCCCTGTGTGCTATGTTTATGATAAAAATAATAGGAGATGTACACTGTACTAAAGAGCTGAGGGGTGGGTTAATATGACCTCACAGTTAATATATGTGGCCCTCACAGTTAACATATATCAACAAAATTACAATGAAATTATTCCAAAATGAGTCATCCTATCAAGTTACATTAAAATCCCTTCATAAATATGGCCTGTAGACTGTGCTAAAGGTTTTTGGGCTTCGGCCCCCTGTAGCCGTCAGTTTCCCAATTGCGTCCAAAGGGGACGTTCTCATCTAGACATTATATGAAGTCAACCGACCAAGTTACAATGAAATCCCTCCATAAATATGACCTGTAGACTGTGCTAAAGGTTTTCGGGCTTCAGGCACCTGTAGACATCACATTTGACCAACCACGACCAAAAGGGGATGTCATCATCTAGGCATTATATGGAGTCAACCTAACAAGTTACAATGAAATCCTTCCATAAATACGACCTACAGACATGCTAAAGCTTTTTGGGATCGGGCAGCCATCAATGCTGAATGATCGTGACCAAAAGGGGACGTTCTCATCTGGACACTATTTGGAGTCATCCTATCAAGCTACAATAAAATCCCTTCATAATTATGACCTGTAGACTGTTCTAAAGGTTTTTGGGCTTTGGGCCCCTGAAGCCGTCACAGTTGCCCACTCGTGTCCAAAAGGGGACGTTCTCATCTAGACATTATATGAAGTCAACCTACCAAGTTACAATGAAATCCCTTCATAAATATGACCTTAGATTGTGCTAAAGGTTTTCGGGCTTCGGGCTCGGGCAGCCATCATGGTTGAATGATCGCAACCAAAGGGGACAATCTCATCTGGGCATCAACTGGAGTGATCCTGCGAAGTTACAATGAAATCCCTTCATAAATATGACCTGTAGACTGTGTTCAAGGTTTTCGGGCTTCGGGCACCTGTAGCCATCACAGTTGACCAATCACGACCAAAAGGGGATGTCATCATCTTGGCATTATATGGAGTCAACCTAACAATGTTACAATGAAATCCTTCTATAAATATAACCTTTTGCCTATGCTAAAGGTTTTTGGGCTCGGGCACCCATCAAGGCTGAATGATCACGGCCAAAATGGGACGTTTTCATCTTGACCTTATTTGGAGTCAACCTACCAAGTTACAATGAAATCCCTTCATAAATATGACCTGTAGACAGTGCTAAAGGTTTTTGGGCTTCAGGCACCTTTAGCCGTCAAAGTTGCCCAAACATGTCCAAAAGGGGCCTTTCTCATCTAGGCATTATATGAAGTCAACTTACCAAGTTACAATGAAATCCCTTCACAAATATGACTTGTAGACTGTGCTTAAGGTTTTCGGGCTTCGGGTTCAGGCAGCCATCATGGGTGAATGATCGCAACCATAGGGGACAATCTCATCTGAGCATCATCTGGAGTGATCCTATGAAGTTACAATGAAATCCCTTCATAAATATGACCTGTAGACTGTGCTCAAGGTTTTCGGGCTTCGGGCACTTGTAGCCATCACAACTGACCAATCACGACCGAAAGGGGATGTCATCATCTAGGCATTATATGGAGTCAACCTAACAGGTTACAATGAAATCCTTCCATAAATATGACCTTTTGCCTATGCTAAAGGTTTTTGGGCTCGGGCCCCCATCAAGGCTGCATGATCGCGATCAAAATGGGACGTTCTCATCTAGACATTATTTGGAGTCATCCTGCCAAGTTACAATGAAATCGTTTCATAAATATGACCTCTATACTGTGCTAAAGGTTTTCGGGCTTCGGGCTCCTGTAGCCGTCACAGTTGCCCAATCACGTCCAAAGGGGGACTTTCTCATCTAGACAATGTATGAAGTCAACCCACCAAGTTACAATGAAATTCCTCAATAAATATGACCTGTAGACTGTGCTAAAGGTTTTCGGGTTTTGGGCTTGGGCAGTCATCACGGTTGGCAGATCATGCCCAAATGGGGAAATTCGTATCTAGACATCATAAGGAGTCATCCTACCAAGTTACAATGAAATTCCTCCACATTAAACATGACCTGCAGACTGTGCTAAAAGTTTTTGGGTTTCGGGCTTGGGCAGCCATCACGGTTGATAGATCATGCCCAAAAGGGGACGTTCTCATCTAGGCACTATACAGAGGCATCCTACCAAGTTACAATGAAATCCCTTCATAAATACGACCTGTAGACTGTGCTAATGGTTTTCGGGTTTTGGGCTCGGGCAGCCATACCGGTTGCCCGATCGCGACCAAAAGGGGACATTCTCATCTAGACATGACCCCAAACCTGCATATGAAATTTCGTGATGATCAGACAAGAACTGTGGGGTGTAGCCCGTGCTAAAGGAAAATGTGAACAGACGTCACAGACTCACAGACTAACAGACTAACAGACTTCCGCACGCGTGATGGCAATAGCTTATCTTGACTATGTCAAGTTAAGCTAAAAATCACTCTCCTGAAATTGCCAAGCCTGCTCCTGTGGTTCCCTGGGAGATCTGGGAAATTTACTTTAGTATGAATCAAGTACTTATGACTTAATAATACCACAAACCAAACTTGGTTCATCGGTTCAGAAACTTGGGGCAGAGCCAAAAATTGTGCACCTCCCATTACAAAGGCAAATATTTGAACAAACTTTATTTTACACTTCAAAAGGAAGATCAATACTAAATATCAGGTCATTGTACCCATTGGCTTATGGGAAGAAGATTTTATAAAAATTTGGGAGCATTTTCTGCTACCCCCTCTCTATGGGGCAGAGAAAGTTGATTTGAACAAAATCAAAATGCGATGTCGGAATAAACAATCACCTCAAATTTAACTGAAATCAGTCAAGCTGTTTTGGAAAAGTTGCAAACACCATGCTCATGGATGATAGACAATGTAGGTTGGACGTAGAGTGATCACTATAGCTCACCCTGATTTTCAGCCATGTGAGCTAATAAAAGATGTAAGATGGCTGCCATGGCAGCCATACTGAATATTCTTGAACACTGGTGATCAAAAGGAACTTTCCTTCAGTCATTACTAATCCACCGGACATAAATCAGTGATCAGAGAGACATTTGGTTTTCAAATTATTGTGCACACAAACAAAAATTATAAAAAAATCTAAGATGGCTGCCATGGCACCAATATTGGACATGCCAAAGTATTGATTACCAAAGGGTACTTTCCTCTAGTCATAGCTAATCCACCAAAGAAAATGGGATCCATTGGACAATTGGTTTTCAAATCATTGTGTAGATAAGCAAAATATATATCAGATGTTATACAATATAAGATTTTTACATGTTCCAAGATTTAATGATGCTGGGCAGACACTGAAACCTGTAACTAGTGACAACAGATTTGATGACAGCTGAATGTCTCAATAAAATTAAGTCTATACACTCTTATGTCAAAGTACCAAAATTTCATGTAGCATTTTTTCCCATAATGCAACAAAATCAATGAGCTCTAAATTCCTAGTTGCATTATGGGAAAAATATGCAGGCTGAAATTTTTATATTTAGACAACAGAGTCCAGAGGGTTAACAAAATCTGAGAGGTATTATTTTTGAAAAGTACAACACAGATTTAACTCATTTGTTAGAAAAGAAAGAAAAATTGGATCTTCATAAGCCCCCATACATAAATTCCTCATACCTTTGCTAACAGCAAGTTTCTAACATTACTTGCATCACCATTCCAAGCTTTCAAAAGTATTTTTGTGTCTGTTAACTCTTGTGGATATTGGTCTACAATGGGTAGCTTGGAGTTTAATACAAAGCAGTCTGGCAAATCTTGTTTTATAACATCACCCTGTAAAAATAAATACAATCAAAAGAACTAAATTCTGTTATCTTGCCATGATGAGATACACAAAAGTTCTGGCACTGAAATCAAATTCCAGGACTTTTCTGGCCCTCACAGGTCCATTTTTAAGGATTTTCAAGGACCCATCAAACCTGAATTCAAGGATTTTCAAGAACCAGATCAATAAACATTTTGTGACAATTTTTTTGTAGAAAGCATACTTCAGTGAATCCCACTTAATTGGATATATATATATTATATTTATTTATGTTTAAGGTCACATGTACATCTGCACAGTGGCTAATCATGACTACAACATGGAGATAAAGTCAAGTACAGCCAATCGTTTATACCCATGTTGTCCATTTTAGAGGACTTATACCCCAACCATTGGTGACTGGGTCCTATTTTACTAGTAAAACAAAAGCTTCTTTACCACAGTAAACTAACACTGCCTCACTTCCTGGGATTTCCATGAGGAAACTAACCCTTATTACTGGTAATGGACCAAGTTGATCTCAGTACATCAAATACAGGCAATTAGTCTATTTATCTTATTTGACTGAGCTCTGTCAAATAAGATACAATAGATTAATTGCCTGCTCATTTATCTTTAGAATACAGGAAAGTGACCACATCCTTGTTAATTGAATACTACTGTTAATTGTATAATTTTCACTGGAAAGGTGGCAATTCAATTAACAAGGTTTCACTGTATTACATGTACATGCATAATACGACGTGTAGAGTGTTAGCGCCCAAAGAATATCAGCCAATAAGATTCAGTGGTTCGTTACCACTGACACAATCATTGGATTGCTGGAACATGCTGTCATTCTGGAGTTTGCAGATTTATCATTTTATTAATTCATAAAACTTAGATTGGAGAAAATGTGTATTTTAATTTTTAGATGTTTTGACCAAAGTACATGTGACTGTATGACAGATACCTCCATACAGGCAAAGATAACATTTACAACTAAACTTATATCACATAAAATAAATATCTCCTTTAACCATCTCCAACCACACAGAGTGAGGGTCTTAAAACAACCACTGATCATGTTATTACACTTTCCAGACAGTAGTAGAGATCTTTTTGATAAATGTCAAATAGTAATTCATGTTCATTTTCACTTAGAACAAAATAACATTGAAGCTCCTTTAACCCTTTACCTAACGTAACGGCCAAAACCGGCCAGCGCAATTCTAAAAAATCGCCAATTAATTTTCATTATTTTTTTCATTTTTTGTCTCAAAAACATAGGTTATGACCCCTCATTGAAATGAGCTCGTTGAGCTCGTTCCAACAAGGGTTCATAACCTATGTTTTTGAGACAAAAAATGAAAAAAATTAGTTATTCAAGAATTATTTTTGCAAGTGTCATCTGCTTTTCAGGTTAGGTAAAGGGTTAAGCAATTGGTTCCCTTTTGGCTTCAGGATTGCCACTGATATAAGAAAATCAAATTTAAGCACTATTTAAGCACTTTTCAAGGACTCTGATCAGGATTTTCAAGAAGTGTCATAATTTTTATATGAACTTACAACACCATAGCAACACAAAGAATTTCAGTCTTGAGGACCTTATCTCTGGAAAACCCAAGTAACTAAATCTATATCCTTCCTTGAGTTAAACAAGGAGTCATCTGCAATGCTAAAGCTTTGCAGATGATGCATTGTTGCACTCAAGGGAAATATAGAGATCAAATAAATGTGATTACTGACAGGTTTTTTGACATCACATGTATGTGGGGAGGGCTATCTTAAGACTTATTTTCTTTGAGGCTATAGGTAAACTGAATTTAAGAACTTTTCAAGAGGAGTGATGGAAAAATCAAGTACTTTTCAAGGTCAGAAACTATTTCAAGCACTTCTCAAGAAGGAGCAAAAATATAAGGACTTTTCATTTGAGTGGGAACCCTGGGCTTTAACAATTGTTTAATGTGATGTACTGACAAACAGTGGGTAGTCTCTGCAGCATTAAAATATGTAACGCCAAGCCTGAAAATAATTTTCAATGCGCTTCCAGACAAAATGTCAGACAACAAATGAATCATGTCTGTCATTTAAGAATGATATCTGACATATTATAAAAACGAGTTTGAATATTCGAAATAATGTGTTTTGGGTGTACATGTACCTTCATCTTAAAACTGCTGAAAATTCATCCAACCATACCTTGTTTGGCAGGGCTCAATGAGCCCTGCCAAACAAGGTATGATTGGTTTCATTCTGAAGTGGAACTGAATTACCCTTCAGACATAATTTAGATACATATATGGCTATATCAAATCGTATTCCTTCACACGCAGTTAATACTGATGAACTGTACAGTCACTTTCTTCACACTTCTCAACTTGCCAGGACCAGAAATCACAATAATCTTTAATTTTAGGCTCGCTAGTTATATACACGATTTCCAGCATACATGATGTTCCGATCACTGAACATCACTGATAATTTTGGCATTAGACATTTTGACTGATGATTGTAAACCTCAGTCAGACATTGGCTTTTTTGTACCTGACAATGTCCTTGTCTGACCACTTATTTTCTGGTATGTGTAACACAAACAGTGAATTTAGTGGATGCTAAAAAAAGCTTAAACTACATTATTATTATTGTTATTATTATTATGCTCATTGAGCTTAAAGTCAACAAAACAGGTTGCAGATATAGTTACTAATTATTGCCCAATATCACTGATTAGCTGAATCAGTAAAATATTTGACAAATGTGTCTTTGAATGCTTGTGTCAGTTTCTGATTGAGAACAATGTTTTTGGTAAGTTTCAGTTGGGTTTCACACCTAGAAATATTATATTGTTCTTCAACTTTCATATATGATGCATTCTGTTGGCTGCTTGACAAAGGCAAAGAAGTTACAGTGGTCTTTTGTGATGTCAGTAAGGCTTTTGACAAGGTATGGCATGCTAGTGTTATTTACAAGCTGGAGAGAACTGGTGTCTCGGGGGACCTTTTATTGTTTTTGAAATCTTATCTGTCGCAACATTTAATTCTAGAGAATCCAGAGCAAGCCTCAACCTTAATCAACAATGATTTGGCCACAATCTCTACAGTGGGTCAAAACATGGCTGGTTAAGTCTAATCCCATGAAACAGAGTGTGTGCTTATATTACATAAAGGCAACCCTATAGCCCACCCATCCTTGCTTTTAGGTGACAAATGGATAACCAAAATGGACAATCACAAACACTTATTATTATTAGTTAACATATTAGTTATTTTAAATAGCACATGTACATGGAATGATTAGATACACCATAACTTCTCTAAAGCCTGGTCCTGCTGAGGAATCATAAATGTAACCTTGATCACAGCTTCTGGAAATGAAAGTGTTAATGACACTGTAGCTCAACTTGTCAAGACAAAGATATGTACATGTATAGTATGTGACACAGCAATGACAAACATCTAGGTAATGACCTGATAACAAAGGTACATATAAAGTATTGTAACGGTCTGTACATAAATACTGACCGTTGCCTGTAACAAATGTATAGGTAAAGTATTGTAAAGGTGGGTGACAGTCAGATGCTAAACTAGAAAAAAATCTTTGAGTCCCAGAGTGAGTCTGACTGAACCCCAAAATATTTGTTCTCATAGCACAGTGATAACAAAGGCACCCCAAAACACACTCATTCCTGTCCCAAGGTGAAAACAAAGGTACCCAAGAAGTTTCGTGAAGATCAGTTCAGAAATATGAGCTGTGTAGAAATTGTGACAAAAAACTGATTGGACCTAATTTCGGTACAAAATGGCCACTGGCAGCCATCTTGAATTTTGGACCGCACCCAGAAACACTTGTTCTCGTCCCAAGGTGATAACAAAGGTACCCAAGAAGTTTTGTGAAGATCGGTTCATAAATACAGACTCTAGCCTGAGCTGTACTGACATGTGTACTTACTGTGTGTAAGTAGCACTGAAAAAATCAAAGTTCATCTAATTTGCATAATTTCTGCACAAGAAAAAAACCCGTACTATATGTGATGTATCCCATGGTACTAAACATTCACACAAAAAATTATTCAAATCAGCACTTTCATTTGGAAGTTCTGTGCAAAAATCTGATTGCACCAAATTTTGACAAAATGGCTGCCATCAGCCATCTTGAATTTCGGACTGGACCCCAAAACACTTGTTCTCGTCCCACGGTGATAACAAAGGTACCCAAGGAGTTTCGTAAAGATCAGTTCATAAATACAGCCTCTAGCCCGAGCCGTATTGGCATTTGCACTTACAGTTCTGAAAGTAACACCAAAAAACATCAAAGTTAGTCTAATTTGCATAATTTCTGCGCGAGAAAAAAACCCGTACTATATGTGATGTATTCCATGTTACTAAACATTCAAACAAAAATTTATTCAAATCAGAACTTTCATATGGAAGTTCTGTACAAAAGACTGATTGCACTAATTTTGGTACAAAATGGCTGCTGGTGGCCATCTTGAATTTCGGACCACACCCAAAAACACTCGTTCTCATCCCACAGTGATAACAAAGGTACCCAAGAAGTTTCGTAAAGATCGATTCATAAATACGGCCTCTAGCCTGAGCCGTATAGAAGTTGTGTACAAAAAACTGATTAGACCTAATTTCGGTACAAAATGGCCACTGGCAGTCATCTTGAATTTTGGACCGCACCCAGAAACAGTCGTTCTCGTCCCAAGGTGATAACAAAGGTACCCAAGACGTTTTGTGAAGATCGGTTCATAAATACAGACTCTAGCCCGAGCCGTATTGACATGTGTACTTCCGTGTGTAAGTAGCACTGAAAAAATCAAAGTTCATCTAATTTGCATAATTTCTGCACGAGAAAAAAACCCGTATTATATATGATGTATCCCATGCTACTAAACAATCACACAAAAAATTATTCAAATCAGCGCTTTCATATGGAAGTTCTGTGCAAAAATCTGATTGCACCAAATTTTGTACAAAATGGCTGACATCGGCCATCTTGAATTTCGGACCGGACCCCAAAACACTCGTTCTCGTCCCACGGTGATAACAAAGGTACCCAAGGAGTTTCGTAAAGATCGGTTCATAAATACGGCCTCTAGCCCGAGCCGTATTGGCACTTGCACTTACAGTGCTGAAAGTAACACCAAAAAACATCAAAGTTAGTCTAATTTGCAAAATTTACGCACGAGAAAAAAACCCGTATTATATGTGATGTATCCCATGGTACTAAACATTCATACAAAAAATTATTCAAATCAGAGCTTTCATATGGAAGTTCTGTACAAAAAACAGATTTCTGCATCGTCGATACAAAATGGCGGCTGGCAGCCATCTTAAATTTCGGACCGCACCCAAAAACACTTGTTCTTGTCCCACGGTCATAACAAAGGCACCCAAGAAGTTTCATAAAGATCGGTTCATAAATACGGCCTCTAGCCCGAGCCGTATCCAATTGTTGACGGACAGACGGACAGATGGACGACGGGCCATGGCATAAGCTCAAATTTGGCTTCGCCAAAGTTGAGCTAAAAATATATTTTGCCTTCATTACACCCCTTCTTGAAGAATTTGTTGATTGTTGTTTGCGAAAATTGTTCAGTAACCAAAGTTGCTGAACTGGAAAAAGAACAGATCGCTGCAAGGATCATCAGTGCTATAAAGTCGTTGATTTATTCTTAAATGCTCTTGGATTCTCTACAAGACTCCACAAACATAAAGCTAATGCAGTTTTTCAAAATGTTTTATCACATCTCCCACATATATTGCTAATAGATTTCCTCTGCTCATCTCATCGATTCCACCCCTCAATCTTCAGTCAACTCATAACCACAGACTTCCGTTTTCTCTGACACAATTGTATCAGTCTTCTTTCATCCGTAGAATTATTGATCAATGGATCAAACTGCCCTTATCTGTCCACGAAAATTAGGCCTTCATTAATTTCAAGACTTTCCTGAATGATGACATCCTCTGAACACCTATGTTTTACAGTGGTACAAAATTGTGTACAGCCCAAATATACCATTGTAGGTTGAGACTGTATTGCAGGAGCCGTAACTCTCACTTGCATGATAATCTTTTTTCACCTACTCCTTCATGTCACAAACAATGGGTGAATGTGAGACACCAGAACACTATCTCTTACATTGTCCAATGTTCTCAGATGCATTCAGTAATACATTTAATTTACTCCCATTTGCAAGGGGTATATCTACACTACTTTTTTGCTCCTAAGAATTCTTGAGTAATGAGGAGAGCCACCAAATTTTTGAAGTGGTACACAACTCCATCTTACCAAGTAGACATTTCCAATGAACAGCAATGCAACTGAAACCTACTCGTGAAACATTACCAAAGGCACTTAACTGGTCGATTTTACTCCCACTTCCAATCCAAATTTTCCTTTTTCAGACTCAGCACCAATGAGGTTGTGTGTGCCATACTCCTTATTGAATACACATCAGCCTTTTTCTTGTAATTTTCCAGAATGTGAAGGTAATGAATCATGTATTCAAGGTGGCTTCCTCCTTCTTCATCATTTCTTTCTCTATTCTTCTCACCTTCACTCAAGTTTAAACAATCTCATATGTCATTGTCTTGTGGTCTGAGTCCCTTTCCCCCATGTTGTTCTTGAATAGAGTTAGCTAATAATATTTCACTTGTGCTTTTCTGGGAGGGGGACCATGCATCTCTTCATTTGCAACTGATTTTGTATGTGGTATTTGGATATCCAAAGCAGTGTAGTGATGGCAATTAATTTATTTGTGAAACAGTTTATATACCTCATGAACGTGGACAAGGTTTGTTATGTATGTGTGTGTTGGGAGGAGGGGGGGGGGGGGGGTCGCAGCCTCCAGACAGGTAGATGAGCTAACTTATACAAGCCAAGGGAGATGACTTACATAAGCTATAAGATCAGTATTGAATCCCTCCTTTCCTCAGCAATATGACCATCGTTATACTCATTACATTGTTTACTATTGTATCTTGGTTTGTTATATTTTCTTTTTTTCTTTGTGACATATATTTTATGTATTGTATACATATAACATAATTTTCAAATGAATATTGTTTAAACTAAAATACACTGCAGACATATTACATAAAATTTTTTCAGGGTTTTCAAAGACCAGGGTGAAATTGAAGAACTTTCCACAGGAATGTTGCAGGCCTGTGGGCAAAATGAAAGTTTCCTCATTAGATTAAATTATTACTGTTGGATTAAATTATTACTGAACCTCCCAACAAACCAGGATGGTTTCGCTCATCTCGCTGTTGACAGTACTGACTGAAATGATACCTTCCAGAGAGCCAGTGTTAAAAGGATCAAGTTTCATAAACAAGAGGCCCCAGGGGGCCTGAGGGCGCTCACCTGACATGGTAGTCTAAATATCAAACCAGGGACTTGACTTGAATAAGCTGCATACGCCCCTCCTAAGAAAAGCATATACCAACTAGATGAAGCGATTGTGCCCACACAATACACAGGATTTTCCTTCTATTTTCAGTTCCTGCACTTTAACATCCCAAAATTGAGATAAACACATAAAAAACAGATTTTTTTCCCAAACAAAATATTTTCAGCCTAAATTTTTTTCTTCTTCTTAAAACGCATAAAAAACTCTAAAACTAATTTCCGGATTTTGGTCCAAAATTTTCTAAGTCCCACCCGGACCCCAAATTTTCGGTGTAAAAAAAAAATGGTTTTTTTTGTCTTAAAATTGACAGAAACGCATAAAAAACAAAAACAAAAATTTCCGGATTTTGGTCCAAAATTTTCGAAGTCCCACCCGGACCCAAAATTTTCGGTGTAAAAAAAAAAAATTTCTTTTTGTCTTAGAATTGACAGAAACGCATAAAAAACACAAAAAAAAAAAATTACGGATTTTGGTCCAAAATTTTTTTTAAGTCCCACTGGACCCCAAATTTTCAGGGTAAAAAAAAAAAAAAAAATTTTTTTGTCTTAAAATTGACAGAAACGCATAAAAAACAAAAATTCCAGATTTTGGTCCCAAATTTTCTAAGTCCGACCCGGACCCCAAATTTTCAGGGTAAAAAAAAAATTTTGTCTTAAAATTGACCAAAACGCAGAAAAAACAAAAAAAATTTTTTTTCGGATTTTGGTCCAAAATTTTCCAAGTCCCACCCGGACCCCAAATTTTTGGAGGAAAAAAAAAAAAAAATTTTTGTCTTAAAATTGACAGAAATGCATAAAAAACCAAAAAAATTTTTTTTGGATTTTGGTCCAAAATTTTCTAAGTCCCACCCGCACCCCAAATTTTCAGGGGAAAAAATTTTTTTTTTTTTTTTGGGGTCATAAAATTGACCGAAACGCAGAAAAAACAAAAAAATTTTTTTTCGGATTTTGGTCCAAAATTTTCTAAGTCCCACCCGGACCCCAAATTTTCAGGAGAAAAAAAAAAAAATTTTTTTTTCGGATTTTGGTCCAAAATTTTCTAAGTCCCACCCGGACCCCAAATTTTCAGGGGGATAAAAAAAAAAATTTCTTTGTCTTCAAATTGACAGAAAAGCATAAAAAACAAAAAAAAATTTTTTAGGATTTTGGTCCAAAATTTTCTAAGTCCCACCCGGACCCCAAATTTTCAGGGGAAAAAAAAAAAATTTTTTTTTTTTTTTGTCTTAAAATTGACAGAAACGCAGAAAAAACCCAAAAAATTTTTTTTCAGATTTTGGTCCAAAATTTTCTAAGTCCCACCCACACGCCAAATTTTCAGGGGAAAAAAAAAAATTTTTTTTTGTCTTAAAATTGACCGAAATGCAGAAAAAATAAAAAAATTTTTTTTTTCGGATTTGGGTCCAAAATTTCTAAGTCCGCAACGGGACCCCAAATTTTCAGCCTAAATATGAACCCAGGGATTTGGCTTCAACAAACTTGAATCTCACCCCCCTAAGGATGCTGCATACCAAATATCAAAACATTCTTATTGCTAGATCTGAAGAAGAAGATTTTTCAAAAATACTCCTCATACTGCACTAATTTAAACATTTGGGCTCCCATAGAGAGCCCAAATATCGACCCAGGCAATTGATTTCAATAAACATGTGAAACAATCTTCCAAAGATGTTATATGTGAAATTTTAAAGCTTTTGGAGCAGTGGTTTCAGAGAAAAGTAGTCTTATGTTTTTCCCATTACCCACGGTGTTAAAAAATGCTGACTCAGCACTTTTTCAAAGTCCCCAAAAAGTACCCCATGATAAAACCGATGGCAATTTTTTTTTATCATTCCATTCTGTTGGTCCTAAGGAAGCTTCACAACAAATAAGAATTCTCAGTGCCGTGTAGTTTTGGAGATATGGGCGTTTTCATTTTTTTCTATATTTAGCTCCTGTGGTTCCCACGGGGCTATGGGGAAAAAAAATTCAGCATAAATTAGGTACTTATGACCCAATAAGCACTCATGTAAAATTTGGTTCAAATCGGCCTCGCGGTTTGGAAAATAGAAATTTGGGGTGGGGCCAAAATTTTTCCCCTTCCTTTAACATCGTCAGATATAGCACCTCCAACTTCTCTTGAACAAACTTGAGTCTACACCTCAAAAGGAAGCTGCATACCAAATATCAAGTCTCTGCTATTGCTGGTTCTTGAGAAAAAGATTTTTTAAGAATTGGAGCATTTTTGCCCCATCCCTCTGCTCAATGTGAGCCGAAACCTAATTTGACAAAAAATCAAAATCCGCTTACATAACCCCTTCTCACATGAAATTTCATTAATATGCGGCCAGTGGTTTGGGAGAAAAAGCCCAAACACCACCTTCACGACAGACGCCGGACGATGGACGAAAAGTGATCAGAATAGCTCACCCTGACTTTCAGTCAGGTGACCTAAAAATGGTGTGGGATTAACTGAGTTATGGTAATGTTAGCTTTCTGTGTACTCCTTTTTGAAAACTAAGATGGCTGGCTAATTTAGAAAAACTTGTTTAGTATGTTGTGTACAGTATGCTAGTTGGTTTCCCATAACAAGAATGATAATGCTTGGACATTATAGCTTAACTCTTTCAACATGAGAGGCTGCTTTTCTGGTCCAGCAACACCATACGTCATACTTTCATTAAGTAGGATGGCTACTAAGTGAACGTGTGTGGTAGAACAATTAATATCTTCAACGTGCAGCCTGAAGGCTGCGCGTTGAAAATATTAATTGCTCTACCTCCAAATAATGGATATGGACTCTTCCAATTTCTGCCATTTAACTGGCATGGAAGATACCACCAGTGTTCAAAGGGTTAACAAGTGTTATTACACATTTTGGAAACACTGATAGCTATTCAATGACTGTCAAAATCCAAAATATAAATCCTCTTTCTCCTGTCAATATGCACCACTGTATTAAGTTTTATAACAACTGGTGCTCCTGAAATACAGGTGGAACTCCACCTCGAATCACTGAACCCAGTCCACCACTCTCATTGTGTTCTGTCTTAATGTATTTATTTTTTGGTGTTTATGGTCGCATATTTCTGCACAATGGCTAATTATGACCACAACATGGATATAAAGTCAACTCGAGCCAATCGTTTATACCCATGTTGCGAACCCCAGGCATTCCTTACATGGTCCTATTTTACCAGTAAAACAAAACTTAGCAATTATACGTTATGTTGTAACACATTGTTGCTGCACTGGGTCAGTCTTCAACCTTGTATTACTGTATACACTCAAATCTTACTCTAGCCAAACCGTTCACCACCAATTTGACCCAAACTCTCCTCTAATTTAGCCCGAACCATCCTCCACAGTGGCTGAAGTATTCGCTAGAAACTTGACTGAAACTGTCCTCCAAAAAGAGAGTGATCCATCCCGCTTGTTTGGTACAAAAACAACAAAAAACAAATTAAGCCTCACAAAATAGATCTTGTTTCTCAGGCCATTTTTTGAAAAATTGCATGCTGGCAGGCAGGCGTGCGGCGGGTGGGCCTGGCCGGATTTTTATTTCATTTTTTATTTTTGTAATTATTTTTTTGTCATCAAAAATTCATATTCTTGGTTTGTTTTATATTTTAGGCCTCATAAACTACAGAATAGCATGGGTGGTGGTGTACATGTATTTCATCCCTTGAGTGCAAGAAGGCTTCGCAATGCTAAAGCATTGCAAAAGCCTTGTCGCACTCAAGAGAAAAAATTATCAATTTTATTAACTTAGGTAACGTATCAGACATAAACCATTTAATTATTACTTTTTTAAGTTTGCATTAGTTATTAGCATGCGACAGCCAAAATGCCCATGAAGGAGAGCCAGAGAAACAAATTCTTAACTTTCTTAGGCCTTATTTATTTATTTATTTTTTTACTTTCAACTACAATTAAAAAAAACCCAACATCATATTTAATTCATTGTAGTAAATAAATAGAGAGAATCATACATCGAAAACATCATCAATGCATGTCAGTCTACACTGAGGTATATATCAGCTGTCCCGTTATAACAAAAATTTGTTGTCAGACTGACTTTACTGACAGTGCGACATGAAAAATGTCAATGACATTTTCAAAACTTGGTGACAAAGATATGTTTATGAACAAGTACTATTTTCTAATAACTAGGTCTACTTGCTATATGTAAGAGACAAGGCAGCTGTTTGAAAATATTATTTTGTTATGAGGTGTTGAAAACTGACATCGGCAATTTTAAATAAGTGGTAATAAGGCCAAAAAAGTTAAAAACATGTTTCTTAGGACCTTCCGCATGGTCCTTTTGGCTGCCACATGCTCTCTTTTTAAAACCAAAGAAAACTTTAAAAAATGGTTTATATTTTACCCAAGTGAATAAAATTGATAAATTTATCCCTTGAGTGCAACAAGACTTTGCAATGCTTTAGCATTGCAAAGCCTTTTTGCACTCAAGGAACAAAATACACAACCATCCAAGCTATTCTGTAGATTATGAGGCCTTAAACATAAAACAAACCAAGAACATTAACTTTTGATGGCAAAAAAATAATTACAAAAATGAAAAATTAATTAAAAAAAATGCCTGACCACATGCAATTTTACAAAAAATGGACTGAAAAACATAAGATCTACTTTAAGGGCCTAAATGTAATATAATTTGTGAACAATTATTTCATTTATTTATTGGTGTTTAAGGTCACATGGGTTTTATGGGTGGAGGAAGCCAGAGTACCCGGATAGAATCACCGAGCAACGTTCAGCAACTGCACTCCACACAAGCAGGGTTAGCATTGGTTGAAGACAGGTGCACCATCAAAGTGCAGTATGCCTTAGGACACAGAACCACCTTGCCCCATGTGGGCAATGGGGATGAAGTGTCTTGCCCAAGGACACAATGCAGTTGCCGAAGGTGGGGTTCGAACCGAGGACCTCTCGGCTTGGAGCCTGCACCTACTGAGCCATCGCACCCCCATTATTTGTGAACAAGCACACATAGGCCTATTGCTATTAGTTGAATGGGATAAAGTCCAACTTCCACAGGAGGCATGCTATTTAGAAGAATTATGCTGTCGTCAGGTGTTGATTCAACATGTTATACCGGTAATGAATATTATTTGATAAATTTATAGAAAATATTAATTTACTGTATATTTTCACTGGATGATGATTGGAGTCTATTTGTGGCTAGTTCAGATCAATATGTAGTGAACAGTTGGGGTCAAATTGCAGAGTTTGCTTTGGCCAGAGGATGGTTTGGGTCTTATTACATCACAGCATACTATTGTGTCAAGAAATAAGATAAAATGATATTTAACTCTCTGTAAACTGATGCCAACATATTAAAATTTCAACCTGCAATTTTTCCTATAATGCAACCAGGAATTTAATCAATTCAGTCTTATCTGAATGAGTTCTGTCACACAGGACAGAACTGCTTAAATTCCTAGTTGCAGTGAGAGAAAATCTTGCTGGTTGATTAATTGATGCAGGACTGAAATAACATTTTCATTGTAAAATGTACAGATAAATGCAGTTTGTACAGTGGAATGCATGTTACTTGAATAGCCAGTTTGCTTGTGAAAATTATTCACATAACAAGAAAGAATATTCTACAAACATGAATTTGTTTATTTTTTTGTACTCTGGAGATAAACTGAGCATTTATTCTATTATATCTTCTTGAACAGAGCTCTTGGAGATATAATAGATATAATAGATTAAATGCTCATACTGGATGCACTGAATTGAGTTTGAATAGGTGGGTAAACACGTAGAATTCAGAGGTAGTTAACCCTTTACCCGATGTAATGGCCAAAACCGGCCAGTGCTATTCTCAAAAATCGTCAATTTTTATTATTTTTTTCATTTTTTGCCTCAAAAACATAGGTTATGACCCCTCGTTGGAACAAGCTCATTCGAACAAGGGGTCATAACCTATGTTTTTGAGACAAAAAATGAAAAAAAATAGTTATACAAGAATTTTTTTTGCAAGTGTCGTCTGCTTTTCATTTTAGGTAAAGGCTTAAGAGCAAATCTCTGAGAGATCACAGAATTTTTTATTTTTTTACTTAACAGGAGTTCACTCTAAAACCTATATGCATTTAACAGGTCAAATAAGTCATGAAGATATGGTAAATGGTTTGGTGCTTTGAAATTATATTCAATTAACGGATTATTCAATTAACCCTTTACCTAATGAACTGACTTTTTCTGCCCACATTTACAAATTGAGCAGTTGAAAAAAATCTATTTTTCAAAAAATGCTATGCAGGGTAGCATCACAAAATTCACCCTCTGTGGACCTCATTTTGCAGATGACAGTCTGCTTATTTTCTGGTTTGATCTTGTGCAGTGGGTAAAGGGTTAAGAGGTATCCTAAAGTTGTTGTAGCTACTCTATCATTATTTCTGACACAGATAACAGCAATGAAGCAGTTAACTTTATTTGCTGTACATTTGATAAATAGAGGAGGCGGTTACACACTGTTATTCAATTACTAGCAGATCAATATTAAAATATTAGGAAATGTCATTTTGTCAACAAGGAAATATACACTTGGTAATCATTAAATCAGCCTGAAAACACGAATCTCTCATAAAACATTTTAGTTATTAAATATTTGTTTAGGAACTGGTTAAGCACATTATTCAATGTATCAGAGTTCGAGTTAACAGATTGGCATAAAAAGCAGTTAACCCCTCCCTTTTTTGCAATATGAATTTAACTCAAAGATAATTTAACCTGTTAGCACTTGGCAATGGGCCGTCAGATATTCTGTGTTCAAAAAATGATAATTAACACTTTATGTAATGTAACAGTCATATCCAGCCAATGCTATCTGTATTATAATTTAGGCCCCACAAGGGTAGATTTTCTGTTTCTCAGGCCATTTTTTGTAAAATTGCATGAGGGCGGGTGTTTTTTTTTATTTTTTATTTTTGTAATTATTTCTTTACCATCAAAAGTTCATGTTCTTGGTTTGTTTTTTGTATTAAGCCTCATTACCTACAGAATAGCATGGGTGGTGTTGTATTTCATCCTTTTAAGTGCAAGAAGGCTTTCAAGGGACAAATTTTTTAATTTTTCAATTTTATTAACATGGGTAAAAACATCACACATAGACCATTTAATTATTATTTTTTTAAGTTTGCATTGGTTATAAAAAGAGAGCATGCGGCAGCCAAAATGACCACGTGGGAGGACCTGAGAAACAGATTCTAAACTTTCTTAGGCCTTACAACAATTTGTTTGTGCATGTGTTTATTACCTAACTCCTTCTACACCCTCCAATGAATCACCACCGAACTTAACATGTGCACTCAGCCAAGTGCGGAGAGTGTCACTGTGGTGTTGGTGCAGGGAGTGGGGCTTGTCGGAGGAAGGGGTGGGGTTTTCAAGTGTAAAGGCCAAAAGGATGGAGTGATGTGAAAACACATATATGTTCATTTCACTCAGTTATCTCTATGTGCTTGACTTACTATGGACTACATTTCAATCCTTGGATGGAGTGAGAGGACCGGGGTGGGAGGTTACCTATCTTATGACTCTTCATCAGATCCGACACAGTGAGCTTGCTCCAAATGAGGAGTCATAAGCAATATTTTGGAGGCAAAATCTGAACATTTTTAGTTATTAAAAAATTGTTTTTGAAAGGGACGTCTTCATGTCAAGCTTGGTGAAGAAGGGGTTTAGTCAAGGGAAATTGGGAGGGTCCTTTTTTGGGACAGAGATTCCACTAGGGTCATCAAAAATTATCCAGGTGGACCAGATTATGTTGACATATTGTTGACTGAACATTTGGTTGAATGAACACTTGGTTGAATGGATACTTTGTTCAAATGTACATTTGGTTGAATAAAAGTTTTCAAAAACGTTCGTCGAATTTTCGCCTAAATTTTTGGTTTGAATGAAGTGACTTTTTTCTGAAATTGTTTTGTAGTTGGGTCACATGTATATAGTATATACTCAGCAAACATGTTGTTCATACTACTTCACTACAACTTATTTTATAGACTATGTGTCAAAATTTGTTGGGGGTTCTTTGAACCCTGGCTGATCCAAAGCCTTTAAATAAACAAGAGGCCCCAAGGGGCCTTAACTGCTCACCTGACAAGTTGTTCAGAGAAGTATTTTGGATCACATTCAGCTAATCATGGCTCATCAACACTTCAGTGGAATGAAGTCATGAAATTATTATAGAGGACCTTTTTTTTTTTTTTACATAAATTCACTCTAATTCCTTAAAAACGCATTTTGTAGCAATTTTTTTCCCTACGCTTAATTGACCCCCTGGGGTGTGGAGTGGGGTTATTGATCATAGGGTTATTTTTATTGGGGGGGGGGGGGGGGTTGCATAAAATGACTCTAAATCTTTCAAAATATATTTTGCAGCCAAACATTTTGTTACATCTAACTGTCCCCCCCCTCCCCGACAAGGAAGGGAGGGGAGGACAAAGGGTAAAAACATTTCTGCATTAAACCACTCGAGTTCATTTAGGAAGTCGACTGGACCCAAATTTTCAAGCTATAACAAAAAAAACTTCATTTCAAAATTGAACAAAATACATAAAAAATACCCCCCTCCCCCCAAAATTTCCGAACTTTGGTCCAAAATTTTGGAGTCTGAACCAGACCCAAAATTTTCAAGCTAAAATTTTTATTTTTTCTCTCAATTCAACAAAATGCATAAAAAACAAAAAAAATCTCTCCAAAGTTTGCTCCAAAATTTCCGTTGGGAACCGGACCCAAAATTTTCAGGCTAGGCTAAACGCATAAAAAATCAAAAAATTTCTTTTTTTCAAATTTTGGTCCAAAATTTCTATGTCTGAACGAGACTCAAAATTTTCAATTTTCAACCCAGGGACCCGATTTTGAACAAACTTGAATCTGACCTTCCTAGAGATGATGGATACCAAATGTTAAAGGATTCTGACTGGTGGATCTGAAGAAGATGATTTTTAAAGAAATTTCCTCATATTGCACTAATTTAAAATTTGGGCTCCCATAGGGAGCCCAAATATTAAGCGACGAACTCGATTTGAACAAATTTGAATTTGGCCCCCATAGAGATGATGTATACCAAATATGAGAAGATTCCCGAATGGTGAATCTGAAGAAGAAGATTTTTAAAGAATATTCCACGTATTACACAAAGTTAAACTGTGGGCTCCAACAGAGAGCCCAAATATTAACCCAGGAACCTGATCTGAACAAATTTCAATGTGAACCCCCACTAGAGATGTTGTATACCAAACATGAAATCATTCTGACAGGTGGAGCTGAAAAAGAAAATTTTTAAACAAATGTCCTCATAATTAAAATTTGGGCTCCAACAGAGAGCCCAAATATTAACCCAGGGACCCAATTTGAACACATTTGAATCTGACCCAAGCCAAATTCCATTTAGCAATTAATCTGAGAGTTCTAGGTCTATTAATAGAGACATTTCTAACTAGCTTGGATGAAGAAGAATCTGATCCAATAGCCAAGTTATCATGATGAGCATAAGTGTCTGATAACATAGACCTATTGCTCTTAATTGTGACGGGCTGCAAGTTTAATATGTCAAACAAGTAGACCAGGAAATTGGCAATCTGAGGAATGGATGGATCGTAAATATCTACAAACTGGTCCGTACACCAACGGAAGAAAACCCTCCACTTCGCTGCATAATTCAACGAAGAGGAGATCCTCCTATAGTTAGAAATTGAGTCCACTGCTCATCCTGTAAAATGTTTTCCGTGCAAGAAGGACTGCACAACGGAAATATGTGAAGGTTGAGACCTTCCGGGTTGTGATGCAATGCACAGGACTTCCCCTGATATAGAAGGTCCTTTCGAGGATAAGCTTCTGCGGAATGTCCCATAACAGACACCAGAGAAGATTGATCCAGGGTTTCTGTGATGACAGAGGTGATATTAGCAGGATTTTGCAGTGAGACTGTTTGATTTTTAACATAATCTGCTGAATCAATGGAGCAGGAGGATATATCATTCCGTCCCATGAGATCGAAAGAGTGTCTACTGCGTACACTCGATGATCTGGGCATGGTGACACAAACGATGGTAACTGATTGTTCAGGCATGTTGCAAAAAGATCTATCATGGGACGATCCCACTGGTAGCAGATCTGACTGAATACTCGCTTGTTGAGAGTCCACTCTGATGGTAACAGGCGACCTTTCTGAGAGAGCGAGTCTGCTAATATGTTCAGACGACCTGGTATATGACAAACTGAAAGATGAACATGATGACTCAGAATGAATAGGAGAATCTTCCCCGTTAACTCGCATAACAGAATCGAATGAGTGCCTCCCTGGTTCCTGAAATAAGCCACTACCGTTGAGTTGTCCAACAGAATCTGAACATGGACGTTCGCTACTTGAGCAATCCAATGTTGTAGTGCTAGCCAGATAGACATCATCTCCTTGATGTTTATGTGCTTCTCTGGGAACCGAGGGTCCCAAAGACCATGACACTTCAAGTCTGCGGGACTTAGGGATGCACGCCAGCCCATCAGACTCGCATCTGTCATAATCGTGAAGACCAGATCCGGCAGTTGAAGCGGAACTCCCTGAGTCAGCCACTGGAGATCCACCCAAATCTGAACCTTTTGTTTTACTAGGTCTGTTAAAACAATCTGGGTTTCAAGCAAATGCGTCTTCACACTCCAGTTCTGAGTAAAGAAAATCTGGAGGGGACACGTGCGCAGACGGCCCATCGGAATAAGATCAGCAGCCGCTCCGCACGAGCATAACAACAGACTAATTTCGCTCTGGTTAATGGCAGATGAATCAGATTGTTGTGAGTCTCGAAGCTCATCCCAAGTGAATGAAGGACTTGGATGGAGCGAGATCCGACTTTTTCTCGTTTACTATGAAACCGAGACGTCAGAACAACTGAAGCAGACTCTGAACATCATTCTGAAGAATAATTCTGTTGCCGTATCTCTGAAGAATGTCGTTCAAGTAAGCCGACGTTACCACCGCCAGAAGCTCGGAAGTATGACATTACTGAGTTCATGATTCAAGTGAAGGCCCAAGGAGCCAGGTTCGGACCGAAGCACATCGCTCTGAACTGATAAACCTCTCCTTGCATGGCAAAACGCAGGTACTTTCTGAATGCCGGATGTACCAGGACATGAAAATACGCATCCTTTAGATCTATGCTTGCCGCATAGTTGTCCATTCGAATGCTCGCTCTTACCAACCGAATGGTTCCATATAGAACTTTGGAGCTATGATCAATTTGTTTATCCAGCTCAAGTCTATTACCGGTCGGAACGAGCCGTCTGGCTTCGGTACGAGAAATAGGTGACTGTAAAAACCTGAAGAATTTTGATTCTCGACGACCTCCATTGCTTTCTTTGATAGGAGAGCCTGTACCTTCACAAGGAGAGACTCTCTTTTGGAAGAATTTGCGAGAAGATTTGTCCAACGCGGACTTCTTGTAAGTGGGGGGCCTTGCTTGGAATGATAGCCGCAGGCCTGCCAAGACATTTCTCACCGACTGATCTTCCGTAATTGCCATCCAGTTTTTTGCTAAGTTTGATAACCTTCTGCCAACTGGAATGCAACAGAGGCCTAGACCATCACCTGTACGACTTGTGGGAGGAGAAACTACATCCTCCCCGCGAAGAACCTCATCCCATCAGCCTAGGGACGTGTGACTTATAGTCTTGATCAGACTTGCACCCCTTTCCCGAGTCACTATATTGATGACCTCCGGAGTAACCGTAAGAGGGTTTCCTAGACCCTCGTGAGGAGATCCCTTTCGATGATTGGGAACTGGAACGACTTTGCCTACTCCGGCTAGCTGATGCATGTTGTTGAGACGCTGATCTCAGTAGCAGTGTGCTGGAAGCTTTTTCGGTAGCTTGTTCATAGACTAAGAAAAGCTTGTCGTCAAACAGTGTGTGTCCGGAGCAACTCGGAGAGAGCTTTTCACCCTTTCATCGATAATTAATGACAACGCAAGGGCTGCATCACGTCTAACCAACTCCAAATTTGCCACTGAAAGGGCGGAGTGGTACGAGGCATGCATGACTGCCCTGGAAAGAACTCTTAGCGAAGAACTAACATCCTCAAATTCCTTTCCATTTAGACGCTGTGCCAGAGCCCTGGTGATATGATCTGTGTGAGACATAGCATCCAGAATCGCTCTATTAGATGAAATAGAAGATTCCATCACATCAAAGCGTAAATTGAATGATGATGGCAAGAATATATCCAAATCCCTAGCCTGCTCATGCAGATGCAGAGGAGCTCTCTGAACATCTTCACCAACCGTTATAAAATAACGTGATCCAGGAAACGGTATACTGATTGAAGATGCAGATAAGAAACCGCCTTTCTTTTTCGAACTTGCTAGGTTGAATATGGCATTGTTAATGTGGCCGAAGGCCTCCGACACTTGCCAAGATAGTCCCAGGAAGGAAAGAACATCATTTTTCCTTCGCATGACATCTCTGTCTAGGGACGACAGTGGTTTCTGCCTAGCAGACGCAGCTTGCTGATCAGGTGAAACAAAGTCAGGATAGTATTGATGAATGAAATTCATCACTACCATATGTTGTTCCAAAAGGGAAGGGTAATCCTCCTCCTTCTCCCTTTCACAATCTGACTGATTCAGCTGAGAATTGTGGTCAACAGCATCTGAATGTGCCGAAGTCGGATGACTGGACCGACCCAGCACCGTCCGACAGCTCACCACCAGAGTCTGTGGAAGGCTGCACTTGCATTTGCTGGGAAGCTGCGATGAGCTGCACAATTTGCGACAGCAAGTCCATTACAAAGGCTTGAGGAGCAGCGGTCTTCTGTTTTTTTGTCGCTTGCTGCTCCTGGGACGGAGATCCAGATGTAGATCTTTTCTTCGAACATCCCAAGTGAAGCCTCGGATCACTAGCTACCAGATGGCCCGACTTCACGGGTGAAGACTGGGAATGTCTTCGTGCGGCTGCCTGGATATCCGAAGTTGGGTAGCTCGTGTGCGGTCGTGTGTGCTTATCTGAACATGAGGAAGAAGCCATAACTGTAGCCGACCCTGGCTGCAGTTTAGATGGAGCATCCTGAGCGGCAAGTGTGGACTTTAGCTCCGATGTTTCTCGTCGGAGCTAAGAAGGCTCTCCCACTCGCGGTCTATTAGACCTCGCCAAGCTTCCCAAAGAGAAACTTCCAGGCTTCTTCCCTTTTGCCGTTGGTGCCGGGTGAGCTTTAGTTTTTCAGGTGCTCGCCCCACCCGTCTTTACATTTCCCTCGACCGCAACAGACTTACCCGGTGTAACGTCACACACTGTCAGGTTAGCCGCTTCACCGGTTGAACTGGCTGCTGGAATAAGAGGCCTTATTCCTTGTTTAATATTCAGGAGCACCTTAGCAGCCAGTTCTGTTTGCTCATCAGAGCGCAGCGACGGCAGCACACTTTGGATGAGTGTCGCAATACAATCACCATGTTCTTGTTCCTCTGAAAAAGAAACTGAAAAACTTGAATTATCCTGCGGAGACAGCTCCGGCATCGGAACTTCACCGCTGACGATGCACAGCAACACCCATCTCCAATGTCAGGCATCCCGATGTATACATGTAGGACAAGAACCTGTAGGAGTGCATCTACTACAGGCAAGACAACAAGCATGTAAATCCGAGGAAGACTTCCTCATCTTGCATTTAGAGCAGTAAGCTTTCATAATAAATTACAATCAACAAGAGCGCACGTATCGCTGAAGCAATACAATGTCCCCTACCAGATTAATGAGCATTAATAATTATACAAATGTTATAACCTAGATGTGATCACCATGAATTCCGTTGAAGCATTTCCAAAAAAAGTCCAGAAACTGATATTTTGGCGCTTTTCCATATTTCCAAGGGCCATAACTCACACACGAATAATGCAATCAGCATGAAACTCAAACTTCATCTGTAAGTCATCGTTCTATAGTAGGTTACCAAGAATGAAATCATTCGGTTGAAGCATTTCCAAAAAAAGTCCGGAAAACTAAAGTATGACTGACAGACTGACTGACAGACTGACGGATGGATGGACAGAGTGTAAATGAAACTTGATCTGTAAGTCATCGTTCTATAGTAGGTTACCAAAAATGAAATCATTCCGTTGAAGCGTTTCCAAAAAAAGTCCGGAAAACTAAAGTATGACCGACAGACTGTCTGACAGACTGACGGATGGATGGATGGACAGAGTGTAAATGAAACGTGATCTGTAAGTCATCGTTTTATAGTAGGTTACCAAAAATAAAATCATTCCGTTGAAGCGTTTCCAGAAAAAGTCCATAAAACTGATATTTTGGCGCTTTTCCATATTTCCAAGGGCAATAACTCACTCAAGAATAAGGCAATCAGCATGAAACTCAAACTTGATCTGTAAGTCATTGTTCTATAGTATGTTACCAAAAATGAAATCATTCCGTTGAAGTGTTTCCAAAAAAAGTCCGGAAAACTGATATTTTGGCACTTCTCCATATTTCCAAAGGCCATAACTCACACAAGAATAATGCAATCAGCATGAAACTCAAACTTGATCTGTAAGTCATCATTCTATAGTAGTTTACCAAAAAATAAAATCATTCCGTTCAAGCGTTTCCAAAAAAACTCCAGAAAACTGATATTTTGGTGCTTTTCCATATTTCAAAGGGCTGTAACTCACATAAGAATAATGCAATCAGCATGAAACTCAAACTTGATCTGTAAGTCTTCGTTCTATAGTAGTTTACCAAAAATGAAATCATTCCGTTGAAGCATTTAAAAAAAAACTCCGGAAAGTTAAAAAATTTATAGTAATTTATATATTTTTTATACTTACCAATGACCCAGACTTAGCTGGTGCTAACTCTAACAAAACCAGGGCCAAACACAAATTTTGCCCCCCAATCCCCAAAATTTGCATCCAAAACAAAAAGAAATCATGTCCTATAGGACCTCCATACTACGCCCCCACTGCGCATGCGCAGTGTCAAGGACGTCCCGAAATTGGCGCCAATTATCATTCTTACTGGCAGTGCCTGGTCAGCGCTATGTACTCAGCGGGGAGGCAAGAGTTCCCAACTCCTGGGAGGGCCATCCCCGTCTGGGTCATTGGTAAGTATAAAAAATATATAAATTACTATAAATTTTTTAACATTTTTATACTGTACCAATGACCCAGACTTAGCTGAATAGTAAAAAGGCTGGAGGGCCTAGGACATAGAGGAAATTCCAATAAGCTCAACTATATAATAAAGAGGTAACCCCTTAAGGAGAAAAGGAGTATTAGGCTTTACATGTATCTTTCTTATTTAATATTAAATTAGAAAGATACAATACCCTTCATAATTGAGCACAATAATATTCATGTTCTCTATTAACATTCAGTATAACCCTTATACTAATTATTTTTAAAGTAAGCCAATAAATAAAGTAGTCCAGAGAATTGAGACTCTTTATAGTCATTTAAAAGTGTCTGAGTATTGTATATTAAAGCCCGTTTGACACTTGACATATACAAATGCTTCACACCGAGCTACACTTTAAAAATAAGACATGAATGAATTTTAACATTAATACTACACTTTAAAACCATCCCGGAAGCGACTCAGAAATACTGACTTGGAGGAGGCATTCCCTTGCTTTTCACTATAAAGCAGGTGACCTAAGGGAACACTCGCCCCCCCCCCCCCCCCCCCCCCCCTCCCCCCCCCCCCCCCCCCCTTCCCCTTGTCCTGGGTCAAATAGCCCAGAGCGAAGAGGGCAGCCGGACGGAGTCACTGCCGGAACAGAAAGCCTGCATAACTATAGTTGCAACTGTTTAGTGGACAACATTCTGAGCAACAGATAACGGACCTAAACAATGCAGGTCTCCAGAAATGGACTCAATATTTCTGAGATAAGAATTCGTGAATGTGGATGGCTGAGACCAATAAGCAGCCTTCATTAAATCTGTAATAGCAACACTATTAGCATAAGCCCAAGAAGTAGCAAGAGCTCTTACTTCATGAGCGGAAATCTTAAGCACAGACTGCTGAGAAGAAGATAAACTCTCATAAGCAGTACGGATAGTTAATTGAATCCATCTAGCAATAGAATGGACCGAAATGTCCCTTCTATTAGGCATCAAAGACAGAAAGAAACGTTTCCGTCCCTTTCTGATAAACTGAGATCTCTGTTTATAGATACGTAACGCTCTAACAGGACAGAGTAAAGGCCTACGCCCATATGAAGACGGAAGAGCCTTAATAACAATAGGTTCCGGATATTTATTAGGAGCCTGATTCTTAGCTAAAAAACCCACATTAGTAGTGAAGGTGATAGTGTTCCCGACACTCCGATAGTGAGAATCATCCACCGACAGTGCATGAAACTCACTGACTCTTCTAGCAGAAGAGAAAGCTAAGAGAAAAGCTGTCTTATAAGATAAGAATTTGAAATCTACTGTCCCAAGAGGTTCAAATGGCTTTTCCTTCAATTTAAGAAGAACCCAAGCTAAATTCCATTTAAGAATTAATCTAAGAGTTCTGGGTCTATTTATCGAGAAGTTTCTAACCAACTCAGATAAAGAGACATTAGATCCAATTTGTAAACTATCATGATGTGCATAGGTATCAGATAACATAGACCTATAACCCTTAATAGTAACAGGCTGCAGTTTGATTTCGTCAAACAAGTATACTAGAAAGTTTGCAATGTCTGGTATAGAGGGATCAAAAATATCTACAGAATGATCCCTACACCAACGACAAAAAACCTTCCACTTAGCCGCATAGTTTAGTGAAGAGGAGGTCCTCCTACAGTTAGAAATCGCGTCCACTGCTCGTCATGTAAAGTGCTTGCCATGCAAGAAGGACCGCACAACGGAAAAACGTGAAGGTTGAGACCTTGCGGGTTGTGATGGAGTTGACGCGATTTCCCCTGCGAAAGAAGATCCTCCCGTGGAGGAAGCTTTTGTGGTAGGTCCCACAACAGACACCTGAGTAGATTTATCCACTGTCTCTGTGGCGACAGAAATGCTACCAACAGAATCTTGCATTGAGATTGTTTTATCTTTAGCAATACTTGTTGAATTAACGGCGCTGGAGGATACGCATATCCTATCATTCCGTCCCAAGGGATCGACAGAGCGTCTACTGCAAATGCTCTCGGATCCGGACACGGAGACACATACGTCTGCAACTGATTGTTGAGATGTGTCGCAAATAAGTCTATCATTGGCTGTTCCCATTGGTAGCAAATCTGATTGAATACTTGTTTGTTGAGAGTCCACTCCGACGGCAACAAGCGACCCTTTCGTGAAAGGGAGTCTGCTAGCACATTCAGACGACCCGGAATGTGACGGACCGAAAGAAGAACGTGATGTTCTAGCGCAAACAGAAGGATTCTTTCCGTTAGATTGAACAACGGAACTGAATGAGTGCCTCCCTGATTCCGTATATACGCCACTACTGTCGTATTGTCGGATAGGATTTGGACATGAGCATTGTGAATAATGTCCATCCAATGACGTAACGCAAGCCAAATTGACATCATTTCTTTGATGTTTATGTGCTTGCACAGGAATTGGGGATCCCAAAGACCCTGGCATCTCGAATCCGTTGGGATCAATGATGCACCCCAACCTGTTTGACTGGCATCCGTCATAATGGTAAAACTCGGATCCGGCAACTGCAGCGGAACTCCCTGAGTTAACCACTGAATGTTTGCCCAAGTCTGAATCTCTTGTTTCACTTGATCTGACACGAGAACGTCTACGTCGAGCGAATGAATTTTCACACTCCAATTCTGAGTCAAGAAAATTTGGAGAGGACACGTGCGTAACCGCCCCATCGGAATGAGATCCGCAGCGGCTCCGCACAGACCTATCAGTCTCATAAATTCTCTCGCTGTGACTTTGTCTGTGTGCAGACAATAGCGAGCGTAACAATTGACTAATTTCGCTCTGGTTAACGGCAGACGAATGAGATTGTTGTGCATCTCGAAGCTCATTCCCAGATGAGTGAATGACTTGGACGGCACCAGATCCGACTTCTCCTCGTTTACTATAAAACCGAGACGTCGGAGCAATAGAAGTAGATTCTGAACATCGTTCTGAAGCGTTAACTCGTTGCCGTACCTCTGAAGAATGTCGTCCAGGTAGGCCGACGTTACCGCAGACGAATGAGCTCGGAAATAGATCATTACCGAGTTCATTACCCGAGTGAAAGCCCAGGGTGCTAGATTCAGTCCGAAGCACATCGCCCGGAATTGATACACCACTCCTAGGACTGCGAAGCGTAGATACTTTCTGAATGTCGGATGTACCATGACGTGAAAGTACGCATCTTTGAGATCTATGCTTGTTGCATAATCGTTCACCCGAATACTCGCTCTGACCGACCGAATCGTCTCCATATAAAATTTTGGAGCGACGATCAGCTTGTTTATCCAGCTCAAATCTATGACTGGACGGAACGAGCCGTCTGGTTTCGGAACCAGAAACAGATGGCTGTAGAATCCCGGAGTCTCCTGGTTTTCTACGACCTCTACCGCGTTCTTCATTAAAAGAGACTGCACCTCTGATAACAGAGTATCTCTTTTCTGCGGATTTGACGGAAGTTGAGTCCACTTTGGACTTCGAGTTAATGGAGGCTTTCGTTTGAAGGATATCTTTAGGCCTTCCGAAGTCACTCCTCTCACCCAAGGGTCGTCCGTAATCGACGCCCATTCTTGTGAAAAGCTTGACAACCTTCCGTCAACCGGTACGCGATAGAGGTTTAAGCCATCACCTCCTGGACCTGCGAGGCCTGCGGTAGGAGAAACCACGTCCTCCGCGACCCGCACCTCGTCCCATCGACCTCGGGGCATCCGACCGGTTGTCCCGGCCCGAAGGACGTCCCGAACGAGAGTCGCTACCCTGACGGTCTCTCGAATAAGACCAAGAGGACGCACCGGAACCTCTATAGGAACCTCTCTTGGGCGCATTAGACCCAGAAGTGCCTGTCTTATTCTTGTCTGCTGTATCCGACTTCTTAGAAGCAGATTTGAACAACAGAGAATCCGAAGCTTTCTTTGTAATTTTATCATAAATAGCAGAAAGCTTGCCGTCAAAGAGAAGTTCTCTGGAGACCGAAGCGACTCTAAGAGAGTTCTTCACCTTAGTATCCACGAGTGTGGATGTAGCTAGGGCTGCCTCACGTCTAACCAACTCCAGGTTTGCCACAGAAAGGGCGGAGTTACACGTGGAATAAGCTACTGCCCTTGAAAGAAGTCTTAAAGAGGATTGTATATCCTGAAATTCTTTCCCTTGAAGGTGCAGTGATAACGCCTTAGTAAGGTGATCTGCGTAAGATAAGGCATCTAAATTGGCTCTGTTAGACGAAATAGCTGTTTCCAACACCGCGGTTGGAATAGAAGCCGACGACGGTAATGATAGCTCTAAGTCTTCCGCCTCGTCGTCCAGACGCAGAGGAACTCTCGGGATACCCTGTCCTGCCGTGTCGAATTTATTCCTTGCATTAATGAAAGGCAGGTTGAGAGTATTGGCGGACAAGAAACCTGCTTTCCCCGTCTTGGAAGCAAGTTTAAATGTTAAAAAATTTATAGTAATTTATATATTTTTTATACTTACCAATGACCCAGACATAGCTGGTGCTAACTCTTAAAATATAGGGCCAAACACAAATTTTGCCCCCCAATCCCCAAAATTTGCATCTAAAACTAAAGAAAACATGTCCTGAAAGGCCCTCCACACTTCGCCCCTACTGCGCATGCGCAGTGTCAAGGACGTTCCGAAATTGGCGCCATTAATCATTCTAATAACCAGTGCCTGGTAAGCGCTATGTACTCAGCGGGGAGGCAAGAGTTCCCAACTCCTGGGAGGGCCATCCCCGTCTGGGTCATTGGTAAGTATAAAAAATATATAAATTACTATAAATTTTTTAACATTTTTATACTGTACCAATGACCCAGACATAGCTGAATAGTAAAAAGGCTGGAGGGCCAAGGACATAGAGCAAAATGGAATACGCTCAATAAAATAAAATAGAGTCATCCCCTGTAGGGAAAAAGAAGTAATAGTCCTTACATGTATCTTTCTTATTTATGATAAATTAGAAAGATACAACACCTTCCAAAATTGAGCTTCATACATCCATGTACTCTATTAATATCCAATATAATCCTTATACTAATAATTTTTAAAGTAAGCCAATAAATAAAGTAAGTCTAGAGAATAGAGACTCTTATACTCCTAAAAGTGTCTGAGGATTGCATAATCATGTCCGTTGACATATGCAATATTCAAAAGCTATACTTTAAAAACTAAGACTTGAATGAATTTTAAAAACCTAAACTTCTCACTAAACAACCATCCCAATAACAGCTCAGAATTACTAACTCCGGAGGAGGTATCCCCTTGTTTTCATAGTAAAACAGGTGACCCAAGGGAACACCCCCCCCCCCCCACCCCCTTTTTCTTGCCCTGGGTCAAATAGCCCAGAGCGAAGAAGGCAGCCGAATGGAGACACTGCCGAAACAGACGGCCTAACTAGCTATAGTAGCAACTGTTAAGTGAATGACATTCTGAGCAGTAGATAATAGACCTAACAATAGAGGCCTCCAGAAATGGACTCGATATTTCTGAGATAAAATTCATGAATGTGGATGGCTGAGCGCAATGAGCGGCCTTCAAAAATCTATAATAGCGACACTATTAATGTAAGCCCAAGAAGTAGAAGAACTCTTACTTCATGAGCCGAAATCTTAAGCACAACTGCTAAGTCAATGATATACCCTAAGCAGTACCGATAGTTAATAGAATCCATTAACAATAAAATGGAGCGTAACATCCTTCTACTAGACATCAAAGACAGAAGAAGCTTACGCCCATAGTAATAAACAGATATCTGTTTATAAATACATAAACTGTACCCGGAAAGAGTAAAGGCCTATGCCCATACGAAGACGGAAGGACCTTAAAATAATAGGTTCCGGATAATAGGAGCCTAACTCTTATGCAACAATCCAACCTAAATAGTAACGGAAATAGTGATTCCGAAACTACGAAAGTGAAAATCATCCATCGATAGTGCATGAAACTCACTGACTCTACAGTAAAAGAGAAACCAACAGAATTACTGTCTAAAAGGTCAGAATTTGAAAACTACTGTTTCCAGAAGCTCAAATGATTACTTAGCTAAATAAGAACCGAAGTTAAAATCCGTATAGGAATTTAATCTAAAGATTCTAAGTCTATTTATCAAAAAGTTACTAACTGACTTAGATAAAGAGACAAAAGACTCAATTGTAAACTATCGTAGAGTGCATAGGTATGAGGTAACATAAACCTATAACCTAAATAATAACAGGCTGCAGTAGATCTTGTGAAACAAGTATACTAAAAATAGCAATGAGTAGTATGGAGGGATCAACAATATGAACATAAGGATCCCTACACTACGACGGAAGAGCCTCCACTTTAGCCGCATAGAATAGCGAAGAAGAGGATCTCCTATAGTAAGAAATCGCGTCCAAAGCTTGTCCAGTACAGTGCTTACAATGCAATACGGACCACACAACGGAATACATGAAGGTTGCGACCTTGCTGGTTGTGATAAAGATGACACGATTTACCCAGTGAAAAAAGATCCTCACATAGAGGAAGATTTCACGTTAAGACCCACAGTAGACAAGAGAGTAAATTACTCATGATCTCTGTGAAGATAGAGATGCTATCAACAGAAATGTATTGTGGTTGTTTATCTTAGCAATACCTGCTGAAACAACAGCGCCGGAGGATACGCGTATCCTATCATTTCGTCCTATAGATCAATAGAGCGTTAACAACATTAGCTCAGAGATCTGGACAAGCCAACACATACGTCTGCAATTGATTAGCAAGCTGTGTCATAAATAAATCATCATTGGGCGCTCCCATAGATAGCAAATCTGATTGAATACTTGTTTGTTGAGAGTCCATTCCGACAGCAACAAGCGACCCGTAAGAGAACGGAAGTCCAATAAAACAATCAGACGACCCGGAATATGACGGACCAAAACTGAACTTGGTGTACTATAACCAACAGACGGATTCTTTCCATTAAATTGAATAACGGAAACGAAAGAGTGCCTCCCTGGTTCCGGAGATACGCCACTACTGTCGAATTAAAGGACAGGAATTTGGGCATGCGTTTCTGAATAATGTTCATGCAATGACATAAAGCAAGCCTAAAAAACATTATTCCGCGGAAGAAAACTGATTGCTAAGAGACTGCGGAACCCAAAGACCCTGGCACTTCGAATCCGTAGGGATCAGTATTATATCCCAATCTGTTTGACTGGCAACCGTCATAACAGCCACACTCGGGTCCGGCAACTGCGGTGGCACTCTCTGAGTCAACCACCGAATGTTTGCCCCAGTCTGAATCTCTTGTAACACTAGATAGACAAGAGAACGTGTAAATCGAGCAATTCATGGATTGCCGAAAAGTTGCCGTCGAAGAGAAGCTCCTCCGAGAACGAAGCGACTCTGAGAGAGTTCTTAACCTTACTATCCACACGTGTGGATGTAGCTAGGGCTGCGTCACGTCTAACTAACTCCAATCAGCCACTAAAGGGCGGAGTTATACGTGAACAAACTACTGCCCTCAAAAGAAATTACATTGAGAATAATATCCCGCAAATCTTTTCTTGAAGACGTAATGATAACGCCTCAGTAAGGCGGATTACGTATGATAAAGCGTCTAAGTTAAGTCTACTATACATAATGTCGTTCCCAACATTGAAATTGGAAAAGACATAAACGGCGAAAAAGAATATATGCAGTCTTTAATCACACCGTCTAGACGCATATGAACTCTCGGTATGCCCTGCTCTGCCAAAATAAACTATTCGTATAAATGATAAAATGGCAGAAATGAGCAACGCGGACAAGAAACTAAACTATCATGCTTAGTAGCAGGCTTGTATATATATATATAGCGTCGAAAAATAAAACACATGTTGTAATGACAATATTGGACTGCGTCGGTAAGTCAGGGACAATGTCCCTGAACCGATCGAAAAATCCGAGTCCAATGACGCTATAAGTCTCTTATCCAAGATCGCAGCAATGAAGTCCGAAATAACAATCACTGGAAGATAATGCCAGAAGATATGAAAGGCATCTTCCGATACTACTAAAGGGAAAACTCGAAATCTTTCGAATCCCTTTCGCCATCCTGTCGGACCCTATAAAGCGTTCGGTCGTCCGTAGCTGATGCAACCGCGGACCGCACCGACCCAGCGCCGTCGGATAATTCGTGATTCAACCGAGAAACTGTCAATTGCTGGGATGCTGCGAAACAACTGTGCTAACTCGGATAGCACGTCCGTCACTGAGGCCTGAGGAGAAGCAGTCTTACGACGCATTGCCGCTGGAAGCTCCGTAATCGTTACCCCGTGCATACTACCAATATGCGAGCGAACGGAGTGTATAGGTCTCGTGTCCCTTGGCTACCGGATGGGGCGACCTATTCGCCGTGGAATCACTGAATGCCGAAACTGATCGGATACTCGAGGTCACGTAGCCAATGTGCGGTCGTGTGCCCTGCTGTGAGGATGAGGAAGCATTAAGGACAGTCTCTCGGACTGTCAATATAACGGAGCGTCCCGACCGACGGACATATGCTCCGAATGTAAAATATCTGAACCACAACATGCGGTCTCCTATGTTGTTGGACGAGAGAGGGACCTCTCTCGCTCACAGCCCGGACGGACCTGGACAAGCCAGGAACCGGACTAACAGGCTTCCTTCGATCTGTCCTCAATCTGCCGTCACTGGGTGAGTACTAAAGTAATTAACGTGCTCGCATCACCCAAATCTCCTTCCTAGACCGCAACGGACGAACCCGGCAGCCGAACCATTCGATGAACGTACGCTACACCGGGTGAGCTAGCGAATGTCACTCCGTAGGCGATAGACATATTCCATGAGCACTTATTGCCGCTAACTCTTCATTAACTATGACGACAGAGGCACACTTTTGAAAGACATCTCCATAACTCTTCGAACAAGAAACCAGAAATGCTTGGTTAGCAAGCATAAAATAATAATATATATATAGCGTCGTTCAATAATTCGAAAGTTTGTGTGACATTATTGGACTATGTCGGAACTGAGGGACGATGTCCCTGAACCGAACCAAAAATTACTAAGTCCACCGACGCTATCAGTTTCTGATCCGGCATCGCAGCATTCTGGTCCGACGAAAGAAGCTGTAGAAGACCAAGTCAGATGACATACACAACAGCATATGTTGTTCCGAAAGGGAAAGCTCGAAATCCTCCGAATCCCTTTCGGTATCCCGTCGGACCGGATGAAACTTTCGGACATCCGTACCCGCTTCTGCGGAGCGTCCCGACCCAGCATCGTCGGATAAAATATATGCGACAGATTCAGTTGATGCTGGGATGCTGCGATAAACTGTGCTATTAAGGAAAGCACGTCCGTTCCCGAGGCCTGTGCAGTAGCGGTCTTACGATGCATTGCCGCTGGAAGCTCCGTGTTCGTTGACTCCCGCACACTTCCTATGCGAACGTCCGGAGTCTGCAGGCCTCGTGTCCCTGGCTACCGGATGGTGTGACCTGGTCGCCGAAGAATCCTTGATCGGCGAAGCTGGTAATATATCGGCGGTCACGCAGCCAAGGTGCGGTCGTGTGCGCTGACGAGAAGAGGAAGCCTTAGCAGTCTCCGCGGACTGCCTATACAACGGAGCGTCCCGAGCGACGGACGTATGCTCCGCTTGCGACACATTTTGTACCACAACATCTGGGGCCAGATGTTGTTGAACGAGAGAGGGGCCTCTCTCGCTTGCCGTCCGGATGGACCGGAACGAGCTATGAACCGGACTAAAAGGCTTCCTCCGTTCTCCCTCCGATCCGCCATCACTGGGTGTGCATTAGGTTAATTTATAGTGCTCGCATCACCCCAATATTCCTTCTAGACCGCAACGGACGAACCCGGCTGCCGAACCATTCGGTGAATGGACGCTACACCGGGCGAGCTAGCGGACGTCAAAGGCCATCGAACCTACTAGGGTCCTCTTAGGCAATTGGCGTATTTACATGAGCACTTTTCCGCTAGCCCTTCATTAATTGTGACGACGGAGGCACACTGTTGGAAGACATCACAGATACATCACCCTAATCTTGATCGTCTGAAATAGAAATTGATAAAGTAGAGTGACCCTGCGGGGAAAGGACCGGAGAGTCCAAATCCCCAATAACATACCGTGACATACGCTTCCCATATTGTCATCGAAATCATACGATACAGAACAGGAGTTAATGCGAGTACACTGACCACATATAGAATGATAATAAAGTCAGAGGAAGACTTCCTCTTAAAACAATTGATCAATATCCTTTCAATGTGAAAAGAAAACAAGTCCTGGTACTCGCACTAATCCCTGGCAATCAAAATACATAATAATAATATGATCCATTAATATAGAAAAAATAATTGAAATCAAAATATTTTTTCAGAACAGCCCAAGTTTCTGAAAAGTAACGTTGAGCCCCAATGGATCCCAAGCCTAAGTGTGGACAAAAATTTTAAAAATATTTTAAACAATTTATTCAACACTTACGAACAATAATAATGTATCTAGTTATGATTAAAATAACATGAAGATATTATTTTTTAGAAATCCCCCCCTCACACAGAGGGCTGTTGTAAATGTAAACAATGAGTGTAAAAACACTAAAATAAGACTCCAGGCACCCAGGCCCGAAATCAGTTACCAAAAATACACTATCTGATGCAAAACAGAGACTTCCAGGGAAGAAACTGCAGAACATCAGATGGTAGATGCAGAACACAACGCCTAACCACCCGTAGGTGAAGACGTAAACATGGGGAAAAGAACAGAATTCATTCTGTTATTCAGCTAAAACTCCCAAGAAAATTTAGTAATAATAATTACAAAAACTATGCCACAAGCATGGGAGAATAGCAAGGGGGACTTAAAGGACAGGGAGAGAGGAAAACACTTAAAAAAACAGTGTAACTAAATAATCAGAATGACAACAAAATGGCTGCTGCCTTGAAAATAGGTAACTTAACACAATTTCATTAAAAAATTTTAAGTTACAGCCCTGATAATATTCTGTCACACATTTTTTTCCTCTCCTCCTTCTCTATCCTCCTTAGAATCACCATTTCACTAATATTTATGTGTCTGGCATCATTTAAACTGAGATTTATAAGCACAAAGATCAGTCAGATGTTAACTGATGAAGGGCCAAACTTAGAATGATTAATGGCGCCAATTTCAGAACGTCCTTGACACTGCGCATGCGCAGTAGGGGCGAAGTGTGGAGGGCCTTTCAGGACATGTTTTCTTTAGTTTTAGATGCAAATTTTGGGGATTGGGGGGCAAAATTTGTGTTTGGCCCTATATTTTAAGAGTTAGCACCAGCTATGTCTGGGTCATTGGTACAGTATAAAAATATAGCGTCGTTCAATAATTCAAATGTTCTTGCAACATTATTGGACTGCGACGGAAACTCGGGAGCGATGTCCCTGAACCGCTCAAAAAATTCAGAGTCCAATGACGCTATAATCCTCTTGTCCGGAACCGCAGCAGTCTGGCCCGATGGAACATCTTGAGGGAGAAAGTGCCGGATGAAGTCCACGGCAGCTTTATGTTGTTCCGAAAGGGATAGCTCCAAATCATCCGTATCCCTTTCACCATCCGGTCGGACCTCATGATGCTCCCGGTCGTCCACCCCCGATGCTTCGGCGGAGCGTACCGACCCAGCGCCGTCGGATAATTCTCGATCCGACACCGTTTCTGTCGGCTGCTGGGATGCTGCGATAAGCTGTGCTATCTGCACAAGAATGTCCGGCGTCGAGACCTGCGGAGGCGCAGTCTTTCGCTGCTTCGCCGAGGGCAGCTCTGCATCAGATGACTCCCGCATACTTTTTCTATGCGAACGTCCGGAGTCCATCGGCCTCGTGTCCCTGGCTGCCGGATGGTGTGACCTGGTCGCCGAAGAATCCTTGATCGGCGAAGCTGGTAATATATCAGCGGTCACGCAGCCAAGGTGCGGTCGTGTGCGCTGACGAGAACAAGAAGCCTTAGCAGTCTCCACGGACTGCCTATACAACGGAGCGTCCCGAGCGACGGACGTATGCTCCGCTTGCGACACTTTTTGTACCACAACATCTGGTCCCAGATGTTGTTGTACGAGAGAGGGGCCTCTCTCGCTCGCGGCCCGGCTGGACCTGGACGAGCTAGGAACCGGACTCAAAGGCTTCCTCCGTTCTCGCTTACTATCCGCCGTCACTGGGTGTGCACATTGAATGTTTATAGTGCTCGCATCACCCAACATTTCCTCCTGGACCTCATCGGACGAACCCGGCTGCCGAACCATTCGGTGAATGGACGCTACACCGGGCGAGCTAGCGGACGACATTTGTCTAATCTCCATGAGCACTTTTGCCGCTAGCTCTGAATTCATTTGTGACGACGGAAGCGCACTTGCAGAAGATAACATGGAAACATCACCCTGTTCTTGTTCCTCTGAAATAGAAACTGAGATAGTAGAGTGACCTTGCGGAGAAAGAGCCGGCATAGCCCTTTCTCCAGTAACAACATACCGTGACACACGTTTCCAATGTTTGTCATCCCAATATTGACATATAGAACAGGGATTAGTGCGAGAACACTGACTACAATTAATACAATGATCATGAAAGTCAGAGGAAGATTTCTTCCCATTACAATTTGAACAATAGCCTTTCATTGTGAAAAGTCAACAACAAGTCCTAGTTACTCGCACAAACCCCTGACACAAAGATACATAATAACATGATCCATTAATAAATGAAAAAACAATTGCAAATCAAAATAATTTTGAAAAAATATTTTTTTCAGCGAAGCCCAAGTTTCTGAAAAGTAACGTTGAGCCCCAATGGATCCGATGGCAAAGTGTGGTCAAAAATTTTAAATTTATATTAAATAATTAATGAGACACTTACGGATAATATAAATGTATCTTATAGTGAGATAAACTACACCAAAGGCCAACAGCCCCCCTCAAAAAAGGCTGTTGCCAATGTAAACAAACGTGGCTCAGTAGGTAGAGGTGCAGGCTGCAAGCCGAGAGGTCCTCGGTTCGAATCCCACCTGCGGCAACCGCGTTGTGTCCTTGGGCAAGACACTTCACCCCCATTGCCCATGTGGGGGCACGATGACGCCGTGTACTAAGGCGTACTGCACGTCGATGGTACTCCTGTCTTCAACCAATCTAACCCTGCCTGTGCTGCAGTGCGGAGTTACGATGTTGGGGAGCTGGCAGCTGCTCGTCGTTGCTCGGTGGTTCTCTCCGGGTACTCCGGCTTCCTCCACCCATAAAACTGTCACGGTCATGATTAGCCATTGTGCATAAATATGTGACCTTAAACATAAATAAATAAATAAATGTAAACAGTGTAAAATACCAGAAAACATGACTCCAGGCACTGAAAAAACTGGCCCGAAATCAGTCATCAAAATTACACTCTATCTGATGCAAGACAGAGACTCCCAGGGGAGAATCTGCAGAACATCAGATGGAAGATGCAGAACACAACGTTTATACACCCATGGGTGAAAACGTTACTATGGGGAAAATAACAGAAAATATTCTGTAACCAAGCAACTCTCCCAAGAGAATTTTAGAAATGAACTTTCTCAAAAATATGCCAAAAGCATGGGAGAATTGCAAGGGGGGACTTAGAAGGCTAGGGGAGAGGAAACACTGAATAAGCAGTGCAACATTTTAGCAAGAATGACAACAAGAGGCCCATGCCTCGAAAATAGGCAACTTAACATAATTTCATAAAAAATTTTTAAGTACAGCCCTGATTATTTTTTGTCACTTCTTTTTCCTCTCCTCCTTCTATATCCTCCTTAGAATCACCATTTCTCCAAAAATTACGTGTCTGGCATCCTTTAAACTGAGATTTACAAGCACAAAGATCAGTGAGATGTTGACTGATGAAGGGCCAAACAGAGAATGATAATTGGCGCCAATTTCGGGATGTCCTTGACACTGCGCATGCGCAGTGGGGGCGTAGTATGGAGGTCCTATAGGACATGATTTCTTTTTGTTTTGGATGCAAATTTTGGGGATTGGGGGGCAAAATTTGTGTTTGGCCCTGGTTTTGTTAGAGTTAGCACCAGCTAAGTCTGGGTCATTGGTACAGTATAAAAATACTGATATTTTGGTGCTTTTTCCCATATTTCCAAGGGCTGTAACTCACACAAGAATAATGCAATCAGCATGAAACTCAATCTTGATCTGTAAGTCATCGTTCTATAGTAGTTTACCAAAAATGAAATCATTCCGTTGAAGCATTTCCAAAAAAACTCCGGAAAACTAAAGTGTGACTGACAGACTGACAGACAGACAGACAGACTGACAGACAGACATACAGACTGACAGGCTGACAGACTAACAGACTGATGGATGGACAGAGTGCAAACCTATAGTCCCATCCGGCGATGCCGGTAGGGGACTAAAAACAGAGTATATAGCACTCTTACAAATTCAAAAACAACAATACATGATAAGGATACATAAGAGCAATCAAATTAATTTTGAAACAATTATATAAAAATTTTTAAAAAAATATTTTTGAAAATGCCTAAGTTCCCAAAGGGAACATCATGAGCCCAAGGACCCAACACCCCTAGGGTGAGGACGTAACCATGGTGATAAACAGAATAAACATTCCATAACACATGTTAAACTCCCAAGAAATTGAATAAAAATTTTCAATAAAAACAGCCAAAAAGCTTAGTTTAACAGGAGGGTTCATGGAAGGATAGAAGAGGAACACTTAACAAACAGTAGGTAAATCATTAGCAAGAATGATGACATCAGGTGCATGTCCTGAAAATGGGAAACATGAAATAATTTATATAATAATTGTAAAGTTACAGCCCTGAACGTCTCAAACCACCGTTGTTCACTTCCATCATCCATTTATAGCCTTGAATTCACCAATTCTTTCATTGATTTGTGTCTGTCACCCTCAAAAAGGAGATTTAAAGCACAGATGTCAACTCATTGTTTACTGACTTAGGGTCAAACAAAGAAAGAATGACGCTTGGCGCCAATTCCGGTACCATCCTGCAGGGTTCCTGCACTTTTAAAGGGGGCAAATTCAAGATTTTTCCATGCCCTTTTCAATGCAAATTCAAGACTTTTCAATGATGGAAAAAACAAAATTTAAGACTTTTCAAGACTATTCGCACTACAAGTATGTAACATACTTTGCACTATTAGTGCAAAGTATGTTACATACTTGTAGTGCAAGCAATAATCTAATGCATGCAGCTGTACCAGGTAAAATCACCCTGAGTGTATTACACATCAAATTCTCAAATACACAAAACACTCACCAACATATGGCTACTCAAATGACTTCACTTCTTTTTCCAAATTCAGAATTTTTGCAATATCACTGTCAGAAAACATCCTTGTAAACAAATCTGATATATCTTTGCAGCTACTGTACCCATAATGTGAGCAGACACATTTGAGGACCCACAAAATTTCTGCAGTGAATATGTCAGAAGAGTGCACAGAGTACGATTGGACAGATGTCCCAACAGCAGGAACCAACCCTGTCCCAACTGCCTGAACTGTACAGGTTTCAACAGCTGGAATAGCAGGTGTCACACAGTGACTGTGAGGTTTTTTTTACAAAGTTTGTTAAAGTCAAGTTTTTTGCCTTCTCGTTCGCAATATTGACGTGTTTCGATGAAAGTGTGTGCGAGCGAAGAGCAGCCTCTCCCATGTTCACTATGCTAAAATTTTTAAAACACAACAGACATCTTGCCGAATGCACGTCACTGTCAACTGGAGACAACCACAAGAAAATTCAGAATTACAAAGCCACTGTTCTTGAAATTTACACTTCCCCATTTCCGAATTCAGTAATTAATAATTTTCCAAGAAACAATTATGCCGTATGTAAATCTGATGTATATCTGCAATTAATTTATGGTTTAAATATGCGTTTACTTATTCACCACAAAACAGACTATCAACATTTCAAAGCACATGTATACAATTGCTTTTGCTTTTGATTGAGACACACGCTCCAATTGGCTAAAACAATAGAATGAGGAAAAAGCAACCAATTGTAACATCTGTTTCTAAAATTCACGCAGACAACTCGGATTACTCCGTCTATCGCCGTAAGACGTCGGTCATAGCAAGTTTGTTTTCCCAGTCAGACGTATTTTAGAAATGTCCCGTTTTCAAGACTTTTCAAGGCCCAGACTTCAAATTCAAGACTTTTCAAGACCTTGAATTTTTTTTTCAAATTCCATACTTTTTAAGACTTTTCAAGGCCCGCGGGAACCCTGTCCTGGTTATCGCGCATGTGCAGTAAACAAAAGTATGAAGGACCAGATAGGACTTCAATTTTTCGGTTTTGTATGCAAATTTTGGGGACTGGAGGGTTCAAAATTTGTGTTTGGCCCGGGATTTTATCGAGTTTGCACCAGCTTAGTCTGGGCCATTGGTTGTAAAATACAAGAGGCCCCACGGGGCCTGAAGCGCTCATCTTGTACAGAACACAATTTAAACAGAGTCCAAGAATGAGTCTACATTAAGCAAGCCATCTGCATAGGCTACATTGTCAATCCTTGAGTCCCTCAGGAGTGACAAAAATAATCTGGGCATCATGCCTTTTCTTCAGTTGATCATAAGTAAAATGTAGAGCTCCCCTATGAAGCCCCTTGATACAACCTATGTGGATTAATCTTAGTACCTCTAGAAGGTACTGAATACAAAATTTTTAATTCTTCAGCAAAATGGCCAATTCCGGCTCCCATAGAGAGCCCAAATATTAACCCAGGCTCTTGATTTGAACACAGTTAAATCTGACTTCCCTAGAGATGTTGTGTACCAAATATGAAAGCATTCTGACTGTTGGATCTGAAGAAGAGAAATTGTAAAGAAATTTCTCCGAATTGCACTAAGTTCAAATTTGGGCTACCATAGCGAGCCCAAATATTGACCTATGGATCCGATTTGAACAAACTTGAATCTGACCCCCCTAGAGATGTTGTATACCAAATGTGAAAGCATTCTGACAAGTGAATCTGAAGAAGAAGATTTTTGAAGAAATTCCCTCATATTGTACAAAGTTAAATTTCATGTTCCCATATGGAGCCCAAATATTAACCTAGGCACTCGAATTGAACAACCTGGAATCTGACCCCCCTAGAGATGTTGTATACCAAATATAAAAGCATTCCGACTGGTGGATCTAAAGAAGAAGATTTTTAAAGAAATTTTCTCATATTGCACTAAGTAAAAATTTGGGCTACCATAGTGAGCCCAAATATATACCTAGGGATCTGATTTGAACAAACTTGAATCTGACCCCCAGAGAGATGTTGCATACCAAATATCAAAGCATTCTGACTGATGGATCTGAAGAAGAAGATTTTTTTAAATTACCCTCCATATTGAACAAAGATAAAATTTGGGCTTCTGTAGGAAGCCCAAATATTAACCTAGGGACTTGGTTTGAACAATCTAGAATCTGACCCTCATAACAATGATGTATACCAAATATTAAAAGATTCTGACTGGTGGTTCTGAAGAAGAAGATTTTTAAAGAATATTCCCCATATTACCCTATGTTAAAACTTCGGGCTCCTGTAGAGAGCCCAAATATGAACCAATGAGCTTTATTTCAACAAACTTTTATCTGACCCCCCTATGAATGCTGTATACCAAATATCAAAAGATTCTGATGATTGGTTCTGGAGAAAAGAGTTTTTTAAATTTTTGCAAATATGCTGACTCAGCATTTTTTCGATGCCCATTACAGAACACCCTAACATAACTGATGGCAATTTTTTTTTACCATTCAATTCTACTGGTCATAAGGATACTTCATACCAAATAAAAGCTCTCTGTTCCGTGGGGTTTGGGAAATATGGGCGTTTGAAAATATTTCGAATTTTAGCTCCCAGGGTTCCCATGGGGATGCGGGAATTTTTTTTTTTGCATGGGTCATGTACTTATGACCCAATAATACCACAAACCAAATTTGGTTCATACCGGACCATTGGTTCAGAAAATAGAAATTTTGGGCGGGGCCAAAAATCTTACCCCTCCTATTACAAAGCCAAATATTACTTCACGAACTTCGTTTGAACAAACTTGATTCTACACCTCATATGGAAGCTCCATAGCAAATATCAAGTCATTGTACACACTGGTTCTTGAGAAGAAGATTTTTAAAATATTTTGGTGCATTTTCCCCCACTCCCTCCCTATGGGGCTGGGCATGCTGAGTTGAACAAAAATGAAATGCCCCTTTGGGACCATCACTCACACAAACTTTCACTTGAATTGGCCCAGTGGCTTTGGAGGAGAAGACCAAAAACATGGTGTTGACGGACGACGGACGGGAAGCGATGAGATTAGCTCAGCTTGACTTTGTCAAGATGAGCTAAAAAATATAGAATTTTTGGGCGGGGTCAAAAATCTTACCCCTCCCATTACGAAGGCAAATATTGCTCCAAGAACTTTGTTTGAACAAACTTGATTCTACACCTCAAAAGGAAGTTCCGTACTAAATATCAAATCATTATACTCGCTGGTTGATGAGAAAATTAAAAAAAAAAAAATTAGGGGTATTTTCCCCCACCACCTCCCTATGGAGAGTGGCAACTTTATTTGAACAAACTAGAACTGACATATGATAAGGACCATGCATACCAATTTTGGTACAATTCGGCTGAGGGGTTTAGGAGTAGAAGTCGATAATCTAAAGTTAACGCCAGATGATGGACGGAAAGTGATCAGTAAAGCTCCCCCTGAGCTTGAGCTAAAAATAGATCAGTTAAGAGAACATTAACCAAAAATAAAAAAATTAAAGTAATTTATATATTTTTTATACTTACCAATGACCCGGACTTAGCTGGTGCTAACTATTAAATATTCAGGGACGAACACAAATTTTGCCCCCCAAATCCCCAAAATTTGCATCCAAATAAAAAAAAACTGATGTCCTGTATGGTCCTCCATACTTTGCCTACTGCACATGCGCAGTGTCAAGGAAGTACCGAAATTGGCACCAAGCCTCATTCTTACAACCAGTGCCTGCTAAATGTTATATAATCAGCAGGGAGGTAAGAGTTCCAAACTCATGGGAGGGCCATCCCTGTCTGTGTCATTGGTAAGTATAAAAAATATATAAATTACTTTAAATTTTTTCATATTTTTATACTGTAACCAATGACCCAGACTTAGCTGAATAGAAAAAAAGGCTGGAGGGCCTAGGACATAAAGGAAAATCCAATAAGCTCAATTATATATACAGGAATATCCCCTCAAGGAGAAAAGGAGAGAAAGGATTTACATATGTCTGTCTTGTTTATAAAAAGTAAGAAAGACACATCACCATTTAGTAATTGAGCATAATAACATCCATGATCTCTATTAATATCCAGTATAACCCATTATACTAATTCCTTAAAGGAAAGCCAATAAATAAAGATAGTCCAGAGAATGAGACTCTTTATACTCATTCCGAGGATTGTATATTAACGTTCGTATGACACGTGACATATACAAATGCTTTACACCGAGCTACACTTTAAAAATATTACATAAATGAGATAGACATTAGCTTTAACCTTTAAAACCATCCCAGCACCAACTCGGAATTACTGACTCAGGAGGAGGTATTCCCTTGCTTTTCACTATAAAGCCGCTGATATAAGGGAACACCCCCCCCCCCCCCACTTCCCCTTGCTCTGGGTCAAATCAGCACAGAACGAAGAGGGCAGCAGGACAGAGTAACTGCTGGAACAGAAAACCTATATAACTATAGCTGTAATCATTTAGTGGACGACATTCTGAGCAACAGATGACGGACCTAAACATCTAAGGTCGCCAGAAATAGACTCTATCTGGGGCAGGGACCAGCCTAGGGGGGAATTTTAGGGAGACTTCAAGTCTCCCTCCAGAAAAAATAGGGAGACTGCAGAGTCATGTAGGGAGACTTCATAGGCAAGTGGGGAAAATTAAGAATATTCATGTACCACCCCCGCCGCCCCTTCATATTTTCAATTTATGGTCCTCCATTAACGTACAAATAATCCAGGTCCAGTTGTCTATGATGCATCTGTGCCAGGTTAAAAAATCACAATGTAATTATTGACTGAAAATCCCCCACTGCTACCTTCTCCTTCATGACCCCTCACCTCTTCTTCGTGCCAATCCCCCATCACCCTCCTGTGGTTGCCTTTCAACAAAGTCTACTAAGCTAATAATTTCCTAAGTCTGAAAGTGTGAACAGGACCAGATGTAAGAAGGTTGTTTGGGAGGTACTTTGTTAGTTAATAAACAAAATACATTCTGGGGTCGAGTATTTTGTAAAACAAATGTCATTCCGCATCATTTTTATGGCATTCCGGTGTCATTCCGCGTCATTTCATTTCATTCCGATGTTTAGGAGGACCCTTTTTCAAGATCGTCCACATGCACACTTGTGTCCTGTACAAAGCTTTTCTTGACATCACTAAAGCTTTTTTTCATGTGTTTCAATTCCATTCGTGTTTTTCTGGGAATAGACAGCCCAACAGTTAGCAAATCGAAATGAAAATAATGTGTTATAAAATACGTCCGTTGTGTATACATTTTCGGCATCCTAAGCGACGTAACCTACTTTCAAACTGGGTTGTTTTGTTGAGTCGCGTAAGTCACTTATTTTCGTTTCGACACTTGAAGCTCCGACTGGAACGCAACAAAATAGAAATAAAAAAAATCTGCCGAAAGCGACAATGGACAATTGCTTGTCGTGTGATTTCAAATAAATGGACGTTTATTTGACGAATTAAAATGCCCATTTATCACACTCGAGCACATTCGATTTTTGAAAATACTCGTTTTCATGTAAACCTCGCATCACTCAGTTCAGCCTTTTCTCATTTTGGCCAATTTTTAGAGGGCGACTTGTAATCGCCCTGACTATTTTTCTAGGCGACTTTGGGCTTAGAAGGGCGACTTAATCGCCCTAGTCGCCCTCACGACTGGTCCCTGATCTGGGGGCACGGTGACGTCGTGGACTAAGGCATACTGCACGTCGATGGTGCACTCGTCTTCAACCAATGGTAACCCTGCTGGTGTGGAGTTAGTATGTAGGGGAGCTGACAGTTACTTGCCATTGCTCGGTGGTTCTCTCCGGGTACTCCGGCTTCCTCCACCTGTAAAACGGTCATGGTCATTATTAGCCACTGTGCAGAAATATATGACCTTAAACCCCAATAAATAAATAGACTCTATATTTCTAAGGTAAAAATTAGTGAAAGTAGAAGGCTGTGACCAGTAAGCAGCCTTCATAAGATCCGTAATAGCAATACTGTTAGAATAAGCCCAAGATGTTGACAGCGCTCTATCTTCATGCGCTGAAATTTTAAGCACGGACTGCTGATTAGAAGATAAACTCTCATAAGCAGTACGAATAGCTAACTGAATCCATCTAGAAATAGAATGAACAGACATGTCCTTTCTATTGGGAATTAAAGACAGGAAGAAGCGTTTTTGCCCCTTTCTGATAAACTCTGATCTGCGTTTATAAATACGCATAGCTCTGACTGAACACAGCAAGGGCCTACGGCCATTTGAGGACGGAAGAGCCTTAACGACAATAGGCTCTGGCTACTTATTTGGAGCCTGATTCTTAGCCAAAAATCCCACATTAGTAGTTAAAGTAATGGTATTACCAATACTACGATAATGAGAATCATCAATAGACAGAGCATGAAGCTCTCTAACTCTTCTTGCGGAAGCAAAGGCTAAGAGAAAAACTGTCTTATATGACAAGAATTTGAAGTCTACGGTGTTCAGAGGTTCAAAAGGAGCTTCTCAGAGCTTCAGAAGAACCCAAGCTAAATTCCATTTAGGAATTAACCTAAGAGTTCTAGGTCTATTTATCGAAAAGTTTTTTACTAACTTTGATAAAGAAATATTGAGCATATGTGTCCAATAGCATAGACCTATAACCCTTAATGGTTACTGGCTGCAGTTTGAGTTCGTCAAACAAGTGGACCAAAAAATTAGCAATGTCTGGAATGGAAGGATCAAAAATATCAATAGAATGATCCTTACATCAACGAGAGAAAACCTTCCACTTTGCTGCATAGTTTAGTGAAGAGGAGGCCCTCCTACAGTTAGAAATTGTGTCCACTGCTCGTCTTGTAAATTGCCTTGCCGTGCAAGAAGGACCGCACAACGGAAATACGTGAAGGTTGTGACCTTGCGGGTTGTGATGCAGTGTGCGAGATTTCTCCTGAAAGAGAAGGTCCTCCCATGGAGGAAGCTTCCGAGGAGCACCCCATAACAGACACCTGAGTAGATTTATCCATGGTTTCTGAGACAACAGAGATGCTACCAACAGTATCTTGCAGTGCGATTGCTTGATCTTTAGCAAGATCTGCTGAATCAACGGAGCTGGAGGATATGCATATCCTATCATTCTGTCCCAAGAACTTGAGAGAGCGTCTACTGCAAATGCTCAAGGATCTGGGCATGGCGACACATACGTCTGCAACTGATTGTTGAGGTGTGTCGCAAACAAGTCTATCATTGGTCGATCACATTGGTAGCAAATCTGATTGAACACTTGCTTGTTGAGAGTCCATTCTGACGGTAACGTGCGACCTTTCCGAGAGAGTGAGTCTGCTAGACTGTTCAGACGACCCGGAATATGATGGACCGACAGAAGAACATGATGCTCTAGAACAAACAGAAGAATTCTTTCCGTTAAGTTGAATAATGGAATCGAATGAGTGCCTACTTGGTTTCGAATGTACGCTACTACCGTTGAATTGTCCGACTGTATTTGAACATGTGAATTCTGAATTATGTTGATCCAATGACGTAGCGCAAGCCAAATTGACATCATCTCTTTGATGTTTATGTGCTTGTTCAGGAACACCGGATCACAAAGGCCCTGGCACCTCGAATCTGTTGGGCTCAATGTCGTGCCCCAACCTGTTTGACTCGCATCCGTCATAATCGTAAAAAGCGGATCCGGCAGTTGCAGTGGAACTCCCGGAGTCAACCACTGAATATCTGCCCAAGTCTGAATCCTTAGTTTTACTTGGTCCAATAAAACGATATTTGTTTCGAGTGAATGGATCTTCACAATCCAAATTTGAGTGAAAAATATCTGGAGTGGACGTGTGCGCAAGCGGCCCATTGGAATGAGATCCGCCGCCGCTCTGCACAATCCCATCAGTCGCATGAATTCTCTCACTGTTACTACGTCTGAATGTAGACAAAAACGAGCATAGCAACTGACTAACTTCGTAACGGAAGACAAACCAGATTGTTGTGAGTCTCGAAGCTCATTCCCAAGTGAATGAATGACTTGGACGGAGCTAGATCCGACTTCTTTTCGTTTACAATGCAATCAAGACGTTGGAGCAATTGAAGCAGACTCTGAACGTCGTTCTGAAGAACAGTTTTGTTGCCTCTGAAGAATGTCGTCCAAGTAGGCCGACATTACCGCAGACGAATGAGCTTGGAAGTAAGCCATTACCAAGTTCATTATTCGAGTGAAAGCCCAGGGCACTAGAATGAGTCAGAAGCACATCGTTCTGAACTGATAAATGACTCCTAGGATGGTGAAGCGATGGTACTTTCTGAATGTCGGATGTACCATGAGATGAAAGTACGCATCCTTGAGATCTACGCTTGATGCATAATCGTTCACGCGAATGCTCGCCCTCACTGATCGAATGGTCTTCATATAGAACTTTGGAGCCACGATCAGCTTGTTTATCCAGCTCAAATCTATAACTGGACGGAACGAGCCGTCTGGCTTCGGTACCAAGAACAGTTGACTGTAAAAACCCAGGGATTCCTGGTTTTCCACGACCTCTATTGCATTCTTCTCCAAAAGAGATTGCACCTCTGATAGAAGTGAATCTTTTTTGAAGATTGGACGGAAGCTGAGTCCAGCGCGGACTTCGGGTTAGCGAAGGTTTTTCTCAGAAAGATAACTTTAGGCCACCCGAGATACCCTCTTTTACCCATCGGTCGTCTATAATTGACAACCAATTGGTCAAAATCTTTGTCAGCCTTCTGCCCACTGGACCGCAACAGAGGTCATGACCATCATCTCCTGGACCTACGGGAAGAGAAACTACGTCCTCCCCGTCCAGCGCCTCGTCCTGTTGACTTAGGGGCATCTGACCGGTTGTCTCGGCCAGAACTACGTCCCCTACCTGAGTAGCTACCCTGACAGTCTCTAGAGTAAGAGCTAGAGGATTTTTTATATCCTTTACTGAAGTTTTCTTAGTAATCTGGTCATAAATTAAAGAAAGCTTACCATCAAAGAGAAAATCCCCAGAAACCGGAGCGACTCGAAGAGAGTTTTTCACCTTTGTATCCACTATAGTGGATGAAGCCAGAGCAGCATCACGTCTAACCAACTCCAAATTAGCCACTGATAGGGCGGAGTTATACGTGGAGAATGCAACAACCCTAGAAAGAACTCTTGAGGAGCGAACGTCCTCGAATTCTTTAACGTCGAGACGTTGAGCTAATGCTCTGGTAAGGTGATCTGTGTATGAAAATGCATCTAAATTCGCTCTATTAGATGAAATCGTCGTCTCCAAAGTGCTAGGGAAAACAGAAAAAGACGAAGGCAGGGACAAGTCTAAGTCCTCAGCCTGATCGTCCAAATGCAGAGGAACTCTCGGTATGCCCTGTCCGGCCGTTGCAAATCTATTACTACTATTGATGAATGGCAGATACAGAGCATGTTGAGGTAAGAAACTGTTTTCGCCTGTCTTTGAGGCTAAATTAAAAATAGCGTCATTAAGCAATTCAAACGTCCGTGAGACATTGCTGGACTGGACCGGATAATCAGGAACATCTTCCTTAATCCGGCCAAAAAAGTCAGTATCCAATGATGCTATCAGTCTCTTATCCTTTGTCACGGCAACCTGGTCCGATGGAACAACATCTGGAAGGTGTTGACGGATAAACTCCATCGCCGCCTTATGTTATTCCAAAAGGGAAAAATCCAGCTCCGTAATTTCCCTTTCACCATCCGAGTGGACCAGATGAGAATCTAATCTCGGTCATCCCTGTCTGACCTTGCATAAGAACGAACCAACCCAGCTTCATCCGACAGTTCCGAAACTGATGTAGGATGTTCCGTAGGTTGCTGGGATGCTGTGATGAGCTGCGCTATCTGCGATAGCAAGTCCGTCACGGAGGCCTGTGGAGCAGCAGTCCTCTGTTGCTTAGCCGCTGGAAGCTCCTGGAACGGTGTGTCCCACATAATTCTTTTATGTGAACGTCCCAACTGATGAGGCCTCGTGTCCCTGGCTACTAGATGCTGTGACCTAGACGACATGGAATCCTTTGTCGGCGAAGCAGGCTGGATATCTGAGGTCACAAAGACAAGGTGCGGTCGTGTGTGCTGATATGCTGAAGAGGAAGCCGATAAACTAGCCGACGCCAGCTGTCTATAAGATGGAGCATCCCAAACAGGAGGTGTGGACATATGCTCCAACTGACAAATGTTTTGAACAACAACATCTGGCCCCAGATGCTGTTGTAAGAGAGAGGGACCTCTCTCGCTCGCGGTCCGGGATGACCTGAATGAGCTTACTACTGAACTGACTGGCTTCCTCTGTTCCGTCCTCCGTTCCGTCGTCGCAGGGTGTGCGTGATCCGAGATTATAGTGCTCGCAACACCCCTTTTCCTCTCCAGGGACCGCAACGGACTTACCTGGTGTCACACCACCCAAATGAGGAGTGATAGATCCGCCAGTCAAGCTAGCTGGCGACAAGGCCGTAAATCCCTTTTGGGACCTAGGCACTTGTCTAATTTTATTGAGCACTTTTGCCACTAGCTCTTCATTAATTTGCGACGACGGCAGCACACTTCCAGATGACATCACGGAAACATCACCATGTTCTTGTTCCTCTGAAAAAGAAACTGAAAAACTAGAGTGACCTTGTGGTGAGAGAACAGGCATCGATCTCTCACCACTAACAATGTACTGTGACACATGTCTCCAACGTTTGTCATCCCAATTGGCACAAACTGAACAAGAGTTAGTGCGAGTACAATGACTACAGCAAACACAATGAGCATGAGAATCCGAGGAAGACTTCCTCGATTTACAATTTGAACAAAATTCTTTCATAATTACAAAATATTATTAAGCCGTAGTACTCGTACTAACCCTCAATATTACAAAGATACATAATAATAATACAATCCATAACAAAATTTCGAAAAATAATTCCTAAAAGAAAATTTTTTCGAAAAATTTTGACATGAGCCCAAGTTCCCAAAGGGAACGATGAGCTAAAAAAGCCTAAGTGTGGACGAAAATTTTTAAACAAACTAAAAAGTTAAAAAAATTCTAGTAATTTATATATTTTTTATACTTACCAATGACCCAGACATAGCTTGGTGCTAACTCTTAAAATATAGGACCAAACACAAATTTTGCCCCCCAATCCCCAAAATTTGCATCTAAAACCAAAGAAAACATGTCCTGAATGGCCCTCCACACTTCACCTCTACTGCGCATGCACAGTGTCAAGGACGTTCCGAAATTGGCGCCATTAATCCTTCTAATAACCAGTGCCTGGTAAGCGCTATGTACTCAGCGGGGAGGTAAGAGTTCCCAACTCCTGGGAGGGCCATCCCCGTCTGGGTCATTGGTAAGTATAAAAAATATATAAATTACTATAAATTTTTTAACATTTTTATACTGTACCAATGACCCAGAAATAGCTGAATAGTAAAAAGGCTGGAGGGCCAAGGACATAGAGCAAGATGGAATACGCTCAATTATATAAAATAGAGTCATCCCCTCTAGGGAAAAAGAAGTATTAGGCCTTACATGTATCTTTCTTATTTATGATAAATTAGAAAGATACAACACCTTCCAAAATTGAGCATCATACATCCATGTACTCTATTAATATCTAGTATAATCCTTATACTAATTTTTAAAGTAAGCCAATAAATAAAGTAAGTCTAGAGAATAGAGACTCTTTATACTCCTTAAAAGTGTCTGAGGATTGTATAATCATGTCCGTTGACACGTGCTATATTCAAAAGCTATACTTTAAAAACTAAGACTTGAATGAATTTTTAAAACATAAACTTCTCACTAAACAACCATCCCAATAACAGCTCAGAATTACTAACTCCGGAGGAGGTATCCCCTTGTTTTCATAGTAAAACAGGTGACCCAAGGGAACACCCCCCCCCCCCCCACACTTTTTCTTGCCCTGGGTCAAATAGCCCAGAGCGAAGAGGGCAGCAGAACAGAGTCACTGCCGAAACAGACAGCCTACCTAGCTATAGTAGCAACTGTTAAGTGAATGACATTCTGAGCAGTAGATAATAGACCTAACAATAGAGACCTCCAGAAATGGACTCAATATTTCTGAGATAAAAATTCATGAAAGAGGATGGCTGAGCGCAATGAGCAGCCTTCAAAAATCTATAATAGCGACACTATTAATGTAAGCCCAAGATGTAGAAGAGCTCTTACTTCATGAGCCGAAATCTCAAACACAACTGCTGAGTCAAAGATATACCATAAGCAGTATCGATAGTTAATTGAATCCATTAGCAATAGAATGGAGCGTAACGTCCTTCTATTAGGCATCAAAGACAGAAGAAGCTTACGTCCGTAGTAATAAACAGATATCTGTTTATAAATACATAAACTCTAACCGGACAGAGTAAAGGCCTATGCCCGTACGAAGACGGAAGGACCTTAATAACAATAGGTTCTGGATATCAATTAGGAGCCTAACTCTTATGCAAAAATCCAACCTAAATAGTAAAGGAAGTAGTGATTCCGAAACTACGAAAGTGAAAATCATCCACCGATAGTGCATGAAACTCACTGACTCTTCAGTAAAAGAGAAGCCAACAGAATTACTGTCCAAAAGGTCAGAATTTGAAAACTACTGTTTCCAGAGGCTCAAATGATTACTTAGCTAAATAAGAACCGAAGTTAAATTCCAAATAGGAATTTAAACAAATGATTCTAAGTCTATTTATCAAAAAGTTACTAACTAACTTAGATAAAGAGACATAAGACTCAATTGTAAACTATCATAGAGTGCATAGGTATGAGGTAACATAAACCTATAACCTTAATAATAACAGGCTGCAGTAGATCTTGTCAAACAAGTATACTAAAAAGTTGCAATGACTAGTATGGAGGGATCAACAATATCAACATAGTGATCCCTACACCAACGACGGAAGAGCCTCCACTTTAGCCGCATAGAATAGCGAAGAAGAGGTTCTCCCATAGTAAGAAATCGCGTCCAAAGCTCGTCCAGTACAATGCTTACAATGCAATAAGGACCACACAACGGAATACGTAAAGGTTGCGACCTTGCGGGTTGTGATAAAGATGACACGATTTTACCCAGCGAAAAAAGATCCTCTCATTGAGGAAGATTTCGCGTTAAGTCCCACAGTAGACATCAGAGTAAATTTACCCACGGTCTCTGTGAAGACAGATATGCTATCAACAGAAATGTATTGTGGTTGTTTATCTTAGCAATACTTGCTGAAACAACAGCGCAGGAGGATACGCATATCCTATCATTCCGTCCTATTAGATCAATAGAGCGTTAACAACATTAGCTCAGAGATCCGGACAAGCAAACACATATGTCTGCAATTGACAAGTAAGTTGTGTCGTAAATAAATTATCATTGGGCGCTCCCATTGATAGCAAATCTGAATGAATACTTGTTTGTTGAGAGTCCATTCTGACGGCAACAAGCGACCCATAAGTGAACGGGAGTCCGGTAAAACAATCAGAGGACCCGGAATATGACGGACTGAAACAGAACTTGGTGTACTATAACAAACAGAAGGATTCTTTCCATTAAATTGAATAACGGAAACGAATGAGTGCCTCCCTGGTTCCGGAGATAGGCCACTACTGTCGAATTAACGGACAGGATTTGGACATGCGTTTCTGAATAATGTTCATCCAATGACAAAAAGCAAGCCCAAAAAAACATTATTCCGCGGAAGATAAGTGCTTGCTTAGAGACTGCGGAACCCAAAGACCCTGGCACTTCGAATCCGTTGGGATCAATATTATATCCCAACCTGTTTGACTGGTAACCGTCATAATTATAAAACTCGGATCCGGCAACTGCAGTGGCACTCTCTGAGTCAACCACCAAATGTTTGCCCCAGTCTGAATCTCTTGCAACACTAGATAGACAAGAGAACGTGTAAATCGAGCAATTCATGGATTGCTGAAAAGTTGCCGTCGAAGAGAAGCTTCTCCGAGAACGAAGCGACTCTGAGAGAGTTCTTCACCTTACTATCCATGCGCGTGGATGTAGCTAGGGCTGCGTCACGTCTAACCAACTCCAATCAGCCACTGAAGGGCGGAGTTATACGTGAACAAACTACTGCCCTCAAAAGAAATCACATTGAGGATAATATCCCGTAATTCTTTCTCTTGAAGACGTAATGATAATGCCTCAGTAAGGTGGATTACGTATGATAAAGCATCTAAGTTAAGTCTATTAGACATCATTGTCGTTTCCAACATTGTGGTTGGAAAAGATATAGACGGCGAAAAAGAATATTTCCAGTCTTTAACCACGCCGTCTAGACGCATATGAACTCTCGGTATGCCCTGTTCTGCCAAAATAAATTATTCGTATAAAAGATAAAAAGGCAGAAATGAGCATTGCGGACAAGAAACTAAACTATCATGCTTGGTAGCAGGCTTATATGTATATATAGCGTCGATAAATAATACACATGTTCTAATGACATTAAAGGACTGTGTCGGTAAGTCAGGGACAATGTCCCTAAACCAATCCAAAATTCTGTGTCCAATGACGCTATAAGTCTCTTATCCAACATCGCAGCAATGTAGACCGAAATAACAATCACTGGAAGATAATGCCGGAAGATATGAATGGCAGCTTCCGATGCTACGAAAGGGAAAACTCGAAATCTTTCGAATCCTTTTCGCCATCCTGTCGGACCCTATAAAGCGTTCGGTCGTCCGTACCTGATGCAACCGCGGACCGCACCGACCCAGTGCCGTCAGATAATTCCTGATTTGACTAAGAAACTGTCGATTGCTGGGATGCTGCGAAAAAACTGTGCTAACTCGGATAGCACGTCCGTCACTGAGGCCTGTGGAGAAGCGGTCCTACAATGCATTGCCGCTGGAAGCTCCGTGATCGTTACCCCGTGCATACTACTAATATGCGAGCGAACGGAGTGTATAGGCCTCGTGTCCCTTGGCTACTGGATGGCGTGACCTGTTCGCCGTGGAATCACTGAATGACGAAACTGATCGGATACTCGAGGTCACATAGCCAATGTGCGGTCGTGTGCCCTGCTGTGAGGATGAGGAAGCATTATCGACAGTCTCTCGGACTGTCAATATAACGGAGCGTCCCGACCGACGGACATATGCTCCGAATGTAAAATATCTGAACCACAACATGCGGTCCCCTATGTTGTTGGACGAGAGAGGGACCTCTCTCGCTCACAGCCCGGACGGACCTGGACAAGCCAGGAACCGGACTAACAGGCTTCCTCCGATCTGTCCTCAATCCACCGTCACTGGGTGAGTACTAAAGTAATTATAGTGCTCGCATTACCCAAATCTCCTTCCTAGACCGCAACGGACAAACCCGGCAGCCGAACCATTCGATGAATGTACGCTACACCGGGTGAGCTAGCGAATGTCACTCCGTCGATCCTACAAGGGACCTCTTAGGCGATAGACATATTCCATGAGCACTTATTGCCGCTAGCTCTTCATTAACTATGACGACAGAGGCACACTTTTGAAAGGCATCTCCGTAACTTTGCGAACAAGAAACCAGAAATGCTTGGTAATAGGAAGCATATAATAATAAATATATATAGCGTCGTTCAATAATTCGAAAGTTTGTGTGACATTATTGGACTATGTCGGAACTGAGGGACGAGGTCCCTGAACCGAACCAAAATTTTCTAAGTCCACCGACGCTATCAGTTTCTGATCCGGCATCGCAGCATTCTGGTCCGACAAAAGAACCTGCAGAAGATCAAGTCAGATGACATACACAACAGCATATGTTGTTCCGAAAGAGAAAGCTCGAAATCCTCCGAATCCCTTTCGGTATCCCGTCGGACCGGATGAAATTTTCGGACGTCCGTACCCGCTTCCGCGGAGCGTCCCGACCCAGCATCGTCGGATAAAACATATGTGACAGATTCAGTTGTTGCTGGGATGCTGCGATAAGCTGTGCTATTTAGGAAAGCACGTCCGTCCCCGAGGCCTGTGCAGTAGCGGTCTTACGATGCATTGCCGCCGGAAGCTCCGTGTACGTTGACTCCCGCACACTTTCCTATGCGAACGTCCGGAGTCTGCAGGCCTCGTGTCCCTGGCTACCGGATGGTGTGACCTGGTCGCCGATGATTCTCTGACTGGCGAAGCTGACTGGATATCCGAGGTCACGTAGCCAAGAGCGGTCGTGTGCGCTACCATGAGAATGAGGAAGCCTTATTGACAGTCTCTCCAGACTGACTATATGTCGGAGCGTCCCGAGCGACGGACGTATGCTCCGAATGCGAAACTTTTGTACCACAACATCTGGGGCCAGATGTTGTTGTACGAGAGAGGGGCCTCTCTCGCTCGCCGTCCGGATGGACCAGAACGAGCTATGAACCGGACTAAAAGGCTTCCTCCGTTCTCCCTCTAATCCGCCGTCACTGGGTGTGCATTTGGTTGATTTATAGTGCTCGCATCACCCCAAAACTCCTTCTAGACCGCAACGGACGAACCCGGCTGCCGAACCATTCGATGAATGGATGCTACACCGGGCGAGCTAGCGGACGTCAAAGGCTGTCGAACCTACTAGGGTCCTCTTAGGCAATTGGCGTATTTACATGAGCACTTTTCCGCTAGCCCTTCATTAATTGTGACGACGGAGGCACACTGTTGGAAGACACAGATACATCACCCTAATCTTGATCGTCTGAAATAGAGATTGATAAAGTAGAGTGACCCTGCGGGGAAAGGACCGGAATGTCCAATTCCCCACTAACATACCGTGACATACGCTTCCCATGTTGTCATCGAAATCATACGATACAGAACAAGAGTTAATGCGAGTACACTGACCACATATAGAATGATTATAAAAGTCAGAGAAAGACTTCCTCTTATTACAATTGATCAAAATCCTTTCAATTGAAAAGAAAACAAAGTCCTGGTACTCGCACCAACCCCTGACAATCAAAATACATAATAATAATATGATCCATTAATATAGAAAAAATAATTGAAATCAAAATATTTTGAAAAAATATTTTTTCAGAACAGCCCAAGTTTCTGAAAAGTAACGTTGAGCCCCAATGGATCCCAAGCCTAAGTGTGGACAAAAATTTTAAAAATATTTTAAACAATTTATTCAACACTTACGAACAATAATAATGTATCTAGTTATGATTAAAATAACATCAAGATATTATTTTCAAGAAATCCCCCCCCCCCTCACACAGAGGGCTGTTGTAAATGTAAACAATGAGTGTAAAAACACTAAAATAAGACTCCAGGCACCCAGGCCCGAAATCAGTTACCAAAAATACACCATCTGATGCAAAACAGAGACTTCCAGGGAAGAAACTGCAGAACATCAGATGGTAGATGCAGAACACAACGCCTAACCACCCGTAGGTGAAGACGTAAACATGGGGAAAAGAACAGAATTCATTCTGTTATTCAGCTAAAACTCCCAAGAAATTTTAGTAATAATAATTACAGAAACTATGCCAAAAGCATGGGAGAATAGCAAGAGGGGACTTAAAGGAAAGGGAGAGAGGAAAACACTGAAAAATCAGTGTAACTAAATAACAAGAATGACAACAAAATGGCTGCTGCCTCGAAAATAGGTAACTTAACATAATTTCATTAAAAAATTTTAAGTTACAGCCCTGATAATATTCTGTCACACATTTTTCCTCTCCTCCTTCTCTATCCTCCTTAGAATCACCATTTCACTAATATTTATGTGTCTGGCATCATTTAAACTGAGATTTACAAGCACAAAGATCAGTCAGATGTTAACTGATGAAGGGCCAAACTTAGAATGATTAATGGCGCCAATTTCGGAACGTCCTTGACACTGCGCATGCGCAGTAGAGGTGAAGTGTGGAGGGCCATTCAGGACATGTTTTCTTTGGTTTTAGATGCAAATTTTGGGGATTGGGGGGCAAAATTTGTGTTTGGCCCTATATTTTAAGAGTTAGCACCAGCTATGTCTGGGTTATTGGTACAGTATAAAAATATTAATGTTACACAGATGACAAGGAATTACTAAAAGAAAGTAACCATTGTCAACGTAAACAAAAGTCTATAAAAGCCGGAAACAAGACTCCAGGCACTGAAAAACATGGCCCGAAGTCAGTAACAGATTCTTAAAACTATCCTCAGAAGAAACTGCAATACATCAGATGGTAGATGCATGACCAAAAACACCTAAACACCCTAAGGGTGAGGACGTAACCATGGGGATAACAGAATAAACATTCTGTAACCAAGTTAAACTCCCAAGACATTTTCAAGAAAATTTTTTTTATAAATGTTCCAAAAGCATGGGAGATTAACTAGGGGGGTTTCAAGGAAGGGGAGAGAGGAAACACTTAAAAAACAGTGGAGATTTCATAGCATGAATGAAAACATAAGTTACAGGTCTGAACACATCCAACCACTGTTTCTTTCTCTCATCCTCTTATTGCATCTTTGGATCCACCATTTCCAACATGATATTGTGTCTGGCGTCTTTTTAACTGAGATTTATAAGCAAAGAAGTCAGTGTGATGTTACTGACAGAAGGGCCAAACAAAGAATGAGGCTTGGCGCCAATTTCGGTACTTCGTTGACACTGCGCATGTGCAGTAGGCAAAGTATGGAGGACCATACAGGACATCAGTTTTTTTTATTTGGATGCAAATTTTGGGGATTTGGGGGGGGGGGGGGGGCAAAATTTGTGTTTGGCCCTGAATATTTAAGAGTTAGAACCAGCTAAGTCTGGGTCATTGCTTACAGTATAAAAATATAGCTGTGCACTACTCATTGTCAACATACTGAGCCAAAAAACATGACAGGCACATTGCACATATGAAGAGTGTTAGCCAAACATAGCGGTATGACAAATTTATTAATTAAATTTGCTGTCTTATTATCCAGAGGATAATAACAACTATAGATCAGTGACCTTGAGCTGGGCATTATACCAAAAATACTTTTGGGTGTTGGTACCAATATCATATCAATACTGCATACCAAACCAATACCAAGGTAAATCAGTCCCAAAATCCCAGTACTGTAATGAACCTTAAATATCATTACTGACAAGCTTTCGTAAAGAAATAGCCTACCAAAGATAGCATCCACCACTGTACATTCCAGAGTTTCTCATAATGAAGACCTAAATTGCAGCAGATTAAAATTTACATTTATGATGAGATCAACTTGAGATTACCTTAGTTACAGAATCTGTGATTCTTGCTCCCTCCTGTAATGTTAGATTACACCTTAAACAGGAATCAAATATTTCATCGCAAGCTGGTTGTTCATCAACTTCAGGGTCTGACATGCAGATTTTACAAAGAACATGAGGCTGCCGTTGAAGAAACATTCCTAAAATAAGAGTTTAAAATTAAGTTAATTCAAAAGATTTTATGTTGCAGAACACAGAAATCTCTTTCAATCTTTTTCATAATGTAATGGCTAACATTCAGCCTGTGCTATTCACAAAACTTGGCATTCAAATTTTTCAACTTTTGCCTTGAAAAATAGTCTGCAACTAATCATCAGAACAAGCCCTTCTACTAATTTTACTTACAAGATAATATCAAATATATCCACTCAGTATGATGCCTTTATGTTGTGAGACCTGAACTTTAGAGTAAAGTCCAAATATGGATTTCCAGGACTCGACCAGTTAAGTCAAGTGCATCTTACTAAAACATTGCCAAGATAATTGCAGCCTACCGTTTGAGATCTCAAGAACGAATACACTTGGGGGGTAACTTTTTCAAAGTAATGTAAAAGTGGAAGTTTAAGTTATGAGGACTTAAGGGTAAAACCCAAATCACTCTAAATTTCACCAAACTAGAAGAATAGCAGCTATGAACATATTCATTTGATAGACTGTTATCCCTTTATCTATCTCATGTAACAGGACTATCCAACTAGCACTGTTCACAAAACTTGGCATTCAAAGTTCATTATTTTTTCAATTTTTGTCTCCCAAACATTGCTTATGTCACCCTCATTGAAACAAGCTTTTTGAGCTTTCCCCAATGAATCGAAATACGCTATGTTGTTTGGGGAAACAATTAAAAATGTTTTTTTTTGCAAGTGTCACATCTAGATGTTTTAGGTAAAGTGTTAATAAGGACTGTACAAGTTAAAACTTTGAAGTATATGTGTCCTTAAAAATCAAGGACTTCAGGGCTATTATATTGTATCGTAAGACCAATGAACAAATTTCAAGTACTTTCAAGGCCTTGAAAACCCATTTTATAATTCAAAGACTATCAAGGTTTTTAGTGACCACAATGAACCCTGCGCAAATCATTACTGAAGGGCTGATAAGGCCTCACAATGAAGATCTTGTTTCTCAGGCCATTTTTTGGAAAACTGCATGTGGGTGGGTGGTTTTTTATTTTATCTTTTATTTTTGTAATTATTTCTTTGCCATCAAAAGTTTGTGTTCTTGGTTTGTTTTATGTCTTTGGCCTCATAATCTTCAGAATAGCATGGGTTGTGGTGGATTTTGTCCCTTGTTGCACTGAAGGGACGAATTTATCAATTTTATAAATTTGGGAGAAATATCAGACATAAACCATTCAATTTTGATTTTTTCAAGTTTGCATTGGTGATAAAAATAGGCCGATTAAATCGTCAGATGTGTACCCATACGCGCAACTAGTAGAAAGCTGTTATTATCTCAAGACCAATTTTGTGGACAGGTTTTTGAGTTAACACATGCTAAAGATATGGAATGGAAGAATTCTCAATTTGAATACATATATAAAGTAACCTGATAAACAGATTAGTATTTTTTGAGTTATCACATGCCAAAGATATGGAATGGAAGAATTCTCAATTTGAAAGATAAAGGGTTAATATCTCAGGACCAAATTATCAGATTTACAACCAAAACTATACAGCTTGGCACATCACTAATCTGAAGATATATATGAAGTAACATGACAATTGGACTGATATTTTTGAGTTATCTCATGCCAAAGAGATTGGAGGAATTCTAAATTTAAAGGATAAAGGGTTAATATGTCAGGCTCAAATTACACCAAAAACTATACAGTTTGGCACATCAGTAACCTAAACATATATATAAAGTAACATGACAAACAGATTGATATTTTTTGAGTAATTGCATGCCAAAGAAATGGATTGGAGGAATTCTCAATGTGATGGATAAAGGGTTAATATCTCAGGATTGAATTTCAATGTGATGGATAAAGGGTTAATATCTCAGGATTGAATTATCAGATTTACACCAAAAAATATACAGCTCAGCACATCAGTAACCTAAACACAAAATTTTTCAAGTTACAGACAGACAGACAGGTGGATGAACAGACAAAGGTTGGACAAACCAGACAGACAGATGGATGGTCGGAGGACAAAGGATGGACGAATGACGGAGGGCCACCCCAGATGCCGACATTATGTACACCATACATGGTATGGGTACATATAGAAATGGATTGGAGGAGTGCTAATTTCATGGACAAAGGGTTAATATCTCCAGATCAAATTATTAGATTTACATAAAAAACTATACAGCACAGCACATCAGTAACCTGAATACATACATAAAGTAACCTGATAATCGGATTAACATTTTTTGAGTTATTGCATGCCAAAGAAATGGACTGGAGGAGTTCTAAATTTGAAGGATAAAGGGTTAATATCGCAGGATCAAATTATCAGATTTACACCAAAAACTATACAGCTCAGCACATCAGTCACCTGAACAAATAAATAAAGTAACATGACAATCGGACTGATATCTTTTGAGTTATCTCAAGCCAAAGGGATTGGAGGAATTCTCAATTTGAGGGATAAAGAGTTAATATCTCAGGATCAAATTATCAGATTTACACAAAAAACTATACAGCTCAGAACATCAGTAACCTGAAGATATATATAAAGTAACATGACAATCCAAGCAATATTTTTCAAAAAGTGATTGGAGGAATATTCAATTTGGAGGATAAAGGGTTAATATCTCAGGATCAAATTATCAGATTTACTCCAAAAACTATACAGCACGGCACATCAGTAACCTGAAGATATATATAAAGTAACATGACAATTGGATTGATATTTTTTTGAGTTATCTCATGCCAAAGGGATTGGAAGAATTCTCAATTTGAAAGATAAAGGGTTAATATCTCAGGATCAAATTATCAGATTTACACAAAAAACTATACAGCTCAGAACATCAGTAACCTGAAGATATATATAAAGTAACATGACAATCCAAGCAATATTTTTCAAAAAGTGATTGGAGGAATATTCAATTTGGAGGATAAAGGGTTAATATCTCAGGATCAAATTATCAGATTTACTCCAAAAACTATACAGCACGGCACATCAGTAACCTGAAGATATATATAAAGTAACATGACAATTGGATTGATATTTTTTTGAGTTATCTCATGCCAAAGGGATTGGAAGAATTCTCAATTTGAAAGATAAAGGGTTAATATCTCAGGATCAAATTATCAGATTTACACCAAAAACTATACAGTTCGACACATCAGTAACCTGAACACAAATATAAAGTAACATGACAACCCAAGCAATATTTTTCAAGTTATCGAATGCCAAAGAAACGGATACGGACTCCGGACAGACAGACAGATGGATGGACAGACAAAGGATGGATGAATGACAGAGGGCCACCCCAGATGCCGACATTATGTTACCATATATGGTCTGGGTACACATAAAAAGAGAGCATGTGGTAGCCCAAACGACCATGCGGGAGGCTTGAGAAACAGATTTTTAACTTTTTTAGATCTAATAAAAGGTAGCTATCCAACAAATACAAAAAAATTATAAACTGTTTTAGTACACTAAAACATATGTCTCCCCTTCCTTTCTATTTAATGCACTGCAAATTCACATGCCAAATATCTAAGGTCTAGGTCAAAAGACAAAAAAGTTCTGGTCCGGACGAAGTTTCCCTTAAAAAAGCACATAAATCTGACCTTCAGGTCAAAGGGCAAGGTCACATGAAGGTCACTATGGTACGCGACACACCGGCTCATGGTGATACATCCACATGCCAAATATCTAAGGTCTAGGTCAAAAGACAAAAAAGTTATGCCCCGGACAAAGAGAGGTCATATGATTTGGTGCCAAAAATTTTAAAATTAAGAAAATATGAAAGTGATTTTTGTGAATAGTGCTGGCCATATATGGACGGTTGAAATAATTTATATTTTCTGTTGAAACTTGAGCTCATTGAGATGAAGGGTCCAAAGCTATGATCTGAAATATAAGAAATGCCTGGTAGTTCCAACTTTTGGAGTTCACCAATTTACTTGACAGGGAGGTAATATGAACTGAAGTGGGTATACAACTCCAACTTACTTTCACTGAGATGAGTAGCATCAACATTGCATTCAACTTTGCTCTCCACTATTTTCTTGGTCTTCTCATCAAGTTCTTGATGTAACTTAGTTATCCAGCTTGTTGTAATTGGTTTCACGCAGTCAGGCATTTCAATCTTCTCACTTCCAGGTCCACAACTCATTGTTTTATCAACATCTTCTTCTGTTTGAGAATATATCTGATAGAATATCTCACCATAACTATCCATCTGTTGGCAGTGAAAAAAATAGTGTTTTTCAGTCAAATGAATTTTACACAAGACTTCTTCTGCTTTCTAAAATCAAATATACTGAAGATTTTGTTTCTCCCAGAACATAAAAGACATGTTCCCACAAAGCCCAAGGTAGAGATGATGGGCAATTAACCGATTTTTGACACAAGAAGCGCTACTATATAAAAACCCAAGACAGAGATGGACAAACAAACCATTTTTCTGATATGTTTTTGTCACTAATCTTCTTGAACCTCCACAACAATGCTATTGTAAAACACCATGATTTTAGTACTTGGAAATGTTTCCATTTTGGGAGCCACTTTTACGTTACCACATGAAAAATTACCCTGGAGCACATCTACAGCAACATTTACACACCCCTTGAAGCACATACAAAAATAACTTCAAACAGGTCAAAAACGAGAACAGTGATGATGTGGAACTAGTCACTTTTAATATGTTTTTTATTTTACACTGAAATTAGGTAACATATAATACATAACACAAACTAGATGTTTTTAGTGTCCAAATAGTTTTTCTTCTCCAAAATAACTTCTTCGCTATTTTCTGCAGTCTATCAACAATTATGTATGAATAGAATAAACATTTAAGCTTTTATGCAACATTTTATATTGTCTAAAACAAAGCATAAACATGATGGAAAAATTAAGGTGGTCTTCTACACTCGATCAATACATGATACTGAAAACTCTGCCATAATGAGTGAACCTAATTCAGTGCAAATACCTCCAAGCCTTTCACAAAATTCTGAAAAAGCATACATTTTCTATAAAGTATGGTGATTAAAGCTAAAGTGATAAAAAAAAATTCCACTTGCATCAAAATCAGACAAAAATTTAAATTAAATACAATATAGGGAGGAGGGTGGATACACACGTAACTTCTAGCTTGTCAGTTACACATTTTGTTTCCGAGCTGAAAATTTGCCTGTGCACCTTGAACTTTTTGTTTACCCACCAATGTCAAAATATCAAAATTTCGAGCAGCCATTTGCTCATGATGCAACTTGGAATTTTATCAATTCTGTCTTGTTCGACAAAGTTCAATCAAGGTGATGTCATCAAAGATCTGGTTATATCATGGCTCGATTGATAACCATTTGTTACATTCATTCAAAGAAAATAAATGTTTATGCTATTTTTTGATTCTATCTGATGGAATTTTTCAGTTGATTGGAAAAGTGAGCTTTTTCAACCAAAATATTCCAGCTGATTGAATCTCAAAATAGGTGATGGACTATTTAAGGGCTATATTGGTTCCTGGTCATAGCAGTGAGATTCGCTTTAAGAATTTGACTGGTAGCTATACCAACTAACCTGCAGAGTGACAAAACTGCCTTTGGATTTTATGTGAAAGCTCTCTATGCCTGATAAAGATGTGTTGAATCTCTCCTTCATTACAGCACTACCTGTTCCCAACTGATGTTCACAAAACTGAAAAAAATCTCTGAAATAAAAATAGCCATACTAAATACTAGAAAAAAGACTTAAGTTCTTTTTATCCAGCCATGTTCAGTCCCACACAAACAATCATGAGTTTGCTCTATGTTTACCATTCTTCTGTGTATCCCAAGAGGTTTGTAAACATCTTCTTGGAATACACATAAAAATGGAAACATAATTATTTGACCTCTTTCTTCCGTTCATAAATGTTTTTAGTTGGGCTATTAAAAAAACAAGAGGCCCCACGGAGGCTGAAGCGCTTACCTTGAACAGAACACGAGTCCAAGAATGAATCTACATTAAGCAATCCATCTCCATAGGATACATTGTCAATCCTTGAGTCACTCAGGAGTGACAAAAATAATCCAAGCATCATGCCGTTTCTTCAGTTGATCATAATGTAAAATGCAGAGCTCCCCCATGAAGCCCCTTGATACAACCTATGTGGATTATTCTTAATTACACACCTCCACAGGGTACTGAATACAAAATTTCTACTTCTTCAGCTACATGACCAATTCCGGCTCTCATAGGTAGCCCAAATATTAACCCAGGCACTCGGTTTGAACAAAGTTGAATCTGACCTCCCCAAAGATGTTGTATACCAAATATGAAAGCATTCTGACTGGTGGATCTGAAGAAGAAATTTTTTAAAGACATTTCCTCATATTGTACTAAGTTAAAATTTGGGCCACCATAGCAAGCCCAAATACTGACCTACGAACCCAATTTGAACAAACTTGAATCTGACCCCCTAGAGATGTAGTATACCAAATATGAAAGCATTCTGACTGGTAGATCTGAAGAAGATTTTTAAAAAAATTTCCTAATATTGCACTAAGTTAAAATTCGGCTACCATAAGAGCCCAATTATTATCCCTGGGAACCAATTTGAATAAAATTGGATTTGACTCCCCTGGAGATGTTGTAATCCAAATATGAAAGGATTCTGACTGCTGAATCTGAAAAAGATTTGTGTTCAGAAAAAAGAAATTTTGGGTGGGGCCAAAAATCTTACCCCTCCCATTACAATGCCAAATATTGCTTCATGAAAATCTTTTGAACAAACTTGTGACTACACCTCAAAAGGAAGCTCCATACCATATATCAAGTCATTGTACCACTGGTTCATGAGAAGAAGATTTTAAAAATATTTTGGAGCATTTTCCCGGACCCCATCTCTATGGGGCTAGATATGTTGAGTTGAACAAAAATGCAATGCCCCTACTGGACCATCACTCACAAACGTTCACTTGAATTGGCCCAGTGGTTTTGGAGGAGAAGGCCAAAACATGGTGTTGACGGACGACGGACAGAGAGCGATTCGATGAGCTTGAGCTCAGCGTGAGCTAAAAATTCTTGTTTCTCAGGCACCTCCATCATCATAGAAAATCTGCCTCATAACCTTTTTTTTAGACCTGGAAATCTCTTCCGTGACATTATTTTGCACTTGTGCACTTGTAGGACAAATATTTAACCAACTATACCTTGTTTGACAGAGCTCTGTAAAACAAGATATAGTTGGTTAAATTTTCATCTTCATTGTGGTAAATTTTCACTGATGAAAACATTTGTTTGCCACATAATAGTGTAAGGTGTTAAATTTCTGGTCCCAACTATTTTAGAACTGCTTTGAGAATAAACAATCCCCCCCCCCCCCAGCAAAAAAAAATAAGGCTCTCCCTCCGTCATTATAAAATAGAGGAAAAATTGGGGGCGTGGTGGCTCAGTAGGTAGAGGTGCAGGCTGCAAGCCGAGAGGTCCTAGGTTCGAATCCCACCTGCGGCAACCGCGTTGTGTCCTTGGGCAAGACACTTCACCCCGATTGCCTACATGGGGGCACGATAACGCTGTGTACTAAGGCGTACTGCACGTCGATGGTGCACATGTCTTCAACCAATCTAACACTGCCCGTGCCGCGGTGCAGAGTTCAGAGTTACGATGTTGGGGAGCTGACAGTTGCTCGTCGTTGCTTGGTGGTTCTCTCCGGGTACTCCGGCTTCCTCCACCTGTAAAACTGTCACCGACATGATATGACCCTGGCTGTTAATGTGTCGTTAAACCCAAATAAAAAAAAACAAAAAATAAAAAAAAAAGAGGAAAAATTAACCGAAAAACACCCCAAAAAAATATGTTTTATAGGCCTCATTTATCACTTTTAATATTTTTTTTCATGAACATTCAGACAATTGCTAGTTCACGGTCAATACACAAACTAAGCAGATTTAACCATGCAATCATGATGTCAGTAAATTTTAAACTTTTCTATACCATTAGTGCAAAAAAAAATGTTAACCCTTCAAACCCTGGTGGTATATTCCATATTAGTTCAATGGCAGCAACTGGAGGAGTCCTTATTCATTGTTTGGGGGTAGACCAATTAATATTTTCATCGTGCAGCCTTTGGGCTGCACATTGAATATATTAATTATCTACCCCACACATCCACTTAGAAGCCATCCTACTTCATGACATTATGACGTATCATGTTCCTGACCTGGAATTGCGGTCTCTCAGTTCAAAGGGTTAAGATCCAGGGACCAGCCTAGGGGGGAATTTTAGGGAGACTTCAAGTCTCCCTCCAGAAAAAATAGGGAGACTGCAGAGTCATGTAGGGAGACTTCATAGGCAAGTGGGGAAAATTAAGAATATTCATGTACCACCCCCGCCGCCCCTTCATATTTTCAATTTATGGTCCTCCATTAACGTACAAATAATCCAGGTCCAGTTGTCTATGATGCATCTGTGCCAGGTTAAAAAATCACAATGTAACTATTGACTGAAAATCCCCCACTGCTACCTTCTCCTTCATGACCCCTCACCTCTTCTTCGTGCCAATCCCCCATCACCCTCCTGTGGTTGCCTTTCAACAAAGTCTACTAAGCTAATAATTTCCTAAGTCTGAAAGTGTGAAAAGGACCAGATGTAAGAAGGTTGCTTGGGAGGTACTTTGTTAGTTAATAAACAAAATACATTCTGGGGTCGAGTATTTTGTAAAGGAAATGTCATTCCGCATCATTTTTATGGCATTCCGGTGTCATTCCGCGTCATTTCATGTCATTCCGATGTTTAGGAGGACCCTTTTTCAAGATCGTCCACATGCACACTTGTGTCCTGTACAAAGCTTTTCTTGACATCACTAAAGCTTTTTTTCATGTGTTTCAATTCCTTTCGTGTTTTTCTGGGAATAAACAGCCCAACAGTTAACAGTCGTCAGCAAATCGAAATGAAAATAATGTGTTATAAAATACGTCCGTTGTGTATACATTTTCGGCATCCTAAGCGACGTAACCTACTTTCAAACTGGGTTGTTTTGTTGAGTTGCGTAAGTCACCTATTTTCGTTTCGACACTTGAAGCTCCGAGTGGAACGCAACAAAAAAGAAATAAAAAAATCCGCCAAAAGCGACAATGGACAATTGCTTGTCGTGTGATTTCAAATAAATGGACGTTTATTTGACGAATTAAAATGCCCATTTATCACACTCGAGCACATTCGATTTTTGAAAATACTCGTTTTCATGTAAACCTCGCATCACTCAGTTCAGCCTTTTCTCATTTTGGCCAATTTTTAGAGGGCGACTTGTAATCGCCCCGACTATTTTTCTAGGCGACTTTGGGCTTGGAAGGGCGACTTAATCGCCCTAGTCGCCCTCACGGCTGGTCCCTGTTAAGATCCATAACACACCACATCTCTAAAATAACTCAATTTGAGTCCCATTATAGTGGAACTCTGCTAGCCCTTTACCTAATATGAATAGCAGATGAAACTTGCAAAAAACCTTTCTTGAACAAGAAAAAAAAACTTGAATATATAAAATGAAAATTTCTATTTTTCCCCTTAATCGTATAGCTTATGACCCTCCATGGAACAGGTTCAATCAGCTTATTCCAATGAGAGGTTAAGAGCTATGTTCCCCTATGTGAGGGGCAAAAAGTGAAAAAAAATAATACAATCTGAATTGTGATTTTTATGAACATTGCTTGGTAAATCCTACATTAAGTGAAAGGTAAAATAAATAGCCTCTTTACATGTGAAAATTCTTCAATTAACATGTACAATTGAAGTAACATGAATTTGGCCATTTCCTAGTATTCTAGCGAGAAGCTGAACATTTATTCTGCTATATCTTGTTTCACAGAGTTCATACAGCTGTGAAACAAGAAACAAGATGTAATGAATTAAATGTTTATATTTGATGTACTGAGGACGAATAGGTCTTTATACCATGCTCGCCTATGTTACTACCTCTGAAAAGCCTGCATGTTAAATTTTAGCTTTTAACCCCACAACCAGTGTAAAGCTTCTGATGCAGTTAAAAGAAAAGGCTCCACCAATAGTAGGAAATTCATGCAACTTGACCTTTGACATGTCGCAATTTGCCAACTTAAAACATTCACCCTGCATGATGTTTCATTCAAACATATGATGTTTTGTGGTACTATCTACTACATGCAATGACTTGTTAAGTTTAAAATACCTACAATTCAATATTCAAAATAAAATTTAAGAATTGTTAATAATAATTTGAAAAAGGAAAGTAAATTCAATCAACTTTGAAGATGTGTCTAGCTGTCAATCAAGCATTTACGTGCAGTTGGTAGTACTGCCCACCGTCACAGATGTAAAGAAAACAAACCCATGTGTTCGTGATAGAAAGTGTTGTTTTTTTTCCATTTTAAGTGATAAAGTCAATTATTTATTAAGAGCATGGTATAAATAAAACAAATAGGTACTAGGGCCGGTAATTAAATTTAAACCACTCGTAGGGTTTCAGCCACTTCAAGCCGAGTGGTTAAAACCCTTATCCTACTTGTGGTTTAAGTCTGATTAACGGCCCTAGTACCTATTTATTCTATATATAAAGGTGGGGAATCCAGTGGCTTCCAGAGAGTAAATCTTAGACAGATCACAAGATATTTTATTCAATTAACAAGATTTTAGTCAATAATCTATGTGCTAGTAACAGGTCAAATTTAAACTGAAAGGTATAGTAATAAAAAGGTATAATAATACAATTATTCAATTAACTCTTTACTTAATGAAACAGTAAAAAGCAGCCAGTGTCATTCATATGAAATACCATTCACATTTCTTATTATTTTTCACATCAAAAACAAATAATCATAAGCTACATTTTTAACATGAAAGTTAAAAAATTTATAGTAATTTATATATTTTTTATACTTACCAATGACCCAGACATAGCTGGTGCTAACTCTTAAAATATAGGGCCAAACACAAATTTTGCCCCCCAATCCCCAAAATTTGCATCTAAAACCAAAGAAAACATGTCCTGAATGGCCCTCCACACTTCACCTCCACTGCGCATGCGCAGTGTCAAGGACGTTCTGAAATTGGCACCATTAATCATTCTAATAACCAGTGCCTGGTAAGCGCTATGTACTCAGCGGGGAGGTAAGAGTTCCCAACTCCTGGGAGGGCCATCCCCATCTGGGTCATTGGTAAGTATAAAAAATATATAAATTACTATAAATTTTTTAACATTTTTATACTGTACCAATGACCCAGACATAGCTGAATAGTAAAAAGGCTGGAGGGCCAAGGACATAGAGCAAAATGGAATACGCTCAATGAAATAAAATACAGTCATCCCCTCTAGGGAAAAAGAAGTATTAGGCCTTACATGTATCTTTCTTATTTATGATAAATTAGAAAGATACAACACCTTCCAAAATTGAGCATCATACATCCATGTACTCTATTAATATCTAGTATAATGCTTATACTAATAATTTTTAAAGCAAGCCAATAAATAAAGTAAGTCTAGAGAATAGAGACTCTTTATACTCCTTAAAAGTGTCTGAGGATTGCATAATCATGTCCGTTGACACCTGCTATATTCAAAAGCTATACCTTAAAAACTAAGACTTGAATGAATTTTTAAAACATAAACTTCTCACTAAACAACCATCCCAATAACAGCTCAGAATTACTAACTTCGGAGGAGGTATCCCCTTGTTTCCATAGTAAAACAGGTGACCCAAGGGAACACCCTCCCCCCCCCCCCCTTTTTCTTGCCCTGGGTCAAATAGCCCAGAGCGAAGAGGACAGCAGAACGGAGTCACTGCCGAAACAGACAGCCTACCTAGCTGTAGTAGCAACTGTTAAGTGAATGACATTCTGAGCAGTAGATAATAGACCTAACAATACAGGCCTCCAGAAATGGACTCAATATTTCTGAGATAAAAAATTCATGAATGTGGATGGCTGAGCGCAATGAGCAGGCTTCAAAAATCTATAATAGCGACACTATTAATGTAAGCCCAAGATGTAGAAGAACTCTTACTTCATGAGCCGAAATCTCAAACACAATTGCTGAGTCAAAGATATACCATAAGCAGTATCGATAGTTAATTGAATCCATTAGCAATAGAATGGAGCGTAACGTCCTTCTAATAGGCTTCAAAGACAGAAGAAGTTTACGCCCGTAGTAATAAACAGAAATCTGTTTATAAATACATAAACTCTAACCAGACAGAATAAAGGCCTATGCCCGTACGAAGACGGAAGGACCTTAATAACAATAGGTTCCGGATATTAGGAGCCTAACTCGTATGCAAAAAAATAGTAAAGGAAGTAGTGATTCCGAAACTACGAAAGTGAAAATCATCCACCGATAGTGCATGAAACTCACTGACTCTACAGTAAAAGAGAAGCCAACAGAATTACTGTCTAAAAGGTCAGAATTTGAAAACTACTGTTTCCAGAGGCTCAAATGATTAATTAGCTAAATAAGAACCGAAGTTAAATTCCAAATAGGAATTTAAACAAATGATTCTAAGTCTATTTATCAAAAAGTTACTAACTGACTTAGATAAAGAGACATAAGACTCAATTGTAAACTATCATAGAGTGCATAGGTATGAGGTAACATAAACCTATAACCTTAATAATAACAGGCTGCAGTAGATCTTGTCAAACAAGTATACTAAAAAGTTGCAATGAGTAGTATGGAGGGATCAACAATATGAACATAGTGATCCCTACACCAACGACGGAAGAGCCTCCACTTTAGCCGCATAGAATAGCGAAGAAGAGGATCTCCTATAGTAAGAAATCGCGTCCAAAGCTCGTCCAGTACAATGCTAACAATGCAATACGGACCACACAACGGAATACGTGAAGGTTGCGACCTTGCGGATTGTGATAAAGATGACACGATTTTACCCAGCGAAAAAAGATCCTCACATTAAGGAAGATTTCGCGATAAGTCCCACAGTAGACATCAGAGTAAATTTACCCATGGTCTCTGTGAAGACAGAGATGCTATCAACAGAAATGTATTGTGGTTGTTTATCTTAGCAATACCTGCTGAAACAACAGCGCCGGAGGATACGCATATCCTATCATTCCGTCCTATTTGATCAATAGAGCGTTAACAACATTAGCTCAGAGATCCGGACAAGCAAACACATACGTCTGCAATTGATTAGCAAGCTGTGTCGTAAATAAATTATCATTGGGCGTTCCCATTGATAGCAAATCTGATTGAATACTTGTTTGTTGAGAGTCCACTCTGACGGCAACAAGCGACCCATAAGTGAACGGGAGTCCGGTAAAACAATCAGACGACCCGGAATATGACGGACCGAAACAGAACTTGGTGTACTATAACAAACAGAAGGATTCTTTCCATTAAATTGAATAACGGAAACGAATGAGTGCCTCCCTGGTTCCGGAGATACGCCACTACTGTCGAATTAACAGACAGGATTTGGACTAATAGGCGTTGGATGAGGCGTTTCTGAATAATGTTCATCCAATGACATAAAGCAAGCCTAAAAAACATTATTCCGCGGAAGATAAGTGCTTGCTTAGAGACTGCGGAACCCAAAGACCCTGGCACTTCGAATCCGTTGGGATCAATATTATATCCCAACCTGTTTGACTGGTAACCGTCATAATTATAACACTCGGATCCGGCAACTGCAGTGGCACTCTCTGAGTCAACCACCGAATGTTTGCCCCAGTCTGAATCTCTTGCAACACTAGATAGACAAGAGAACGTGTAAATCGAGCAATTCATGGATTGCTGAAAAGTTGCCGTCGAAGAGAAGCTTCTCCGAGAACGAAGCGACTCTGAGAGAGTTCTTCACCTATCTACGCGCGTAGCTAGGGCTGCATCACGTCTAACCAACTCCAATCAGCCACTGAAGGGCGGAGCTATACGTGAACAAACTAATGCCCTCAAAAGAAATCACATTGAGGATAATATCCCGTAATTCTTTTCTTGAAGACGTAATGATAACGCCTCAGTAAGGTGGATTACGTATGATAAAGCGTCTAAGTTAAGTCTACTAGACATCATTGTCGTTTCCAACATTGTGGCTGGAAAAGACATAGACGGCGAAAAAGAATATTTCCAGTCTTTAACCACGCCATCTAGACGCATATGAACTCTCGGTATGCCCTGCTCTGCCAAAATAAATTATTCGTATAAATGAAAAAAAGGCAGAAATGAGCATTGCGGACAAGAAACTAAACTATCATGCTTGGTAGCAGGCTTATATGCATATATAGCGTCGATAAATAATACACATGTTCTAATGACATTATTGGACTGTGTCGGTAAGTCAGGGACAATGTCCCTGAACCGATCCAAAATTCCGTGTCCAATGACGCTATAAGTCTCTTATCCAACATCGCAGCAATGTAGTCCGAAATAACAATCACTGGAAGATAATGCCAGAAGATATGAATGGCAGCTTCCGATGCTACGAAAGGGAAAACTCAAAATCTTCCGAATCCCTTTCGCCATCCTGTCAGACCCTATAAAGCGTTCGGTCGTCCGTACCTGATGCAACCGCGGACCGCACCGACCCAGCGCCGTCAGATAATTCCTGATTCAACTAAGAAACTGACGATTGCTGGGATGCTGCGAAAAAACTGTGCTTACTCGGATAGCACGTCCGTCACTGAGGCCTGTGGAGAAGCGGTCCTACAATGCATTGCCGCTAGAAGCTCCGTGATCGTTACCCCGTGCATACTACTAATATGCGAGCGAACGGAGTGTATAGGCCTCGTGTCCCTTGGCTACCGGATGGCGTGACCTATTCGCTGTGGAATCACTCAATGACGAAACTGATCGGATACTCGTAGCCAATGTGCGGTCGTGTGCTCTGCTGTGAGGATGAGGAAGCATTATCGACAGTCTCTCGGACTGTCAATATAACGGAGCGTCCCGACCGACAGATATATGCTCCGAATGTAAAATATCTGAACCACAACATGCGGTCCCCTATGTTGTTGGACGAGAGAGGGACCTCTCTCGCTCACAGCCCGGACGGACCTGGACAAGCCAGGAACCGGACTAACAGGCTTCCTCCGATCTGTCCTCAATCCACCGTCACTGGGTGAGTACTAAAGTAATTAACGTGCTCGCATCACCCAAATCTCCTTCCTAGACCGCAACGGACGAACCCGGCAGCCGAACCATTCGATGAATGTACGCTACACCGGGTGAGCTAGCGAATGTCACTCCGTCGATCCTACAAGGGACCTCTTAGGCGATAGACATATTCCATGAGCACTTATTGCCGCTAGCTCTTCATTAACTATGACGACAGAGGCACACTTTGAAAGACATCTCCGTAACTCTGCGAACAAGAAACCAGAAATGCTTGGTAATAGCAAGCATATAATAATAATATACATAGCGTCGTTCAATAATTCGAAAGTTTGTGTGACATTATTGGACTATGTCGGAACTGAGGGACGATGCCCCTGAACCGAACCAAAAATTTCTAAGTCCACCGACGCTATCAGTTTCTTATCCGGCATCGCAGCAATCTGGTCCGACGAAGAAGCTGTAGAAGATCAAGTCAGATGACATACACAACAGCATATGTTGTTCCGAAAGAGAAAGCTCGAAATCCTCCGAATCCCTTTCGGTATCCCGTCGGACCGGATGAAATTTTCGGACGTCCGTACCTGCTTCTGCGGAGCGTCCCGACCCAGCATCGTCGGATAAAAAATATGCGACAGATTCAGTTGATGCTGCGATAAGCTGTGCTATTTAGGAAAGCACGTCCGTTCCCGAGGCCTGTGCAGTAGCGGTCTTACGATGCATTGCCGCCGGAAGCTCCGTGTACGTTGACTCCCGCACACTTTCCTATGCGAACGTCCGGAGTCTGCAGGCCTCGTGTCCCTGGCTACCGGATGGTGTGACCTGGTCGTCGATGATTCTCTGACTGGCGAAGCTGACTGGATATCCGAGGTCACGTAGCCAAGAGAGGTCGTGTGCGCTACCATGAGAATGAGGAAGCCTTATTGACAGTCTACTCCGGACTGCCTATATGTCGGAGCGTCCCGAGCGACGGACGTATGCTCCGAATGCGAAACATTTTGTACCACAACATCTGGGGCCAGATGTTGTTGTACGAGAGAGGGGCCTCTCTCGCTCGCCGTCCGGATGGACCAGAACGAGCTATGAACCGGACTAAAAGGCTTCCTCCGTTCTCCCTCTAATCCGCCGTCACTGGGTGTGCATTTGGTTGATTTATAGTGCTCGCATCACCCCAAAACTCCTTCTAGACCGCAACGGACGAACCCGGCTGCCGAACCATTCGATGAATGGACGCTACACCGGGCGAGCTAGCGGACGTCAAAGGCCGTTGAACCTACTAGGGTCCTCTTAGGCAATTGGCGTATTTACATGAGCACTTTTCCGCTAGCCCTTCATTAATTGTGACGACGGAGGCACACTGTTGGAAGACATCACAGATACATCACCCTAATCTTGATCGTCTGAAATAGAAATTGATAAAGTAGAGAGACCCTGCGGGGAAAGGACCGGAGTGTCCAATTCCCCACTAACATACCGTGACATACGCTTCCCATGTTGTCATCGAAATCATCAGAACAGGAGTTAATGCGAGTACACTGACCACATATAGAATGATTATAAAAGTCAGAGGAAGACTTCCTCTTATTATAATTGATCAAAATCCTTTCAATGTGAAAAGAAAACAAAGTCCTGGTACTCGCACCAACCCCTGGCATTCAAAATACATAATAATAATATGATCCATTAATATAGAAAAAATAATTGAAATCAAAATATTTTGAAAAAATATTTTTACAGAACAGCCCAAGTTTCTGAAAAGTAACGTTGAGCCCCAATGGATCCCAAGCCTAAGTGTGGACAAAAATTTTAAAAATATTTTAAACAATTTATTCAACACTTACGAACAATAATAATGTATCTAGTTATGATTAAAATAACATCAAGATATTATTTTCAAGAAATCCCCCCCTCACACAGAGGGCTGTTGTAAATGTAAACAATGAGTGTAAAAACACTAAAATAAGACTCCAGGCACCCAGGCCCGGAATCAGTTACCAAAAATACACTATCTGATGCAAAACAGAGACTTCCAGGGAAGAAACTGCAGAACATCAGATGGTAGATGCAGAACACAACGCCTAACCACCCGTAGGTGAAGACGTAAACATGGGGAAAAGAACAGAATTCATTCTGTTATTCAGCTAAAACTCCCAAGAATTTTTAGTAATAATAATTACAGAAACTATGCCAAAAGCATGGGAGAATAGCAAGAGGGGACTTAAAGGAAAGGGAGAGAGGAAAACACTGAAAAATCAGTGTAACTAAATAACCAGAATGACAACAAAATGGCTGCTGCCTCGAAAATAGGTAACTTAACATAATTTCATTAAAAAATTTTAAGTTACAGCCCTGATAACATTCTGTCACACATTTTTCCTCTCCTCCTTCTCTATCCTCCATAGAATCACCATTTCACTAATATTTATGTGTCTGGCATCATTTAAACTGAGATTTACAAGCACAAAGATCAGTCAGATGTTAACTGATGAAGGGCCAAACTTAGAATGATTAATGGCGCCAATTTCGGAACGTTCTTGACACTGCGCATGCGCAGTGGAGGTGAAGTGTGGAGGGCCATTCAGGACATGTTTTCTTTGGTTTTAGATGCAAATTTTGGGGATTGGGGGGCAAAATTTGTGTTTGGCCCTATATTTTAAGAGTTAGCACCAGCTATGTCTGGGTCATTGGTACAGTATAAAAATATTGTTAGTCATTGAAGAAAGTTTTTTTTGCATGTGGCATCTATTCATGTGGCTTTTTGTTTTTTCTTTACTGAGGTTTAATGACACTTTTGACAGCCAGGGTCACCGCATGCCAGTTTCATGGGTTGAGCAAGCCAGAGTACCTGGAGACTCCCTGATGTACTAACTCACACAAGCAGGGTTACCACAAGTTGACCATTGATGTGCAGTATGCCTTAGTACACAGCATCATCAAGCCCCCACATAGGCAATCTGGATTGAGTGCCTTGCTCAAGGACACATTACCATTGAACAAGATCGAACCGTGGACCTTCCAGTTTGAAGGTCAATTGCCTAATCACTGAACCAATGCACACTTGCTATTCATATTGGGTTAAGGGTTAAGAAATATCTAATTAAATGTGCTCCACTGTGATTGTGTATGATTATGTAATTTATTCAGTTTGAGTAATTAGTTCAAAAGAATAAATAAGATACATTATTAGGTTATATGTTTACTTTTTGAAACCCAAAAGTAAATACAGTTTGCAAGACGTCATTCTTCTGGTTTCACAGTAAATGCACCATAATGGATAAAGTAAAAAAAAACAAGAGGCCCCAAGGGGCCTTAATCGCTTACTGGGCAAAGTGATTCAAACAAAGTCGTTCAAAGAAGTATTTGGGGTCACATTCAGTTAGACATGGTTCATCAACACTACAAAGGACTGAAGTCATGAGAGACAAATTTTATGGAACTAGGGACATGGTTGGAACAAACTTGAATCTTACCCCCCTAAGGATGCTGCATACCAAATATCAAAAGCATTCATCTGCTGGATCTGAAGAAGAAGATTTTTAAAGAAAATTCCTCATTTTGAACTAAGTTATCATTCGGGCTCCCACAGTGAGCCCAAATATGGCCCTAGGGACATGGTTTGAACAAACTTGAATCTCACCCCCCTAAAGATATTGCATACCAAATATCAAAACATTCTGACTGCTGGATCTGAAGAAGAAGATTTTTAAAGAAAATTTCTCATTTTGAACTAAGTTATAATTCGGGCTACCACAGTGAGCCCAAATATGAACCCAGGGACTTGGCTTGAAGAAACTTGAATCTCACCCCCCTAAGCATGCTGCATACCCAATATCAAAAGATTCTGCCTGCTGGATCTTGAGAAGAAGATTTTTAAAGAAATTTGCCTGAAATGCACTAAGTTCAAATTCGAGCTTTTATACTGAGCCCAAATATGAACCCAGGGGCTGATTTGAACAAACTTGAATCAGATCCACCCCACAATGTTGCATACCAAATATCAAAAGATTCTGCAGGCTGGATCTTGAGAAGAAGATTTTTAAAGAAATTTGCCTGAAATGCACTAAGTTCAAATTTGGGCTCCTATACTGAGCCCAAATATGAACCCAGGGGGCTGATTTGAACAAGCTTGAATCAGATCCACCCACAATGTTGCATACCAAATATCAAAAGATTCTGCCTGCTGGATCTGGAGAAGAAGATTTTTTAAGAAATTTTGCCTGAAATGCACTAAGTTCAAATTCGAGCTTTTATACTGAGCCCAAATATGAACCCAGGGGCCGATTTGAACAAACTTGAATCAGATCCACCCCACAATGTTGCATACCAAATATCAAAAGATTCTGCAGGCTGGATCTTGAGAAGAAGATTTTTAAAGAAATTTGCCTGAAATGCACTAAGTTCAAATTTGGGCTCCTATACTGAGCCCAAATATGAACCCAGGGGGCCGATTTGAACAAACCTGAACCAGATCCACCCCACAATGTTGCATACCAAATATCAAAAGATTCTGCCTGCTGGATCTGGAGAAGATTTTTGAAGAAATTTGCCTGAAATGCACTAAGTTCGAATTCGAGCTTTTATAGTGAGCCCAAATATGAATACAGGGAGCCGATTTGAACAAACTTGAATCAGATCTACCCCACAATGCTGCATACCAAATATCAAAAGTTTCTGCCTGCTGGATCTTGAGAAGAAGATTTTTTAAGAAATTTGCCTGAAATGCACTAAGTTCGAATTCGAGCTTCTATACTGAGCCCAAATATGAATCCAGGGGGCCGATTTGAACAAACTTGAATAAGATCCACCCCACAATGTTGCATACCAAATATTAAAAGATTCTGCCTGTGGATCTGGAGAAGAAGATTTTTTAAGAAATTTGCCTGAAATGCACTAAGTTCGAATTTGGGCTTATATACTGAGCCCAAATGTGAATCCAGGGAGCCGATTTGAACAAACTTGAATCAGATCCACCCCACAATGTTGCATACCAAATATCAAAAGATTCTGCCTGCTGGATCTGGAGAAGAAGATTTTTTAAGAAATTTGCCTGAAATGCACTAAGTTTGAATTTGGGCTTCTATAGTGGGCCCAAATATGAATCCAGGGGGCTGATTTGAACAAACTTGAATCAGACCCATACCAAGATGCTGCATACCAAGTATCAAAAGATTCTGCCCACTGGTTCTGGAGAAGAAGATTTTTTAATAATTTTTCTATAATTCATATGTTGCTATCAGAGTTATGCCCCATACAGAGCTCCCATGGGACGTGGCCATTTCATTTGAACAATCATGAATTGCCATATAGCAATGAACATCCACATGAAGTTTCGTGAAAATCGGATCAGTGGTTTCAGAGGAGAAGTCGTTTGAAAAATGTTCACAACGACGGACAACGCCGGATGTTCACAACGACGGACAACGCCGGACGCCGGCCGGCCGGTGATAAGTTAAGCTCCCTTCGGTGAGCTAAAAAAAAACAAACCCAAATCTACACACAACCCAATTTTATTTTATTGGGGGTTTAACAAAACTTTCAACAGCCAGCACCCCCTCCTGTCGGACAGTTTTACAGGTGGAGGAAATCGGAGAATCCAGAGGGGCCCACCGAGCTGTAGCAAGCAGCCTGACTCCCCAACGTACTAACTCTGTACAAGCAAAGTTGGCATTGGCTGAAGCCAAGTGCACCATTGACACGCAGTATGCCTTAATACACAGAGCCACTATGCATACCAGAAAATAAGTGCTCAGACAAGGACAGTGTCAGGAACAAAAAAGCCAATGTTAGACTGATGGTTGGATGAATTCTGATCAGTTTTAAGATGAAGATGCATGTACACCCAAAACACATTATTTTGATTAATACTCAAATTCCATTTTGTAATATGTCAGATGTCATTTAAGAATTGAATGCAATTTTTATAATATTTATTGGAGTATGAACGTGTGGGAATGGGTACAAATTATGTATGAATTCCGAAGGGATTCATACAATTTTTACCCATTCCCACATGTTCATACTCCAATAAAGATTATAAAAATTGCATTCAATTCTTATAATTACAACTGACCAATGGGAATTGAGTATTTGAATCCAAACCTATAACTACATTAACAATGTAATTATTCTTAAATGACAGAAAAGATTCATTTGGTGTCTGACATTTTGTCTGGAAGTGCAATGAAAATTATTTTCAGGCTTGCCACTATGCCACTATGGGCAATCAGAATTAAGTGTCCTGCCTAAGAACACAATGCAGTTGCCCCTAGTGAGAATCGAACTGTGGTCCTTTTGGTTTGAAGTCAATGCGGTAACCATTGAGCTACCATGCTCTCTATCAAATCCTGTAATTTATATTTAGCCTCCTAATACTGTTAGAGGGGGAAGATCCAAAGACTTCAAAATAGAGGTATAGAAAGCATACTCCAGTATGACTGACAAACCAACCCCACCCCCCTCTGTGTTGTGCACCTCCCCTCTTCCCATTTTTAAGCACAAAACAAAGATGCAGGGAACAACAATGAACGACAGGCATTGCAAGCAAAATTTACTTTGAGCTAAGTGCAAAACATTTCGCGCCACTGATAACGGACCTAGTGATCGATCCTGTAATTTACATTTAGCCTCCTAATACTGTTAGAGGAAGAAGATCCAAAGACTTCAAAATAGAGGTATAGAAAGCATACTCCAGTGTGACCGACAAACCCACCCCACCCCACTCTGTTTTGTGCACACCCCCCCCTTCCCATTTTTAAGCACAAAACAAAGATGCAGGGAACAACAGGGAACGACAGGCATTGCAAGCAAAACGTACTTTGAGCTCAGTGCAAAACATTTTGGGCCACTGATAACGGACCTAGTGATCTTAGGTCGCCTGCCAATGATTCCTGACTCCTCAGATAAAATGTATTAAAGTAGAAGGCTGCATCCTGTGATTAATCTTCATAATGCCTGACAAAGCGACTGAATTTGCATATGTCCACGTGTGAAGAACATTCTTGAAAGAGTACTTCTCATATTGCACCAAGTAAATAAAAATTTGGGCTCCTGCAGTGAGCCAAAATATTAATCCACGGTGCTGTATACCAAATATCAAAAGATTCTGATCAGAGGTCCAAGAGAAGATTGTTTTAATTTTTGCCAATATGAGAATACCGATGCCCTAACCTGATGTGCTGAAATTCTATTCACCCTGCTATCCACATCAGACAAGTTATGATATGCTATATGGATAGCAGACTGGACATAACAAATGCCTAGTATTATTCACTGGAGATAACACGTGCTAGCAATTTTGCTGGTGCCTGGTTCTTGGCAAAAAAGTCTACTTGAGTAGAGAGTGAAATACTATTACCCATACTAATGAAACGAGCGTCGTCAATAGAGAGTGCATGTAATTCACTAAATCTTCTAGCTGTGGCAAAGGCAAGTGGGAACACCATTTTATATGGCTGCAATGGTGCTTTATGTGAACCATTTTCTTTTTGTAAGGTGGTATTGGCAGATTAATGTGGTGAGTCATCGGGGCTGGGCTGGTTCGCCTCATTAACACCTGCAGGACTATTTATCTCTCCCATTCCACGTTTATTTATCAAGGATGACTGCCTTTGTGAGCTAGCATTGCCCCAAATGGACTGCCTTGCAGCAAAAGCAGCAGCAGAGAGGCAATATGTTTGAGCACCTTTGATGACAGCTCACCTTAGCTCCTCCTTTCCCCAAGAATGTCATACCAGATGAATGAAGAGTCACTGATGTTTTTGATTTCTTTGATTTTCTAAAAACAACCCGTAAGCACTCAGAAATGAAAAACTAGAGGCTCTAAAGAGCCTGTAATCGCTCACCTGGAACTACATATAAACAAGAGGCCCCACGTGGCCTTAATCGCTCACCTGACAAAGTGACTCTAAGAAGTATTTTAGGTCACCTTCACCATGTCATGCCTCATCAACATTAACTGGTTGAGTGATAGATTTTGTTTGAAGTTCAACATTTGTTACCTAAAATTAGTTTTATTTAAAATCATTGGTGTGTGGCCAGTCTCCAATGATTTTTAATAAAGCAAATTTATCTCTGCAGACAAACTGGTTTAGCATGAAGCACAAACAAGGAATGTGAAGAGATAGCCTTGGACATCTCTCCCCAACTGTGGATATCTTCCATGTGCTACATGTATATATTTGCATGCAAGAAAACAAAAATTTTCACAAATTTTATTTTTTTTTATCATCATTGGAACAAGCTCAAACAGCTTATTCCAATAGGGGTATGGGAAGATCAGGTATATTTTTGAGACAGAAATGTGAATATATAAATAATGGTGTTTTTTTGTGAATGATGCTGGATAATTTTGCGTAAAGATATGGTAAATGGTTTGTTCTAGATACAGAATGATGCAAAAGTATTTAAATTTGATTAGGCAAGTTGTTCCTATAATGCATTTAAAAACTGAAGTAACTGTTTTTTTGCTGACGAACTTTTAGATGTGTGTGTCTGTGTTTGTGTGTGTGTGTGTGCGTGTGTGTGTGTGTGTGTGTGTGTGTGTTTGTGTGTGTGTGTGTGGGGGGGGGGGGGGGGGGGTAAGAGTGTTCTTGCAAACAAAATTCCTGAATAAATGGAAAATTTTATTTTTTGTGTGAAAGACATAGTGCGTGAATGTTGATTGGAACAAGCTTAGAGAGCTCATTTTAATGTGAAGTCATAAAGCTGTGTTTTAAGTACGAAATTCTGGAATAACTAAAAAAAATTGCTTTTTTGACTCAAAAAGCATGGTGTGCGACCTCTCATTGGAATGAGCTCAAAAAGCTCATTCCAATGGGGTATTTACAAGCGATAAGTACATGTATGTTTAAGAGACAAAAATTAAAATTTGAATAGCGATTTTTGCGAAGAATGCTGACAAGTTTTGGCAGTTATGCTGGTAAAAAGGTAAGATATGCAAAGTGGTTGTTTTTTAGAGGCGACATTTAATTAAGGGGAATTAACCCTTGATTACTGAGGTAACTTCTAAAAGTACTGAAATTTCATGAAGCAATGTGAATAACAGACAACAGTTGCCTAAAAATTTCATGAATAACTAAAATTTTTATTCCTTTGTCTCGAAAACATGGCATATGACCTTTGTTGGAATGAGCTGAATGCGTGTGTTCCAATGAGGGGTCATAAAATTTGAACGAAGATTTGTGTGAATAATGCATTAGTACTGCTAGATTTGGGTAAACGGTTCACCCTGGATACCACCCCTTCTATAGTAGATCTTTTCTGCAAATTTTGTCTAAGATTCTATCAACTTTACAAATAAATACGTTCATGAATCACAATCAGATCCACCCTACAATGTTGCATACCAAATATCAAAAGATTCTGCCTGCTGGATTTGGAGAAGAAGATTTTTTAAGAAATATGCCTGAAATGCACTAAGTTAAAATTTGGGCTCCTATACGGAGCCCAAATATAAACCCAGGGGGCCGATTTGAACAAACTTGAATCAGATCCACCCCACAATGTTGCTTACCAAATATGAAAAGATTCTGAAGCTGGATCTGGAGAAGAAGATTTTTTAAGAAATTTGCCTGAAATGCACTAAGTTCGAATTCGAGCTTCTATAGTGAGCCCAAATATGAAACTAGGAAGCCGATTTGAACAAACTTGAATCAGATCCACCCCACAATGTTGCATACCAAATATCAAAAGATTCTGCCTGCTGGATCTGGAGAAGAAGATTTTTTAATAAATTTGCCCGAAATACACTAAGTGCGAATTCGGGCTTCTATATTAAGCCCAAATATGAATCCAGGGGGCCGATTTGAACAAACTTGAATCAGATCCACCCCGCAATGTTGCATACCAAATATCAAAAGATTCTGCCTGCTGGATCTGGAGAAGAAGATTTTTGAAGAAATTTGCCTGAAATGCACTAAGTGCGAATTCGGGCTTCTATATTAAGCCCAAATATGAATCCAGGGGGCCGATTTGAACAAACTTGAATCAGATCCACCCCGCAATGTTGCATACCAAATATCAAAAGATTCTGCCTGCTGGATCTGGAGAAGAAGATTTTTGAAGAAATTTGCCCGAAATGCACTAAGTTTGAATTCGAGCTTCTATAGTGAGCCCAAATATGAATCCAGGGGGTCGATTTGAACAAACTTGAATCAGATCCACCCCGCAATGTTGCATACCAAATATCAAAAGATTCTGCCTGCTGGATCTGGAGAAGATGATTTTTTAAGAAATTTGCCTGAAATGCACTAAGTTCGAATTCGAGCTTCTATAGTGAGCCCAAATATGAATCTAGGGAGCCGATTTAAACAAATTTGCATCAGATCCATCCCACAATGTTGCATACCAAATATCAAAAGATTCTGCCTGCTGGATCTGGAGAAGAAAATTTTTTAAGAAATTTGCCTGAAATGCACTAAGTTCGAATTCGAGCTTCTATAGTGAGCCCAAATATGAATCTAGGAAGCCGATTTGAACAAATTTGAATCAGATCCACCCCACAATGTTGCATACCAAATATCAAAAGATTCTGCCTGCTGGATCTGGAGAAGAAGATTTTTTAATAAATTTGCTTGAAATGCACTAAGTTCAAATTTGGGCTCCTATACTGAGCCCAAATATAAACCCAGGGGACCGATTTGAACAAACTTGAATCAGATCCACCCCACAATGTTGCTTACCAAATATGAAAAGATTCTGCCTGCTGGATCTGGAGAAGAAGATTTTTAAAGAAATTTGCCTGAAATGCACTAAGTTCGAATGCGGGCTTCTATAGTAAGCCCAAATATGTATCCAGGGGGCCGATTTGAACAAACTTGAATCAGATCTACCCCGCAACATTGCATACCAAATATCAAAAGATTCTGCCTGCTGGATCTGGAGAAGAAGATTTTTGAAGAAATTTGCCTGAAATGCACTAAATTCGAATTCGAGCTCCTATAGTGAGCCCAAATATGAATCTAGGGAGCCGATTTGAACAAACTTGAATCAGATCCACCCCACAATGTTGCATACCAAATATCAAAAGATTCTGCCTGCTGGATCTGGAGAAGAAGATTTTCAAAGAAATTTGCCTGAAATGCAGTAAGTTCAAATTTGGGCTCCTATACTGAGCCCAAATATAAACCCAGGGGGCCGATTTGAACAAACTTGAATCAGATCCACCCCACAATGTTGCATACCAAATATCAAAAGATTCTGCCTGCTGGATCTGGAGAAGAAGATTTTTTAATGTTTTTCCCATTGCCTACAGTGTTAAAAAGTGCTGACTCAGCACTTTTTCAAAGTCCCGAAACTGTACCCTATGATAAAACCGATGGCAATTTTTTTTTACCAATCCTTTCTGTTGGTCCTAAGGAAGCTGCACACCAAATAAAAATTCTCAGTGCCGTGCAGTTTTGGAGATATGGGCGTTTTAAATTTTTTCTATTTTTAGCTCCTGCGGTTCCCATGGGGCTGCGGGAAAAATTTTTTTTGCATAAATCAAGTACTCATGACCCAATAAGCCCTCAAATAAAATTTGGTTCAAATCAGCCTCTCGGTTTGGAAAATAGAAATTTTGGGCGGGGCAAAAAATTTTGCCCCTCTCATAACAACGCCAAGTATAGCCCCACAAACTTCTCTTGAACAAATCTGAGTCTACACCTCAAAAGGAAGCTGCACATCAAATATCAAGTCTCTGCTACTGCTGGTTCATGAGAAGAAGATTTACAAAGATTTTGGTGCCCCTTGGGGGCGTGGCACCACCCAGGAGGAGGGGCAACTTCATTTGAACAAATCTGAATTGGCATTAGGTAATAAACATTTAGCCAACATTTGAATAAAATTGGGCTAGTGGTTTAGGAGGAGAAGTAGATAATGTAAAGTTAACGCCGGACGGACGACGCCGGACGCCGGACAGAAAGTGATTAGTAAAGCTCCCCTTGAGCTTCGCTCAGGTGAGCTAAAAATGTGATTTCCCATCTAGACTTTCCATGGTAACTATGAGATGCAATTGTGGCCATGTTAGCAACATTACATCTAAATTGCATGAGGATCATTGGTAGAAGGTGTCCCTGTCCTCAATCATGTGAAGTTTCAAAACATTTGACTTTGTAGTTCCAAAGGGGAAAATTTTTGCAAAATCCATCAATCAGGATCAGAGAATGTCTCTGGTGGCCATATTTTCCAACCAATGGGAACAAAAAGAGGATTGTTTGTAGGGGTCTCCTATAGACATTCCTGCAAAGTTTGGTTTTCGTCGGCTCAGTAGTTGTCGCCATGTTTGCAACACGATCAACATTAAATGAGGATCGTTGGTAGAGGGTGTCCCAGTCATCAACCATGCAAAGTTTCAAAACATTTGGCCCTGTGGTTTCAGAGGAGATTTTTTTCAAAATCCACCAATTAGAATAAAAAAATGCTTCAGGCAGCCATGTTTTTCGATGCACGGTAACAAAATGAGAAGCATTTGTAGAGGACCTGCCATAGTCTATCCCTGTCAGGTTTGGTTCATGTCAGCTCAGTAGTTCCAGAGAAGAAGATGAAAATGTGATTTTCTATAGGGCTTCTATACTAACTATAAGCAACAATTGTGACCATGTTTACAACCTGATCAACATTAAATGAGGATAGTTGGTAGAGGGAGTCCCAGTCATCACTTATGTGAAGTATCAAAACATTTTGAAAATCCACCACCCAGAATCAAAGAATGCCTCTGGCGGCCATGTTTTTCAACCCACGGGAACAAAATGACAATCGTTTGTAGTGAACCTCCCATCGATCATTCCTGCCAAGTTTGGTTCACGTCGGCTCAGTAGTACCAGAGAAGAAGATGAAAATGTGATTTCCCATATGGTTTTTACAGAAACTATAAGCTGCAATTGAAGCCATGTTTGCAACCCAATCAACATTAAATGAGGATCATTGGTAGAGGGGGTCCCAGTCATTAAGCATGCAAAGGTTCAAAACATTTGGTTCTGTGGTTTCAGAGGAGAAGATTTTTCAAAATCCATCAATCAGAATCAAAGAATGCCTCTGGAGGCAATGTTTTCAAACCCATGGGAACAAAATGAGGATCATTTGTAGACCTCCCAGAGACTGACCCTGCTAGGTTTTGTTTCACGTCGGCTCAGTAGTTCCAGAGAAGAAGATGAAAATGTGATTTTCCATAGGGTTTCTATGGTAACTGTAAGCTGCAATTGCGGCCAAGTTTGTAAGCCGATCAACATTAAATGAGGATGGTTGGTAGAGGGGGGTCCCAGTCATCAATCATGCAAAGGTTCAAAACATTTGGTTCTGTGGTTTCAGAGGAGGTTTTTTTCAAAATCCACCAATTAGAATAAAAAAATGCTTCAGGCAGCCATGTTTTTCGATGCACAGTAACAAAATGAGGATCATTTGTAGAGGACCTCCCAGAGACTATCCCTGCTAGGTTTTGTTTCACGTCGGCTCAGTAGTTCCAGAGAAGAAGATCAAAATGTGATTTCCCATAGGGTTTCTGTAGTAACTGTAAGCTGCAATTACGGCCATGTTTGTAGCCCGATCAACATTAAATGAGGATTGTTGGTAGAGGGGGTCCCAGTCATCATTTATATGAAGTTTCAAAACATTTGGCCTGGCGGTTTCGGAAAAGATTTTTGAAAATCCACCAACCAGAATGAAAGAAAGCCTCTGGAAGCCATGTTTTTCATCCGACAGGAACAAAATGAGGATCGTTTGTACAGGACCTCCCATAGACCATTCCTGGCAAGTTTGGTTCACACCAGCTCAGCAGTTACAGAAAAGATGAAAATGTGAAAAGTTTACGGATGACAATGGATGCCAAGTGATGAGAAAAACTCACATGTCCTTTTAGGCCAGGTGAGCTAAAAATGTATTCTTGTTCACCAAATACACACAAAGAATTAATGGAAGTGTCTCTGCAGCTGAACTTGTCAAAGAAGGGACTGAATTAAATTTAAAGCTCCAGTAATGCCAAGTCATTCACTCACTTCACACAAAAGCTACATAAAATCTTTCATGAAATCTGAAAAAGATCGATTGAGGGATGTGCCTGTTGGGTGTGCAAATGAAATTGTTCGCAATTTATATGCTCCATCCAAGATGGGCACTGGCTTCCATGTTTTACAACAAAATTCAGAAAAAAATTGTTAACTCCCATCTAGACATCACACCAAAGCTGCATATAAAATTTGAAAAAGATCAGATGAGAGGTGTAGCCTGTAGGGTGTGCTAATAGAATTGTTAACAATTTATATGCCAAATCCAAGATAGCCACTGCCAGACATGTTTTTCAAAAAAATTCAGAAAAATTACTATTACTATTAAATTTACTAATTTAAACCCAAATACAGGTTTGGGAGACAAAAGCTCCTGCTGCTAATGCAGTTTGGATTTGAACATGTAACAATCACAAATATCACAAAATGTATGCTGGAAACAGAAAATATACCCTATTTTACACAGTTTCCATTGTGGACATGTTGACTGGGGTGGAAAGCTTTCATCTTGTTTCATCTGAAAACAGCAAGTCTCCGCTGGTCTCTGACTGGCCAGTATGATCAAATCTTCAGAAGACGCCGAGTTAATGTTGTCCAGTAAAGACAAATACTGAGGTGGATACTGTAATATATGGCTCCATTGTAAAACCTGTACAAAGAAAAGTGCATACAATTACTGACCAGTATAGTCACATCATCTCTCAGGGATTTTCCTGACTTTTTTTGCTCAGGGCCCTCCAAATGGGAAATTTGCCACTGTTGGAAAGAAATTATGATTTTTGCAAATTTATTAAAACCTACTCATAAAGTCACTTTTTCATTTACACTCACAAGCTCTCAGGCCACCAGTCTAATTTTGTAAAGAAGTTAAGGCCTGGAACAAGTCTAGCGCTTAAAAAGTTCAATGCCTATGTTCAGATTCACTTGTCTGGAATATTTCAGTTGGTCGGCAAAGCGAACATGTGGTTCGCTTTTCTGACCGATATATTCCAGAGGATTGAATGTAAAATATACCATGAATCAATGCAAGGAATGTTACTCAATCAAGACTTAGTTTAAACAATATTTATTCATGAATTATAATATAATACATACAGGTAAATGATAATTACATAATGTTCATGGAGACTTGTAATACAGGGGTATGCATAAAGGTAGTTCAACATAGTTAATGTACAAGTTGTATGGGTGGGATTCAGCAGTAAGCTATAAGTTTATGTTAAGCTGTCTCCCAAATCAAGACTTGATTTGACCAAATTTATTTCCTTTACGAATGAAAACTCCTGCAGCCCAAGTTTTATGATTAGGCCACACAAAGTAGATCTTCTGTTTCTCGGGCCATTATTTGTGAAATTGCATGCGGGCGAGCGTTTTTTTATTTTATTTTTTATTTCAGTAATTACTTCTTTGCCATCAAAAGTTTATGTTCTAGGTTCAAGTTTTAGGCCTCATAATCTACAGAATAGCATGGGTGGTGGTGTATTTCATCCCTTGAGTGCAAGATGGCTTTGCAATGCTAAAGCATTGCAAAGCCTTCTTGCACTCAAGGGACAAATTCATCAATTTTTTTAACTTAGGTAAAATATCAGACATAAACCATTTAATTTTAATTTTTTTAAAGTTTAAATTGGGTATAAAAAGAGAGCATGCGGCAGCCAAAAGGACCACGTGGGAGGGCCTGAGAAACATATTTTTTATTTTTTAGGCCTTACACTGCATTGTTCTACTATCTATGTAAATATCTTGATGGTTTCAAAGTGAATTAAATCTTATTGCTCTGAATATGTTTTACTGAAGCACAAAAGAATAACTGTATATGTCTGTGAGCGAAAAAACATGACACTGAATATCTGTATATCTTTGAGAGTGAAGGAACATCACATTACATCATTGTTTTCTGCTTGCAAATTCCACAAGAATCAGGTAAACAAACAGCATATACATATTAGACTGGTGGCCTGAAAGCTTCTTACTTTCAGTTACTTTTCCATAATGAAAGTCTGTCCTGACAGTTTAATTCTTAACAGGCCTAATTCCAACTTTAGCACATTTTGACACCACAGAGCAGGTGATGCTGCAGGATGTTTTTTTCTAAACATTGATAAAATTACTCCGGCTGTGTTTCTAGTCAAGTCTTGGCTGCATGTACAGACACACAGACAGGCAAGAATTCACTAGAAAACATAGGAAGACCACCAGATAGAGGTGTAGTAAAATTTCCAGAAGATGATCCAGATCGTTAAGAGTTTTATGATCAGGGAAATGATTTGGGTTTTATGATTTGGAAAATCCCTGCATCTCTCCACATCATGAAAGTCTTAGTGCTAACTTTCTTAGTTTGGTTTAAGCTTTTGACTTTTACAAGGACTGAAAAGCAAATTTACACCAATACCTTTCTTCAGCCTAATAATGCTGTAACAGCCTCCACCCAGCAATTAATGCTGTCAGAGTGTCGAAACACCTAGAGAACTTTCCTATTCACTATTCAAATTTTACCATTTTTTCAATTTGTGCTCCAAAACATACCTATGACCCCTCATTGAAAAACAATCTAATTGGTATGTTTTTTTGAGACAAAAAAATTAAGTTTTTTGTTGTTCCAGAAATCTTTTTGCAAGTGTTGTCTGCAGTTTATGTTGGGTAAAACTTAAATTACACAGAGTTAAACTCATGCTAATTAAATAAAAATTAAAAATTTAAAGTAATATTTATATTTTTTATACTTACCAATGGCCCAGACTTAGCTGGTGCTAACTCTAAAATATCAAGAGCCAAACACAAATTTTGCCCCCCCCAATCCCCCAAATTTGCATGCAAAACCGAAAATTAGAAGTCTTATCTGGTCCTCCATACATTTACTCTCTGTGCATGTGCCGACACCAGGAAGTGACCGGAATTGGCGCCAACATCATTCTTTGTGAAAGAGAGTATTACATAATAATTCAGCGGGGAGGTATGAGTGCCCACTCATGGGAGAGCCATCCCCATCTGGGCCATTGGTAAGTATAAAAAATATAAATATTACTTTAAAGTTTTAATATTTTTATACTATAACCCAATGGCCCAGACTTACCTGAATCGTAAAAAGGTGGAGGGCCTAGGAAATAGATCCAATCCTGCAATCCATGATGAAAGGAAATTAGAATAATTAGGAATTACATGTATATCTCTCTATACAGTAATAGAGGAGACATATTCTACATAAGGAGCCCAATTTAAGTAATTCCTTATTGTAAGCTTGAAGACAATGCTACTTAGGATGTAACGAGTTCCTAATTTTTAAGGCTAGAATGGACTAAGCCCCAAAAATTAGGATGGCGTATGTGAGAATGAGTGAAATCCCCCACAAACATATGCCATACAATAACACTTCAGCTGTATGTAGGATATAATTACAGATAAAACAGCTTCCTTCATAGTTACATACCCATTAAGCCAGAGAAGTGGTAAAAATCACCCCCCCCCCCCCACCCTTTCTTTTGAAGGAATCTTCAAAAGAAAGAGGGGAGAGCTCTGGAATCAATAAGAGCAGTACCAAAAAACAATATAAATAAACGTCGAACAGGCACTCAGGTATTAATTCATGATTAATAAATGGTGCTTAACGCCACTTCAGAAGTTAAGACTATAGCGATGATCCTGGTAATTAATATTTCCTGCGATATAATGTACACCGCAGATGGCGTCCACAGATACGTCAAAAAATAGTGATATAAAATATAACATACACATGTCCAATCGAGCCACACTGAACGATCCCTGAAGAGAAAACACACTTCCTAGGTAATCCACAGATGGCCTCTGTACAATCAATTCCAGTAACAACACTCTCCAACATGTACTATCCGATATGTACAATCGTAAACACATGGGAATATGCGAATTGAGTACTGACATAATAGAAACCTGGATCTAGAAATGGAAGTAGGTATGATTAACAGGCTCCGACACATACCGCCCCCAAAATAGATTATAATTTCAAGGTCCACAAAATACAATAAAGCGTTAGCCTAATAATATAATGCGCGAGAGCATTTATATTTAGCATGTAATCATCTGAATACAGGTTAACTGGTTATGCAGCCTCCGAGGTACTCAAAGAGTAGCAATTTAATTATGATGATTTTTTAATAAGCGCTCGTATATAAATAAAAAATCAACCAATAATCACATGAAACTAATCCAACTAAAAAAGCGGATGTGCCCACGAGGTCGCCATAGAACACGACCCAAATGCATAGTATGTATGTATTACATTTTACGAGGCTTGCGGGAAGAAAAGTCTTGCCTGGTAATTGCCTCTAAACACATAGGCAGTGCGTGTTTAGGTGGGGGGGGGGGGGGGGGGGGGGGATTTGAAGTCATATCAAAATCTCCTCACCTGCATTCCTGTGACAGTCAACAAATAATATAGGAACTGCGATGGTTCCCTCACTTCTAACCGACTCCATTATGCCACTATGTGTGGAGAAGGACATGAAAAACAAAACATCCCCTGAAAAAGAAGGCCCTCTCTTGGATGAAACTTCTGGGGAGCGTCCCATAACAGACACTTGAGAATACTGATCCAAGGTTTCTGTGATGACAGAGGTGTTACTGGTAGGATTCACAATGAGACTGTTTAATCTTAGAATCAAATGAATTGGAGGATACACGTATCATATCATTCATCCCCATGAATTCTGCAGAGCGTCTACTGCATGCGCTCAATTGTCTGGGCATGGCGACACAAATGACAGTAACTAATTGTTCCGGTGCGTTGCAAACTGAACTATCATGAGGCGATCCCACTGGTAGCAAAACTGTCCAAATACTCGCTTGTTGAGCGTCCAATGCATGTGTAACAGGCGACCTTTCCGAGGAGTGAGTCTGCTAGTTTAGATGACCTGGTATATGACGGATAGAGAGATGAACATGATGATACATAACGAAATAGAAAAATATTCTCCGTTAGTTGTCATAACGGAAATGAATGGGTGCCGCCCTGGTTCCTGATGTACGCTACCACTATCGAGTTGTCCAACAATATCTGAACATGCGTGTCCGCAAATAATGTGAATCCATTGATGTAGCGCTAACAATATTGACATTATTCTTTGATGTTTATGTGTTTCTCCAGGAACCAAGGGTCCCAAGATCCCTGCATTTTGAGTCTGTCGGACTCAGGGTTGTGCCCCAAACTATTGACTCCCATCCATCATAATCTTGAAAGCCGGATCTGGCAGTTGCAGCGGAACTCTTTGAGTTAACCACTGAATATCTGTCGAAATCTGGACATTTTTGTTACAAGATTCGTTAAAACAATACTGGTCTTGAGCAATTGTGTCTTCACACTCCAGTTTTGGGTATAGAATAACTAGAGGGGACATGTGCGTAAGTGACCCATCGGAATAAGATCCGTAGCCGATTCGCACAACCCCATCAGTCACATAAAATTCCTCGCTGTTAATGCGTCTGAGAGTAGACAAAAGCGAGCATAAGAACTGACTAATTTCGCTCTGGGTAACAGCAGATGAACCAGATTGTTGTGAGACATTACCAAGTTCATTATTCGAGTGAAAGCCCAGGTCGCTAGATTCAGACCGAAGCACATCACTCGGAACTGAAATACTATCCCTTGGACGACGAACCGTAGGTACTTTCTGAATGCCGGATATACCAGGACATGAAAGAATGGATCCTTAGATCTATGCTTGCCGCATAGTTGATCACTGAATGCACCATTTTACCGACTAAATGATTACCATAATTAAACTTTTAGAGCTATGATAAACTTGTTGTCTAGCTCCAGTCAATTATCGGTCGGAACAAGCTCTCTGGCTTTGGTACGAGTAACAGGTGACTGTGAAATCCTAGAGAATCTTGATTCTCGACAACCTCTATTATTTTCATTATCAAAAGAGCCTTTACCTCTGATTGGAGAGACTCATATGCAAGGATTTGATGGAAGCATTGTCCATCACAGACATTAAGTTAGTGGTGGTTTCGCTCGGAAAGATAGCCATAGGCCGTCCGAGACCACTCTTCTCGCCTACTGGTCTTCTGTAATAGTTATCCAGTTCGATGCAAATCTTGATAACCATCTGCCAACTGCTAAGCAATAGAGGTCCTAACCCTCACCTGTAGCACCTGCGAGGCCTACGGAAGGAGAAACTACGTCTCCTTCGTGAAGAGCCTTGAGCCAACGGCTCAGGGGTGTCTGACTGGTAGTCTCGATCATACCTACGCCCCCTATCCGAGTCGCTGTATGAAGATCCCTAGAGTAATTATAGGAGGGTTACCTATACCCTCGTGAGGAGTCCTTTTTAGCCGATTTTCTGTCTAGGATGTCCTCCCTTACTCTTTTCTGCTGTTGCGGGTCGATTAGACGCCGCTTTAAGGAGCAAAGTATTGATGATTTCTTTGTAGCTTGGTCATAAACCAATGAAAGCTTGTCGTCAAAAACTTTTTGTCCAGATACTGGAGCAACCCATATAGAGTTTTTCACCTTGTCATCTATTAAAGATGACAAGGCAAGGGCTCCGTCATGTCTGATTAATTCCAAATTACCAACTGTTAAGACAGAGTTTTTCGTGATAAATATAATAGCCCAGGAAAGGACTCTAAAAGAGGTACGAACATCCTCAAATTCCTTTCAGTAGAGATGTTGCGTCACAGTTCTTAAAGGTGATCTGTGTAAGACAGTGAGTCTAAATTCGCTCTGAATGAAGAAATTGTCGCCTCAATTGTGTCTGAGCGAATAGTGAATGACGAAGGTAAGGCCATAACTAGTTCCTTAGCCTGCTCATTCAAACGCAGAGGAACTCTCAATACATCTTCCTGACTGTTTTTAATGAACATAGTTCAACAATCGGTAAAATTATGGAAGATGATAAGAAACCACCTTACTTCTTCCCACTGGAAAGTTGAATATGGCATCGTCTAAATGGCCTAAGGCCTGCGACACCTGTCTAGACTTAACCGGAAAAGACATGACCTCCTCTTTTTCCGGATGAAGTCAGCGTACAACAATGTTAGCGGTTTCTTGCAAGTAGTCACAGCATTCTGATTTGCTGGAACAAATTCAGGGTAGTGTTGATGGATTAAATCCATTGCAGCCATGTGTTGTTCCGAAAGGGAAGGGTAATTCCCCTCCGTATCCCTTTCATCATTCATCTGAATCAGTTGAAAATCATGGTCAGCAGCATCTGAACTTGCAGATGACTGGACCGATCCAGCACTATCCGACAGCTCAGGTTCAGAGACTGCCGTCGACTGCTTCTGCACTTGCTGGGATGCTGTGCAATCTGCGACAGCAATTCCGCTATGGAGGCATGAGGAGCAGCAGTCTTCTGTTCTGCTGCCAGCTGCTCCCGGGACGGTGTGTCCGAGATGGCTCTTTTATCTGGACGTCCGGATGTTAAAAAATTTATAGTAATTTATATATTTTTTATACTTACCAATGACCCAGACTTAGCTGGTGCTAACTCTTAAATTCTAGGGCCAAACACAAATTTTGCACCCCCCATCCCCCAAATTTGCATCAAAATCCAAAAAATAGATGTCCTATGTGGTCCTCCATACTTTTGTCCACTGCGCATGCGCAGTGTCCAGGAAGTACCGAAATTGGAGCCAAATCCTCATTCTTTCAACCAGTGCCTGGTAAGTGTTATGTAATCAGCGGGGAGGTATGAGTTCCCAACTCATGGGAGGGCCATCCCTATCTGGGTCATTGGTCAGTATAAAAAATATATAAATTACTATAAATTTTTTAACATTTTTATACTGAACCAATAACCCTGACTTAGCTGAATAGAAAAAAGGCTGGAGGGCCTAGGACATAAAGGATAATCCAATAGACTCAATTACATGTAAACAGAATTATCCCCTCAAGGAGAAAAGGCTTTACATGTATCTTTCTTGTTTATATCAAAAAAGAAAGACACAATACCATTCCGTAATTGAGCACAATAACATCAATGATCTCTATTAACATCCAGTATAACCTGTTATACTAATCTTTTTAAAGGAAAGCCAATAAATAAAGATAGTCGAGAGAATGAGACTCTTCATACTCTTTTAAAAGTGTCCGAGGATTGTATCTTAGGGCTTGTATGACACGTGACATATACAAATGCTTCACACCGAGCTACACTTTAAAAATATTACATAAATGAGATAAACATTAGCTTTGCACTTTAAAACCATCCCGGCACCGACTCGGAATTACTGACTCCAGAGGAGGTATTCCCTTGATTTTCACTATAAAGAAGGTGATATAAGGGAACACCATTCCCCCCCCCCCCCCCCACCCCCTTCTCCTTGCTCTGGGTCAAATACCCCAGAACGAAGACGAAGAGGGCAGCAGGACAGAGTAACTACCAGAACAGAAAGCCTGCATAACTATAGTTGCAACTGTTTAGTGGACGACATTCTGAGCAACAGATAACGGACCTAAACAACGCAGGTCGCCAGAAATGGACTCAATATTTCTAAGGTAAAAATTCGTGAACTTGGAAGGCTGAGACCAATATGCAGCCTTCATCAAATCGGTAATAGCAGCACTATTTGCATAAGCCCAAGATGTAGACAGCGCTATTACTTCATGCGCCTAAATCTTAAGCACAGACTGCTGAGATGAAGATAATTTATCATAAGCAGTACGGAGAGTTAATTGAATCCACCTTGCAATAGAATGGACCGTAATGTCCTTTCTATTGGGCAGCAAAGACAGAAAGAAATGCTTACGTTCCTTTCTGATAAACTCAGATCTACGTTGTAAATACGCATAGCTCTGACTGAACAAAGCAAAGGCCTATGACCGTTTGGAGACGGAAGAGCTTAAACAATAGGTTAAGGGTACTTATTAGGAGCCTGATTGTTAGCCAAAAATCCAACAATAGTAGTCAATGTAATAGTATAACCAGAACTACAATAGTGAGAATCATCAACAGATAGTGCCTGAAGCTCACTAACTCTTCTAGCAGAAGAGAAGGCTAAGAGAAAAGCTGTCTTATAAGATAAGTATTTGAAATCCACTGTATCAAGAGGTTCAAATGGCGCTTCTTTTAGCTTCAGAAGAACCCAAGCTAAATTCCACTTAGGAATTAACCTAAGGGTTCAAGGTCTATTTATCGAAAAGTTTTATGCTAACTTAGATAAAGAGACATTAGATCCAATCTGTAATCTATCATGATGAGGATAGGTATCAGGATAGCATAGCCTTATAACCCTTAATAGTATTTGGCTGCAGTTTGATCTCGTCAAACAAGTAGACCAAAAAATTAGCAATGTCTGGAATGGAGGGATCATAAAATCAACAGAATAATCCCTACACCATCGAGAGAAACCTTCCACTTAGCAGCATAATTTAGCTAAGAGGGGGTTTTTCCTACAGCTAGAAATTGCGTCCACTGCTTGTCCTGTAAAATGCTTGCCGTGCAAGAAGGACTGCACAACGGAAATACAGGAAGGTTGAGACCTAGCGGGTTGTGATGCAGTGTGTGCGATTTCCCCTACGAAAGAAGGTCCTCCCGTGGAGGAAGCTTCTGCGGGATGTCCCATAACCGACACCTGAGTAGATTTATCCATGGTCTCTGGGGTGACAGAAATGCTACCAATAGGATCTTGCAGTGAGATTGCCTGATTTTAGCAATATCAGCTGAATCAACAGAGCTGGAGGATACGCGTATCCTATCATTCCATCTCAAGAGATCGAGAGGGCATCTACTGCAAACGCTCGAGGATCTGGGCATGACGACACATACGTATGCAACTGATTGTTGAGATGCGTCGCAAATAAGTCTATCATAGGACGATCCCATAGGTAGCAAATCTGACTGAATACTCGTTTGTTGAGAGTCCATTCTGACGGCAACATACAACCTTTCCGAGAAAGGGAGTCCGCTAGAATGTTCAGACGACCCGGAATATGATGGACCGATAGAAGAACTTGATGTTCTAGGACAAACAGAAGGATTCTTTCCGTTAGATTGAACAACGGAATGGAATGAGTGCCTCCCTGGTTCCAAATATACACTACTACTGTCGAATTGTCGGACAGAAAATGAACATGCGAATTCTGAATGATGTTCATCTACTGACATAGCACAAGCCAATTGACATCATCTTTTGATGTTTATGTGCTTGTTTAGGAACTGTGGATCCCAAAGACCCTGGCACCTCGAATCTGATGGGCTCAAAGTTGCGCCCCAACCTGTTTGACTCGCATCCGGCAATATCATAAAAATCGGATCCGGCAGTTGCAGTGGTACTCCCTGAGTTAACCACTGAATATCTGCCCAAGTCTGAATCGCATGTTTCACATGATTCGACAAGACGATGTTCGTTTCGAGCGAATGAGTCTTCACACTCCAATTCTCAGTAAAAATATCTGAGTGGACGAGTGCGTAGCCGCCCCATCGGAATAAAATCCGCAGCGGCTCCGCACAAACCTGTCAGTCTCATGAATTCTCTCGCTGTTACTACATCTGAGAGAAGACAAAAGCGAGCGTAACAACTGACTAATATCGCTCTGGTTAACGGCAGACAAACGAGATTGTTTTGCGTCTCTAAGCTCATTCCCACGTGGGTGAATGACTTGGACGGCACTAGATCCGACTTCTTTTCGTTTACTATGAAACCGAGACATCGGAGCAATTGAAGCAGACTCTGAACATTGTTCTGAATCGTTAACTTGCTGCCGTAACCCTGAAAAATGTCGTCTAAGTAGGCTGACGTTACCACAGACGAATGAGCTTGGAAATGAGTCATTACAGAGATCATTATTTGAGTGAAGGCCCAGGGCACTAGATTCAGACCAGAGCATCATTGCTCGGAACTGAAAACAACTCCTGGGACAGCGAAGCGAAGGTACTTTCTACACGCCGGATGTACCATGATGTGAAAGTACACATCCTTGAGGTCTATGCTCGCAGCATAATCGTTCACTCGAATGCTCGCTCTGACCGATCGGATGGTCTCCATATAAAATTTTGGAGCCACGATCAGCTTGTTTATCCAGCTCAGATCTATAACTGGACGAAACGTGCCGTCTGGTCTTGGAACCAGAAAAAGGTGACTGTAGAAAACTGGAGATTCCTGGTTTTGTACGACGTCTATAGCGTTCTTGTCCAGAAGAGATTGGACTTCTGATAGAAGCGAATCTCTCTTCTGAACGTTAACGGAAGCTGAGACCAGCGTGGACTTCGAGTTTATGGAGGTTTTTCCTTGAAGGACAGTTTAGACCTTCGGAAATAACCCCTTGCACCTATGGGTCGGCCATAATTGAGAACCAATTGGTTAAGAATCTCGACAGAGTTCCGCCCACTGGAATGGAATAGACGTTAGACCATCACCTCCTGGCCCTGCGAGAAGAAACCACGTCCTCCACAACCCGCACCTTGCCCAGTTGACCTAGGGGCATCTGACCGGTTATCTCGGCCAGCATTACGACCCCTATCTGAGTCGATACTCTGACGGTCTCTGGAGTAAGACGTAGAGGCTTTCTTAGATCCTCTATAGGAACTTCCTTTCGCCCCCGAAGTGCCTGCCTTACTCCTCCCTGCTGAGTCTGACGTTTTCAAAGCAGATTTAAAAGCAGAGAATCCGAAGCTTTCTTAGTAATCTGATTATAGATTGTAGAAAGCTTACCGTCGAAGAGAAGATCTCCTGAGACCGGAGCGACTGGAAGAGAGTTTTTCACCTTATTATCCACTCTTCTGGATGCAGCCAGGGCAGCATCACGTCTGACTAACTCCATATTGCCACTGAAGTTATACGTAGAAAATGCTATGGCCCTCGAAAGAACTCTCAAGAAAGTTTTGAACATCCTGGAATTCTTTCCTTCGAGACGTAATGATAACGCTCTGGTAAGGTGATCTGCGTAAGATAATGCGTCTAAACTGATTTTTCTGTTAGACAAGATAGTCGTCACCAGCATACTGGATAAATCGACACAGACGCCGGTAATGACAAATCCAAGTCGTCTGCCTGGTCGTCTAAACGCAGAAGAACTCTAGACACGCTCTGTCCTGCCATTTCAAATCTATTTCTATGATTGACGAAAAGCAGCTGTAGCGCATGAGACGATAAGAGACCTGATTTGCCAGTCTTAAAAACTAGCTTGAATATAGCGTCATTAAGAAGTACAAATGTCCGTGACATTTCTGGACTGGGTCGGAAAGTCAGGCTCAATGTCCCTATTCCGGCCGTATAAATCTGTGTCCAATGATGCTATCAGTTTCTTATCAGGTAACGCAGCATTTTGGTCCGGAAAAACAACTTCTAAAAGGTGTTGCTGGATGAAATCTATGGCCACCTTAAGTTGTTCGGAAAGGGAAAATTTCAGCAGCGCTGATTCCCTTTTACCATCCGCCTGGACCACATAAGAATCTCGGTCATCCCTTACTGACTCTGCAGGGGAGCGAACCGACCCAGCTTCCTCAGACAGTTTCTTTACTGAAAAAGTTTTTGATGGCTGCTGGGATGCTGCGATGAATTGAGCTATCTGTGATAGCAAGTCCGTCATAGAGGCCTGTGGAGCCGCAGTCTTACGTAATTTAGCCGCTGGAAGCTCCTGGGACGTTAATTCCTGCATACTTCTCATACGCGAACGCCCTGACTGGAAAGGTCTTGTGTCCTTGGCTAGCGGATGGCATGACCTGGTCGACGTGGACTCCCTGGTCGGCGAAGCAGGCTGGATATCTGCGGTCACATAGCCAAGGTGCGGTCGTGTGTGCTGACGTGAGGATGAGGAAGCCAATAGACAAGCCGCGTCGGACTGTCTATTCGACGGAGCGTCCTGAGCAGGAGGAGTGGACATAAGCTCCGACTAACGAACGTTACATACAACAACATCTGAGCCCAGATGTTGTTGTAAGAGAGAGGGGGCCTCTCTCGCTCGCGGTCTGGGTGGACCTGGATGAGCTAGCTACTGGACTGACTGGCTTCCTCTGTTCCATCCTCCAATCCGTCGTCGCCGGGTGTGCGTGATCCGAGATTATAGTGCTCACAACACCCTCTCCTGGACCACAACGGACGAACCTGGCATCACAAGCATTTCGTGAATGATTGCTTCACCGGGGGAGCTAGCGGGCGACAAGTGACCGTCGATCCTACGTGGGACCTCTCACTTGCCGCATTCCTTGAGCACTTTGCCGCTAGCTCATTATTGCGACGACGGAAGCACACTTTTGAAAACATCATGGAAACATCACCCTGTTCCTGTTCCTCTGAAAAAGAGACTGAAAAAACTAGTGTGACCCTGTGGAGAGAGGACCGGCAAGGACCTCTCACCACTAACAATATACCGTGACACACACCTCCAATGTTTGTCATCTGAATTGGCACACACTGAGCAACAATTAGTGTGAGTACACAGACTACAACAAATACAATGAACATGAGAATCAGAGGAAAACTTCCTCAATATACAATTGAAGAATATTCTTTCATACGACAAAAATATTAACAGTCATCGTACTCGCACCAACCCTTGAAAACAAAGATACATAATAATAATAATCCATTACAAACATTTCGAAAATGAATTCAAAAGAAAAAAAATTTTTCGAAAAAAATTTCAAGATAAGCCCAAGTTCCCAGTGGGAATGATGAGCCCAAATGGATCCCAAAAAAGCCTAAGTGTGGACAAAATTTTTTAAAACATGTTTAAAATTAATGTTACACTTACGGACAATATTAATGTATCTGGCTATGAGTAGAACTAATAGAAGACAAGGAATCACTGTCAGAAGTAACCGTTGTCAACACAAACAAAAGTGAATAAAAACTGGAAACAAGACTCCAGGCCAGGCACTGAAAATATGGCCTGAAATCAGTAACCAATTTTAACACTATCCGATGTAAAACAGAGGCTTCCTGAGAAGAAACTGCAGTACATCGGATGGTAGATGCATGACCAAAATGCCTAACCACCCTATGGTGAGGACGTAACCATGGAGAAAAACAGAATAAACATTCTGTTACCAAGCCAAAACTCCCAAGAAATTTCAGTAAAAAAATTACAAAAATTATGCCAAAAGCATGGGAGAATAGCAAGGGGCGTATAAAGGAAAGGGAGAGAGGAAACTCTGAACAAATTGTGGAAATTTCATAACAAGAATGTAAACATCAGGCCTGTGCCCCGAAATTAGGGAACATGAAATAATTTTGCATAAAAATTATAAGTTACAGCCCTGAACACATCCTTCCACTGTTTATTCCTCTCATCCTCTTATTTCATCCTTAGATCCACCATTTCTTTCATTATTTTGTGTCTGGCATCATTTTAACTGAGATTATAAGCACAGATATCAGTGAGATGTTACTGATTGAAGGGCCAAACAAAGAATGAGGATTTGGCTTCAATTTCGGTACTTCCTGGACACTGCGCATGTATGGAGGACCACATAGGACATCTATTTTTTGGATTTTCATGCAAATTTTGGGGATTGGGGGGCAAATTTTGTGTTTGGCCCTAGAAAGTCTGGGTCATTGATACAGTATAGAAATATATGAGGTCTCGTCTCCTTAGCTACTGAATAGTGCTACTTTCAAGCGGTCGCAGCATTCTGATTTTCAGGAACAAACTCAGGGAAGTATTGATGCATTAGATCCATCGCCACCCTGTGTTGTTCCGAAAGGGAAGGGTAATTCTCCTCCAAATCCCTTTCACCATCTGAATGAATCAGATTATACTCATGGTCATTGGCATCTGAACGCGCAGATGACTGGACCGACCCAGCACCATCTGAAAGCTCAGGTTCTGAGACTGCCGTAGACTGCTTCTGCACTTGCTGGGATGCTGTGATGAGCTGCACAAACTGCGACAGCAAGTCCGTTACAGAGGCCTGAGGAGCAGCGGTCTTCTGTTGTTTGGACGCTGGCTGCTCCTGCGACAGTGTGTCCGAGATGGCTCTTTTCTGTGGATGTCCCGATGAATGAGGCCTTGTCTCCTTGGCTACTGTAAGTTATGACTTCTTTGACGAAGAGTGGACCTTCTCGGCGATGCAGGCTGGATATCAGAAGTCACATAGCCAAGGTGAAATCAAATGTGCTTGGTAGACACTGAAGAAGCTGTAACTATAGCCGACCCCGGCTGTGAACTGAACGGAGCGCCCCGGACGGAAGGCGTGGACCTATGCTCCGACTGACGCAAGTTCCAAACCACTACATCTGGCCCCAGATGTTGTTATGAAAGAGAGGGGGCTCTCTCGCTCATGGTCCTTCAGACCTCGCTGAGCTTCCCGCTGAACTTGCCGGCTTCTTCCTCTCCATCGTCGCAGGGTGAGCCTGTTTTTATTTTATAATGCTTGCTCTACCCTTTCTACTCTCCTCAACCACAATGGACACACCTGGCGTCACAGTACCCATGGACGGTGTAACCGCTTCACTGGTCAAGATAGCTGGAGACAGGGAGCTGAGACCATACTGTGGTTTATTGCCCTGTCAAATATTCATGTGCATTTTAGCTGCTAGCTCTGATTTACAATCTAAATGCGACGGCGGAAGCACACTCTCTGACGGCGTCACGTAAACATCACCATGTTCTTGTTCCTCTGTAAATAGAAACTAAAAAACTAGAGCGACTTTTTGGCAAGAGGACCGGCAGTGGCCTCTCGCCACGAGAGGACCAGCAGTGGCCTCTCGCCTCTAACAATGTACCGTGACACCCATCTCCGTTTGTCATCCCATGTGACACATGTTGAGCAAGAATTAGTGGGCGTACATCGATTACGAGCAAGCCGACCAACATGTAAATTAGAGGAAAGCTTCCTCGCCTTGCATTGAGCAATAAGCTTTCATAATGAAGCAAAATAAAGTCGATCATACTCCCAACAACTCCACATTAAATATTATAAAAAGATACATAACAAATAACATTCAAAATATAAATCAAAAAATAATTTACACAAAAAATTTTTTTTGAAAAATTTTGAGACAAGCCCAAGTTCCCAAAGGGAACGATGTGCCCAAATGTATCCCGATAGAGCCCAAGTGTGGACAAAAATTATTTTATTATCTCAAAAATTAATTGCTACACTACCGGAATATTTAATGTATCTTACAACAGTCCTACCATAATAAATAGAAAACTACATATATAAATTTTTTTTTTTTTTTTTTTTTTATTTGGGTTTAACGACACATTAACAGCCAGGGTCATATCATGTCGGTGACAGTTTTATGGGTGGAGGAAGCCGTAGTACCCGGAGAGAACCACCGAGCAACGACGAGCAGCTGTCAGCTCCCCAACATCGTAACTCTGAACTCTGCACCGCGGCACAGGCAGGGTTAGATTGGTTGAAGACATGTGCACCATTGACGTGCAGTACGCCTTAGTACACAGCGTCATCGTGCCCCCATGTAGGCAAGCGGGGTGAAGTGTCTTGCCCAAGGACACAACGCGGTTGCCGCAGGTGGGATTTGAACCGAGGACCTCTCGGCTTGCAGCCTGCACCTCTACCTACTGAGCCACCGCGCCCCTACATATATAAATAGAGCATTGTCAACTAAACAACGTCAGAATGAAAACCGGAAACAAGACCCCAGGCAACACGGCCCAAAGTCAGGAACAGATTTTGAACTATCCGATATAAAGCAAGATCTTCATCAGAAGAAAAAAACAAGAAGGACGCCAACGCCCTATAGCTCACCAACATTCCTCTTTGATAGTAACTTTGGCAAACACAAGAACTGTATCAAACAGGGTCATAACATGCGACAAAGCTTACCTAAACACAACCTCGTAAAAGTAAAACACAGAAACTGACATAAACACTAAGTGAAACATGAAATTCTGAGCGAAACAGAAAACTAAACGCAAATAAAAATGTCAAGAAAAATGTTTAAAATGCAGGGTATGAGGGGTTAATCATGGAACAATGATACTGAGGAACATGTATGATGAATATAAGTGCCATGGGAAGAGAAGGAACACAGCAGCTGACCTAAACACTAAGTTAAACATGAAATTCCGAGCTAAACAGAAAACTAAACGCAACTAAAAATGTCAAGAAAAATGTTTAAAATGCAGGGTATGAGGGGTTAATCATGGGACAATGATACTGAGGAACATGTATGATGAATATAAGTGCCATGGGAAGAGAAGGAGCACAGCAGCTGAACTAAACACTTGGTTAAACATGAAATTCTGAGCTAAACAGAAAACTAAACGCAACTAAAAATGTGAAGAAAAACGTTTAAAATGCAGGGTATGAGGGGTTAATCATGGAACAATGATACTGAGGAACATGTATAATGAATATAAGTGCAATGGGAAGAGAAGGAGCACAGCAGCTGACCTAAACACTAAGTTAAACATGAAATTCCGAGCTAAACAGAAAACTAAACGCAACTAAAAATGTCAAGAAAAATGTTTAAAATGCAGGGTATGAGGGGTTAATCATGGAACAATGATACTGAGGAACATGTATAATGAATATAAGTGCCATGGGAAGAGAAGGAGCACAGCAGCTGACCTAAACACTAAGTTAAACATGAAATTCCAAGCTAAACAGAAAACTAAATGCAACTAAAAATGTCAAGAAAAATGTTTAAAATGCAGGGTATGAGGGGTTAATCATGGAACAATGATACTGAGGAACATGTATGATGAATATAAGTGCCATTGGAAGAGAAGGAGCACAGCAGCTGACCTAAACACTTAGTTAAACATGAAATTCTGAGCTAAACAGAAAACTAAACGCAACTAAAAATGTCAAGAAAAATGGCTAAAATGTTGGGTATGAGGGGTTAAATCATGGTAAAATGATAATAATCATCATATAACAGCATTATAAAAGCCATGATATGGAAATAGGTCGAATAAGTGACCTAAACAGAAACTTTAACATTATTGGACACGTACGCTGACGCCGACCGATCGAGCCATGCCATAAGCTCACACAACTAAAGTTGGTGAGCTAACAATACATCGGATGTATGATGCATGACCAAAATGCCTAAACACCCCAAGTGTGAGGACGTAACCATGGGAATATACAGAATAAACATTCTGTGCAACATGTATAACTCCCAAGAAATTTTATAAAAAAAATTCAATAAAACAAGCCAAAAAGCCTGGGAGTTTAACTGGAGGGCTTCAAGGAAGTATAGGGAAGGAACACTTAACAAACAGTGGAAAAATCATTATCAACAATGATGACATCAGGCCCATGTCCTGAAATTGAGGAACATGAAATAATTTTTATAAATATTATAAAGTTACAGCCCTAAACATTTCAAACCACCGTTTCTTCCTTCCTTCATCCAGAAAAGCACAGCAGTCAGTTTGTTGTTATCTGACTGAGGGCCAAACAAAGAATGATGTTTGCGCCAATTCCGGTCACTTCCTGGCGTCTGCGCATGCGCAGAGAGTAAATGTATGGAGGACCAGATAGGACTTCTAATTTTCGGTTTTGCATGCAAATTTGGGGATTGGGGGAGGGGGGAAAATTTGTGTTTGGCCCTTGATATTTTAGAGTTAAGTCTGGGCCATTGGGTTATAGTATAATAAGATCTTGTGATTTAAAAAAAAATTATTTGTCATCCCCTAAATTCTCCACATTTCCAGACTTATCTGGCCTTTATTACATCCTTTATAACCATTTCGTCTACTTTATCATCTTTGCCAGAGCTCCATCTACTCTGTCAAATATGGAAGAATAAATACTCAATTTATCACTTGATTACAGGAATATGAACAAAGTGGTATAAATTGAATTCTCCTTTTCAAGGAGTATTGTTCACTGTTTTAAGGGGAATGTAAACAGAAACAACATGTCAACTTAGATGTGAGTCTTCCATGGAAGACGTGTGTCGCCTGGCATTTCAGACAGAATTCTAAGGGGAAAAGGGGCATAACTCTGGAAAAAATACAGCGGATCAAAAAATAAAATAGGAGGTGCACAATGCCATTACGTGATAAAGAATCACTGAAAGTTTCATCAAAATCCATTCATAGGTTAAAGAGGAGTGGCGGATAACAGAGAGTGTGACGCGGACGACACAAGACAACAAAAGTAATCCCTGTATGTCGCTCCCCACTTCGTGGAGCGGCGACACAAAAATGACCAAATAGCACATGCTGCAAAAGAGCTATTAATTAAATTTAATGATAGATTTTCAATTCCTTTGGACTTGAATTCTTGTCAGTTTTTCAATTTTATACCATAAATAATATATGCCAAGAGCTACAAAGTTTTTTTCAATGATTTAAATATTTAATAAACCCACATTCAATTATAATTTTTCAAGGCACTTATTCTCATTTTGATAGGTCCAACATCAGATTCAGATAATTTATTCACAGTATACATAAATAATGGTTACAAATTCATATATTTCATAAGTTTAGTAAATAGTAGGGGATGGCATAGCCAGATTGGCTGTCTACCTGTCACCCCCTGGAAGGAAGTGTTGTTGCAAACAGACTGTGACCAAAATGTTAGGGAAAAAAAAGTATGTGGCGCTAAGTTGGAACTCGGGCTCGATTTTTTTTCATTGCTAAAATTTATTTGCAGGATGTTTTCCAGCACAAAAGCCAGTGTGAGATCGGTGGTAAGGGATTGGTACATTGGTACAAAACTAGCCGTTCTTGATGGCCATTCCACTGCTCGGTGCCAGGTCTCATCAAGCACTCAATATCGTTTGGAGAGCGTTAAAGGGATAAATCTATGTAAACTGAGCATCAATGTCGAACAGCGCATTCAGAGGGCATCATGTCTGGGGTGCTCTATGAAAGCGCCTGCAGACAAGTCTCACATCTTTATTGTGCTTGGATCACTTACTGAGCGCCAGAAGTGATGCACCTCATTTCTCTCCATGGACTTAGCCCATAGAGAATGATGAAATGCATCACCGCCAGTGCTCAGCAAGTGCTCTTCGATATTACTGGCAACAGATTCTTAATGGGGTGTTGAACATATTTTTTGGTGTACTTGTTGGGGTGAGCAGCAAGTTGACCAAGACGAGGATTCCAGATAAAAGTAGAGAGTACATCTATTGCATTATGTAAACACCTGTTAGGGTTATTGTTGATTACAAGTTTACTTAGTGCAGTCAGGGCAGTAGGGATTGTCACAATTGACAAAAGTGGAATAAGATGAAAGAAATTTGGATATCAAGTTATTCTTAAACTCGTTTCTGTGACTGATATTACGAGTTGCGTCATCGAGAGTGTTCCAAAGTTTCGGAGAGGTATATACAGGGAGTTTAACAAGAGACTTTTTGCGGGTTTTTTCTATATGTTGGAGGCCAAATTGTCTGGTAGTCCTACCAGATTGATGGTCTATTACCCTAAATATGTCATTAAAGGAGGCTGGTACTCTACCATTTTTCCAGTCAAAGACGAACTGCAAAGCATGTAATTTAAACAAATCATTAACCTTAAGTAATCTATCTTTCTTGAATAGGGGGTCTGTATGGGCTTTGTATTTTCGGTTATTAATTATTCGTAGTGATCACTTTTGCACGTTCATGAGTTTCTTAGTGGCCCTGGAACTACCCCATATCTGGACTCCGTATAACAGCTGGCTGTGTATTAAGGCATAGCATAGTGTTTTCATGGCCCCCATGAGGGAGAATTCTCTTGACTTTGTTAAGACTATAATTCACGAGTGCTATTTTTGGACATAATCCAGATATATGAGCCTTGTTAGTCAAATGTTCATCAATGTTTATTCCAAGAAACTTTAGTGATTTTACAACTTCAGTGGCTCCAACCTTGTTTATTATTTGGTTGTTTATTTTAAGCTCTTAGCAAACAGTATTATTATTTCTTTCAGTAGGGTTCAATACAATGTACATTGTTTTTTTTCGCATTCAACATTAGCTGGTTAGTGGAGCACCATTCATATAGTTTTTTAATTTCATCATCAAAATACGTTGTTATGGGATTATTATGTGAGCCTGAACAGTGTGCAGTAGATTCATAGGCAAATGATAAAATATTGAGTGAGGTTGAGTTACTAATACCATTGATATATAGAAGGAAGAGGACCGGTCCTAGAATTGAAACCCTGTGGAACACCACAGCACTGACTTGCAAGGTCTGATTTACATTCCCCATACATAACATACTGTGATCTGTTAGACAGGTAGCTCCTAAACCATCTGTTAGTGAGACCACATATTCCATACTTTTCCAGTTTGCCTAACATCTACAAAATCAATATCAATAGATCTTTTTTTGTATGGTATATATGAGCCGAGACCTGGAAATTTGATATGTTGTACCAAAAAGAAATAAAGTGTGAAAGTTTTGAAAATATGCTAATGAAGCTGATGTAAACAAAAAACTTCCATGCTGGTGGGGGGAATAGATTTTGTCTCGAAAGTATGATGAGTCATTTCAGTCATGTTTGCTGAAAGAGTTTTTTGCTCATTCCAAGTACCACTGTGCTAAGAATTACAATATCCCAGAAAGAATCAAATATAATCCTAGGGGATGTAATCTGAACAAACTTGATTTGGCAAACAGTGTCACTCAGGTATGTCTATCGATTGCATTTCAATCACCCCAGTTGCATAGAAGGGAAATTTTGCAAATACTGTAACATTTGAACTCTCTAGGGAAAAGTCCTATTAACTGTACCTGCCACTTTTGTTTCTAATGTGATCTTAACTGTATGATTTGGATCATACCCAGTCAAGTGAAAAGTTGTCTGAAAACAATTACTGAGGTTTCTCAACAATAGAGAGATGATCATCCATGATACTAACTAGACTTGCTATGAAACAACATGAGTTTTTCTTGGATATCTGGGACAAACATACTCCATAAAGCACCACTGATTGGTGCAGTGTTTCATACTTTTTTGAAAAAAACTCCTCGTTATTAACAGGATCAAGATGGCTGGTGTTTGTTTACACTGGCTTCATTAGCATATTTACAGAAACTTTACTTATATTTCTTTCAGAACACAACATATGAAAATTCCAGATCTCAGCTCATGTACACTAGAAAAAGACAGAACTGTCAGTATAGGTTTTATAAAGGCTGGATTGCTAAAAAATTAAAGATAAATGCATCACAAAATGCACTTTAACAGCGAAATTATCAGATATTGTAATTATAAAATAGTTTTTGATGGTCTCAGCATACCTCATTTATGGCATAGGATGCAAGCGCACTAAGAGTGCATCTTAAGGTAGGAATAAAAAGAAATTCCACATGATGATTTTCTCCATATGATTTCTCTTCACATTCATCTTAATGTATTTTGACCAAAAGCAAAAGGGTGGCAAAGTAACACTAATAGGCCTTCCCATGATGGCGAAACAGCTAAAATAATAAACTAAAACACTGCTGCTGCTTATTTCTGGAATTTCTTTCAACACAATGATGATATGTTGTGATGTACTAACTGTTGGAAAATACTCAGAACTTTTTATCAGTGCATTACACAGCAGCATTTTAACTCCAAAATCAAAACATACTAAGGTAGGGCCCTGCAAAACTCAAAGTTAACCTTCAGCACACTTATGTCGAAATATACACCTGGAACTTAATTAAGCAACCCCCGTTTTCTTTTTTTCGCAGTAGTGCTAATAGAAACTGCCATTACTTTCATGCTATCTTTCACATAACCAAAAGTGATTGTCTGTGGAAAGAATGGTCTATTGACAAATGAAAGACAACACAATGATGAAAATATGCAGTATTTTAATGGTGCTAATTACACATATCTGTCATTTATGTGTTTGATGGAAAAACATTCTCTCGACAAGTATGGTGCTGGAACGGTCCATGATAAAAGAATGCCAGTAATTACTGACAAAAAATGTAACTTGTGATCTCCTGAACACAATAGCAGTGTCTGTCATCAGTAGCGAGTGTACCCACCACATGCCCAGATGACAGCCTGAACCCTCCTCCTAATGGTACCAGCGAGTCTTCTGATATGGTCCAGAGGCAACTGCTGCCACTCCTCATGCAATACAGCTTCCAAATCGGACAAATTCTGTACAGGCAGATCCCTTGCTTGCACACGACATCCAAGAAAGTCCCAAATGTGTTCTAAAGGATTGAAATCAGGGCTCACTGCAGGCCAAGGTGGTGTTGTAAAAGCATTGTTCTGAAGGAATGCTCTCACAGCATGGGAACAATGTGGCCTTACATTGTCGTTCATGAATACGGGCGAGTGGCCGACTAGTGGTTGTCAAAATGAGGCATGACAACTGGATTGAGAATGTCCCAGATGTACTGATGACCACTGAGATTCCCATGTACTGTCACCATACCAAGTTTACAATCATGAGAGAGGCATCCCCAGATCATTACTGATCCTCCACCATAAGGAGCAGTAGGTCTGATATTCCTGGACACATGAGCAGTATTTCTATGCCTCCACACTATCATGCAACCATCTGTGACATGAAGCAGAAACCTACTCTCATCTGATGCATGGACTCTCCTCCACATCCTGAGATTCCAGTGTTGTCGTGCCATACATCACTCCAAAAGTTGTCTTTGGTGCTGATTGGACAGAGCTGGATGCTTGATGACCCTTCTGGACCTCATACCCAGTGCTTTGAGATGGTTTCGGACATTCTGTTGCACAAACGCCTGTTGGGGAGCCAGAAGCATTTCAAAACACCACTTGAAGTAAAGGATTCATGCCTAATGAGGCATGCCAGACTCCGATCTTCCCGAGGAAAGGTCTTTTTGAGTTGTCCAGGCCTTGGTCAGTCTTTAACATCATTGGTTTCTTGATGTTTTCCAACAAGTCTGCTGATGACAGAATGACTATATCCATGTTGCCTTCCAATAGATTTGAATGACATGCCTGTGATTTGCCATCTTAGTGCCTCTGACAATCTCCTCCTTGCCATGTCAACATTTACTGACAAAAGAAGTGACAAATTTCTTGTATTATACCCAGATATTGCACATGGATGATAGTGTTATTTGTGACACTCGTGGGAAGCATGCTTTACGTGCATGAGGGGATGTGTTTGGAGTATGCTGTCAACCAGAAACATCACGTTTCACTAGATGAAATGTACTGCAAGACATAGCAATCATTAAAACATAATAATCAGTAACAGCAACTTCACTGTCATGGCAATCATTAAAACATAATAATCAGTAACAGCAACTTCACTGTCATGGAACATTTCAGAGGGTGCTTATTTTAGTTCCAGGTGTATATAAGTATTTCAATCTGCAATTTTTCCCACAGCTAACTAGGGATTTAACAAATTCAATTTTGCTTGAGAGAGCTCATGGAGATCTGTCAAAAAGATTGAATTGGTTAAATCCCAAGTTGCATCATGGTAAAAGTTTGCCACTTGAAATTCTGTATTCAAACATCAGTTAAGGTTGAATTAAATCATGAATCAAATCAGGTTGGGGGTTTAATTCGAAATGAACTGCTCTTTTTTACAATCATTCACACAGTCAGTCTCCACTCAGGTATTATATTCAATAGTGTTGAAATGACTCAGGATTCTGTAGTCAATTAGTCGACACCCAAAAGTCGAGCTGAAGTCGACTAGTCAGCACCCCACTTTCTGCAGCCAATTTTTTTTAGCAATACCTCTGCAGTTGAATATTTTTCTCCACTTGCGCACTTTACTGATGCTGGCTCACAAGTAATTAATTAAATGGCATGGGAATCTCTCTATAATAGAAATTTTATTGTATGGAGACAAGTCCATGCAAATACGCTGCTCACAGTATTGAGGTACATGCAGTGCGACCACTGTCAGCGAGTTCAAAGGAACAACACAGTTAACTTTCTTTCTAGTTTGATCTGAAAGTCTGCGTTAGTTATCTCATTATTAGTGTTGTTGATTTCACTCTCAGAACAGATCAATTAATAATTGTTTATCCCTTTACCCAACACAGACAATATCAAAATTTATTATTTTAAATATCATTTTTAAAAATTTAAAAAAAAATTTCAACAAAACCATATCATGTGACCACTCATTGGAACGAGCTCAATGAGCTTGTTCCAATGAGGGGTCACATGATATGGTTTTGTTGAAATATTTTTAAAAATTAAATTTTTTCAACTGCTCAATTTGCATATTACACGGATGCGGGCGATTCGACGGGTAAAGGGTTAACCAAATTAGCCATCATGAGTTGTGCAGCACCTAGAAAAAGTGACCCAGTTTACATCCTATAGGTTTACCAACTCCTGAAAATTTTTGTGTCCATGGCCACTGTGACCTTGACCTTTTGAATATCACTGAGACCTTCACCTTTTGCATAAGGATCCCCAAATAATTAAGAGTCTTTCTTCCATCATACCCAACCAACATGCCAATTTTGGTTTTGATCAGCCAACTGGAATTTTAATTTGAAACTGAAAACAAACTCTATCTACAGATGGATAGATGGAAAAATTTCAGGGGAGATAAAAGGTGGTCGAAATTTTTTTGAATGAATCACATCATATCGATTTACTATTTTATTTACAATCAAAATGTTCATGTTAGTAAGCCAAAAAGTGATTGGCTTCAAGTAATGTAACTCTTCTCTAAACTGCTTGCGTATGCATAAATTTCATTGTACAAATTTTAAACTGAAAGAATAAACCCAACCCACAGAATATTTGACTTGCTAGTAACTTTCAATTTCCATTAATACTGATTTCAAGTCAATAAATGATAGCTTGTTTTTTTAATGCCGCAGTGCTGTATTTTTATTTAAATATAATTTATATTCAGGGTTATTTCTTGAGTCAGCAACTTCAGGGTTAACACACCAAGGCCAGACTGGCATAAACGTGACACATTTTACAGGCGTCTCTTAAAACTGAAAGATTAGGCAAAAAAAAAAAGTTTTGATTCTCAGAGGATTTTTTAAATTCAAATCAGTGAGGGAGGGAAGGAAGATTTATTTTTATTTTTTATTACTGTTGGAACTATGTATACTCTCCCAAAAAAGAAAGTGTGCATGCTAAAAAATAACACTAAAAAAAAGATATATATCATTTTCATTCATGGAAATTTGATTCAATCACAGATGAATCAATTTGTGATCAACACGAGAAATTTCATTATGCTACGACGAATACTCTTGGTGCCATGGAGAGTCAAAACCACTAAGGGTCCAACACAAAAGTCACACACTCAATATCTGGTATGACCTCCGTCTGCAGCGACTACTGCTGTGCATCTACGCCTCATGGAAGCGAACAAGTTAGCATGGAAGTGTTGTGGGATGTTGTTCTATATTCTGATAAGCTGTCTTTGGAGTTCCACAAGCGTTGACGGTGCATGGGGAAGCCGGCGTAGCTGACGTTTCATTTCGTCCCATACATGCTCAATGGGTGAGATATCGGGCGAATTTGCGGGCCAGGGAAGAACATCCACTTGTTGTTGCTGCAGATACTGTTGTACAACACGAGCTGCGTGGGGTCGGGCATTGTCCTGCTGTAGAATGACGCCGGGGCCGTGACGTAACGTCAAAATCGGACAAATTGCAGGTCTTCGAGGACGTAAGCCGTATTCTCTCAGCCGGTTGATTACTGTTTGAGGATGTATCCGTCTCAGGTTAGGGATGTTCCTGGCTGTCGTCGTTGCCGTTTGTTGCCGGTTACGGAGATGGACGACACGGATATACCGATCTTGTGCAGGGGTGGTAACTCAGGGTCTCCCAGAGCGGGGTCGGTCTCGAACGTCATCATGTTGTGCATGTCGATGGACTAGCCTGTCTACAGTGTTACGGTGGCAGTTCAAATGCTGGGCAACCTCTCTGTGTGTTCTGCCAGCTCTAATCATACCCAGGGCAAGGAGACGTTGATTCATTGTCATTCTTGGCATGCTAATGTGGAGTCGTTTTAACAGCAGCACAAGTTTGAATGTGAACGATAGGAAGGCCTTACTTTAGTGTTTAAATACCCAAGGATTCACACTGCTGCATGAATTTTCAGACTCTCCACGTGCAAAACGTGCCTTTTCACAAACGTGCAGCACGTCATTTAACGTTAATGCAATTTTAACGGGGAAAGCTGTTTTTGTGTTCAATATAACTTATTCATGAACAGGTTAACACTCTTTACACCTACGTAATTATTTTTTTGGAGTTTGATCAATTTCTGCAATGCACACTTTCTTTTTTGGGCGAGTATATTATTAGGAACTTAGCCATGGTCATCCAGCCCTGAGTGTCATATGTTATATATAGTTCAGCAATCTGAACGTAGTGGCTACCCCACCCATGGGGGTAGCCACTACGTTCAGATTGCTGAACTAATGTTAGTTATATAAAGATGCATTTTTTTTATTTTTTGGATATTGAGATGCAAATGTTGTACAAACACTGTACAAATGTTGAACTAAACAATCAAATCTCTCGAATGAGGATGCCATACAATTCATGCACACTCACAGTTAGAAATATCGCAAAAACAGCGACATTTTCACCCAGAGGCTTGTATACACAAATGCAAGTTTTTGTTTCATTCAATTCAACGACTTCGTATTTTTGGAAACTGTGGAATTTTTTACTCAAATATTTCAACAAAAGTTAATTCCACTGTATCTGTTGTTTGTTATTTTACAAGATAAATCATTATTGAAACCAACTCCCCAGTGTAGAGATCCACTCTTTTTAGCTCTAGATCCCATTGAAATTGATCCAGAAATTTGAAACTTTAAGCATTTATGTTTGCTATTTTTGGGCACAACCAATGGTGATATTTGAAAAATATCAATAAAATGTGCCAACGTGCAAAAAAAAATAAATGTGTTGGTCTCTGAGAATTAAAAGTAATTTTCTTTTGGCCTTATATCCCCAGAGTTGGGAAAAAGTGGGACAAAATTCCCCCAAACTTGAACTCTGAGGTAAAACACTTCATGGAAGCGATTTAACCCTTTACCTAATGAATCACCTGCATCCGCCTGCATAATAATAAGCAAATTCAGCAGTTGAAAAAATATTATTTTTCAAAAAATTTCAACAAAACCATATCCTGTGACCCCTCGATGGAATGACCTCATCCAGCTTGTTCCAATGGGGTTTCACATGATATGGTTTTGTTGAAATGTTTTGAAAAATTGAAAAAAAAATATTTAAAATAAAAAGTTTTGATATCGTCTGCGTTGGGTAAAGGGTTAAACAATGAATCAAATTTCCTATTTTTTAGAGGGATTATGACCGTAATACTAAATCAATAATGTGCATGATTATCATTTATATTGTACTTACAGGATTGTTTGGAAATCTCTCATCAATGATGATCAGTGAATAGTCAGTGGCAACAATGTGATAAAAAAAATTAACTGGATGATGCTTTGTGACCTGTATCCTCTCCTTTGTGTCCAAATACTGACACGGCAATGCAAATAAGTCAACACCATTTCTGGCTGGACCCTTCAAGAACAAGTGACATTCAATCAAATAAACACCTTTTTCGAGAACAAAACCCAATTGCCCGCCCCCTGCCCCCCCCCCCCCCCCCAAAAAAAAAATTCTTTTGGGATGGTGCACCATAAAAATGGCACAATTTAGCATGGCAGTGACAAAAAATGATAAATTTAAAGTAATTTGTATATTTTTTTATACTAACCAATGGCCCAGACTTAGCTGGTGCAAACTCAATAATATCAAGGGCCAAACACAAATTTTGAACCCCCCAATCCCCAAAATTTGCATACAATACCAAAATTTGAAAGTTCTATCTGGCCCTCCATACTTTTAGTACTGTGTATACGTAGTACCCAGGAAGAGACCAGAATTGGCGCCAAGCATCATTCTACCTAGTTGTGCCTACTAATGTTATAACTCAACTGGGAGGTATGAGTGCCCACTCATTGGAGGGACATCCCCTTCTGGGCCATTGGTAAGTATAAAAAAATATACAAATTACTTCAAATTTATCATATTTTTATACTAGAACCAATTGCAAAGACTGAGCTGAATAGTAAAAAGGCAGGAGGGCCTTGGACTTAAAGGGAATAGAAGACTAAAATTTAGCTCCTCAGCCTGCAGTAGGACTTCCAAAGGTGAAAAGGAGATTAAAATTTGAGTAATTACATATCCCTATCTATACAACAATAGAAAAGGATATACCATCGAAATAAGGAGAAATATCCAAGTGATTCCATATTACATAGCATAAATGTTTATGCTAATTGGGTGTAACAAGCCCCCAATTTTAAGGCTGGAATGAGACAGTTAAATTAGGAAAAGCGTGTCCGAGAGTTGGAGACTAATGCCCACAGACAAACACCGAATACAATGCAATGAGCTGTACATAAGATCAGTATTAACTATAGACAGTAACAGCTTCACACATAATTACAACTTACTAAGAAGAGGTAAAGAGAAATCACCCCCCCCCCCCCCCCCCACCCTCTTTTTTGAAGGCATTAATCTTCAAAACAAAGAGGAAAGTGGCCTGGAATCAGTGATAAAGCGCTACTGAATGATATATAGTCACCTAATAGGCTCCCGGTTATTAAAATCTCAAGCTTCTAAAATGTATAACGTATCCGGAATACAGAGATAGGTCGATAACCGGTGATATTAATATGTACAACCTTAAACTTGTCCAATCGAATCCCAATCGAAAGTTATCTGAGAGAACTTATATGCTTCTGCGCCAACCAACAGGCAACCACGTTCAGGTGTACAAGTAAATTCCAATAATGAATTTCCAAATTGTAACCGTTCAATCTACGAGAATGAGAGAGTAGGATTCCCCTTTGTGTACCGCTTTCGGTTGAAAACTGGATGTGCATAAAAAAAACTGTCAAGGACCATCTCCAAATATATCATTGTTCCCTAGGTGCATTAAAACCAATGACTCTTCGGAGAATGAATATACCACTCTGAATAATGAAGAAAAAAATAGAAAACATATGCATAGTCGGCCTGTAGGAAAATCCATTACTGATCCAACTAGCCCAAAATTCTCATAAGCTTTTATACTGACACAGCAAGAATTTGAGAGAATCTATTCAAGAAATACATCTGCCTAATGATTAATATATATTATACATGCAACCAACAGAATCCTGCATGTACCCTCGCCTGAATACAGCCTGTATCATCGGCATAACTGAGCGATACAAAATATAACCAGGAAACTAAAGGAAAAAAACAAAGTAAATGCGATTTATAACATGAGGAATAGACTCATATATCGCAACAAAAGCAGACAACTCTGAACAAAACTTCTCAGAGTGGACTAATTGCCATATTTGGAAAATGTTACCGAGATAACCAACATGCCTGTCACACAGGTACACGAAGGCAGCAGTATCAACCGAATGAATTCATGAAAAGTTACTGTTTAGGAATCAAATGCTCGTATACGAACTATGAACAAAAAACAGCAGGAAACAAACCAACTAAAGAGTGGATGTGCCCCTGAAGTTGCCGTTAGACCACAACCCACCTGCCAATGGAAGAGCAATGAAAGACTTGCATATAATTGCATGCATACGAGAAGAGAACTACGTCCTGCCCTGTAATCGCCTCTTACCGTATTGGTGCAGAGGGGGGGGTCGACATAAATCAATATCGATCGAATGACCCAGGTTGTTAAGCAGACCAAAACCTCACGCTACGTTCCCGAAGCTAAGCTGCTGCTGCTGTTCTCAATAAAAGACTAATAACAGTGAATAGAAGCTTATCATAACAAAATAACTAGTAAAAAACCAAGCATGACCAGTTTTTTAACCTGGCGCAACTCTTAACGCTTTAGTGATAGTCATCTAGAATAGTATATAATCGTAGGGCTCTATCACGACTGACCAACTCCATAATGCCACCAAAGGATGGAGAGGGACGTGATGAACATGGCACTATTGCAAGGAATAGACCCACCGATATAGCATCAACATATCCCTTGAAATCAAGACAGTACGTCATGGCCCCAAAAATACACCATATAGACATAATATCCATAATTTTCCGAGTGGAAATATAATCCACAACAATAGATTGGATTTAAAATGAAGTGAGTGACAAAAAAAAAGTTCCGGCACTCGATCTTAAAAACCTAGATGAACTCCTTGTGCCTCGTTCTGATTATTGCAGGAAAACATAGTACTGAAAAAGGAAGTAACTACAGGTATCTGAAAGAATGCTCATTATTTCTCACTAGGTTAATATGGCGTCATCAATAGGGCTGAAAGACTCAGACAACTAACACAAAAAAGTACTGTTAGAGAACAATCTCTTTCCTTATAATGGTACCATGTCCAAGAGGACAGTGGTCTCTGCCTAGCTGATGCTGCTAAAGTTCTTCCTATTCGTGAAGACAATTATATGGCTGTTAACTGTGGCCCTAGAAGCTCACTAAAAGAGATTTACAATGCTAGCCGCTAATGATAGGGGAAAAACAACGGTCTTATTTCTAGCAAGGATACTATGGTGTTAACAAAAAGACTAATGTCTGTGACAACTAAAGAAACAACACTGAGAAAGAAAAAAAATGTACTCTTTACTTTTAGCAGTTCTATTCCCAAAAGAGAGCGGTATCAGCCTAGATAACACAGCTTAGAAGTCTTTAAATCCAGGAAGACAGAAATCTCGGTGTAACTTGCAACCTCAGAAAGCTCACTAAATGGAGACTTACAATGTTAGTTGCTCAAGTTAAGGAAAAAGGCCGCTCTTGATACAAATAAGGCATCAACAGAAGGACTAAAGTCTCAGACACCCAAGAATACAACACTGAGAAGGAAACAACATACTCATTCCTTCCAATGGCCCTAATTCCAAAGAGACAGCAGTCTCAAATAGGATAGTGCAGCTTAGAAGTCTTCATCTCCGTTCAGACAGATATCTTGGTGTAACTTGCGACCTTTGAAAGCTCACTAATCGGAGACTTACAACATTAGTCACTGAAGGTGAGGAATAAAGGACTGCTCTTTCTAACAGGCCCTAATTCCAAAGAGATAGTGGTCTCAGCTTAGCTAACACAGCTTAGAAGTCTTCATCTCTGTAAAGACAGATATCTGTGTCACCTGCAACCTTGGAAAGCTCACTAAACAGAGACTTACGACGTTAGCCGCAATGTATAAGAAAGCCCGCTCTAAATTACAGAAGGCCACTATAACATTAGCCGCTAATGCAATAGAAACCGACCGATCTTAATTCACATAAGACAACTAAGGCAAGAACAACAGGACTAAATGCCTGTGACGCCAAGGAATACAACACCGAAGAGTAAACAATGAAATCTTTCCTTCTAACAGCCTTATTCCAAAAAGATAGTGGTCTCAGCTTAGGTAACGCAGCCTAAAAGACTTACATCCATGAAGACAGATATCTGTGTGTTACCCTGCAGCCTTGGACAGCTCACTAAATGGAGACTGATGAAGTTAGCCGCTAATGTATAAGAAAAGACAACTCTAAAATTACATAAGGTTACTATGGCATCAACAATAGAACTAAATGCCTCTGACGCCTTGGAATACAACACCAAGAAGGAAGATACATACTTTTTCCTTCTAACGGCCCTATTTCATGTCTCAGCCTAACTATGAGCCATCGATCTTCTATTCGTAAAGAATAGATCATTGCCTTTCCAATACTATTGCTAGGCCAAGGGTGGCATTGTTAAGTGGACCACAGGCCTTTGACACCTGAGCAGAGAGATCCGGGAAGGAAAGATCTTCATCTTTCCTTCAACCGGTACCCTAAGCTGTTTTTTGCCAAGCAAACGCAGACTTTTGTTCAGATGGAACAAGATGAATAAAATCCATAGTCTTAATGTGCTGACTGTGAGGGAAGGAAAATCATCCTCCGTAGCCATCTCACCATCTGAATGTTCCATTTGAAAAACATGGTCAACACCATCCAAATGAACAGATGACTGGACCAACCCAGTCTGACACAGCTCACTACCAAAAACTGTTGACGGCTCAACCTACGACTACTGGGATGCTGTGATAAGCTGCGCAACCTGCGACAGCAAGTCTGTGAATGAGGCTTGTGGAGCAGCGGTTATCTCTGCTTCTTCACCATATACTGCTCAGGGACGGTGATCTGACCCCAGATCTTTCGACGCATGTCCCATATGAATATGAACCACTAGCTGCAGGTTAATCTGACTTCGGTGGTGAAGACTGGGAACTCATCTGTGGAACAGCAGGAACATGCAAAGTCGGACAGCTAGTCTAGACAGCAGTCTAACGTGCTTCGTCAATGAAGCAGAAGAAGAAGCCATATCTGCAACAGGTTCCGGCTGCAGTGTGCAAAGCACGTCCTGGACCGCAAGTGTGAACGAACGCCCCAACTCACTAAAGTTTCCCAAAGCGGAAAACAGTTGACCCCGACTGCTGACGGAACAGAGAGGGTTCTCCAACTCACGATCTGGCTCCAAATCTTGCTGAGCATTCCATTTAGAAACTTGTAGGCTTCTACCCCTTTTCCATGGAAGAAGAGAAAGCCATAACAACAGCCGTCCCCGGCTGAAGTGTACAAGGACCATCCTGAACCACAAGCAAGGCTGGGGGCTCCGACTCAATGAAGTTTCCTGCCATTTAGAAACTTGTAGGCTTCTACCCCTCAGCGTGCTTTTCCATGGAAGAAGAGAAAGCCATAACAGCAGCCGACCCCTGCTGAAGTGTAGAAGGGGCGCCCTGAACCGCAAGCAAGGATGGGAGCTCCGACTCAATGAAGTTTCTCAAGATGAAAACAGTTGACCCGACTGCTGACGAGATGGAGAATGCTCTCCAATTTGCGATCTGACCCCAGATCTCACCGAGTTTCCCACTGAGAAACTTGTAGGCAAACCCCCTTTTGCTTGCTCTTCCATGTAAGAAGAGGAAGCCATAACCGCAGCCGGCCCCAGCTGCAGTGTGGTAGGAGCATTCCGAACTGCAGACAAGGACGGGTGCTCTGACTCACTGAAGTTTCTCACGACAGAAACAGTCGACCACAACTGCTTACAGGATGGAGAGGGTTCTCCAACTCACGATCTGACCCAAGATCTTGCCGAGTGTCCTGTAGAGAAACTCTCAGGCTTCTTCCCCTTTTGCCATTGTCGCTGGGTGAGCTTCTGATTTTGAGGTGCTCGCTCTACCCATATTTTCACTTCTCGACAGCCACAGACCTACATGGCATCCCAGCTCCCAAATAGGGAAACCGTTTCACTGGTTGGGCTAGCTGCATGCAGAGGATTAAGAGTACTAACTAGAGACCCCAATCCCCTGCTATTAAGCTTGAGCACCTTGGCAGCTAGCTCTGTTTACTCATCAGAACGGGGCTCATCAGAGTGCGATGACGGCAGTACATAACAGACAGGTGTCATTGTACCATCACCATGTTCTTGTTCCTCTGAAAAAGAGGCTGCAAGACTAGTATTAGCCAGTGGTGAAAGCTCTGACATCAGAACTTCACCACCCACCATAAAGGTCGACACCCGATTAAAACATTCGCATCCCATAGTACAAGTACTGAATGAGTGCAGCGATTACCAGTAGACAACAAGCATGTAAATTCGAGACACACTTCCTGGACTTACACTAGGTACCAAATTATTATGTTAGATACAATGATAAAGAAGCCAAAATCATAAAAAACATTTTCGAAACAAATTAAATAAATTTTTTCAAAAATTTTTAAATGAAGCCTAACTACCCCCAAGGGAAGCTCATGAGCCCAAGGGCATCCCGATAGAGCCTACGTGTGGACAAGCACTACCTAATTAAAGCTAAACCACTGGAATAAAATGTAATATGTATCCTAATAGAAAAAACAATAACTGTTTTAAACTAAACACTGAATTAATACGTATCCAAAATGTTATTGAACAGACAACAACGTTACAAGGAAAAACGGGAAACTAACCAACAACAGGCACAACTGAGGCCCAAAGTCAGTAACCGATCAACAACCACCTGATGCAAAGCTAGATCTTCATAGGAAGAAAAAACAATGCATCTGGTAGAAGATGCAAGAATACAAAATGTCCTGAACAGTAAACGAACAGGACGTAAACACAGAGGATAAACGGAATACTGTAAAGCAAGTTAAAAAAAATTCTCAAAAAAAGCCGAAAGAGCTTGGGAGTATAACAGGAGCATTCTGGAGAGGGAAGGGAAGTAACACTAACAAAACAACAATGGAGTCATAGTAATAATTACAGAAGCATATCCCGGAAATGGGAAACATGGATAATTTTACATAAAAATTATAAAGTTACAGCCCTGAACATCCAAACCCACCGTTATTCACTTCCAACATCCTGCTACACTATTGAATCCATGAAAACCATCATTGATTTGTGTCTGGCATCTTCAAAAATGAGAAATTCATGCACAGATGTCAGTTCAAATGTTTACTGACTTAGGCCAAACAAAAGAATGATGCTTTGAACAAATTCCGGTTTCTCCCAGGGTACTGCACATGCACAGTACTAAAAGTATGGAGGGCCAGATAGAACTTTCAAATTTCGGTATTGTATGCAAATTTTGGGGATTGGGAGTTCAAAATTTGTGTTTGGCCCTTGATTTTATTCAGTTTGCACCAGCTAAGTCTGGGCCATTGGTTCTAGTATAAAAATATGACAGTAAAAATTTTGAAAATAACAATTTAACCTCTGTACAATGGTGTTGAAATATCCAAAGATGAATCTGCAAATTGTTCATGTAATGCAACAAGGAATTTACCCAATTCAATCTTGTTTTACAGAGCTCATTGAGCTCTGTCAAACAAGATTGAATTGGTATTAAATTCATAGTTGCATTATGGGAAAAAATGCTACTTGAAATTTTGGTAATTTGACACCATTGTGCTAAAAGTTAACCAAATGGATTGGACAAATGAATTAGATTTTATAAAATGGTACAGATGAAAAAATGATGAGCTTAAGCCTCAAATCAGCAAAGCAGTAGGTCCTAGTTAAGTTGGCACCTAAGATTTGACTTGGAATCACTGCTATTCCATTAACCTCTGAAAGTTTTTCAAGAAAAAATGTTGAAAAGCATATCAAATCCTCAAGGGTTAAACCCTATTACAAAGTTGTTAATCCCAAGAATTTTAGGTAACTATCCATAAACAAAAATAACTGATCCATAAACAAAAATAACTGAAGAACACTGCTTTTCTTACATTTCTTATTTTTAATATTTGTTTATCATTACTGATTTTGGTTCTGAATGCTATCACATTATCCTATCCTCAGTTCTCTGCTATTATTGTCACTGCCATTCTTCATTAGTATCATTATCGTCAGTGATATTCTAATTACATGTGAATTGCCAGAGTTATTTATTTATTGGGATTTAATGACACTTTCAACAGCCAGGGTCACCTACTGTTAGACAGGCGTATGGGTGCAGGAAGCCAGAGCACACAGAGAGTACCACTGACCAGTAGCGAGGAACTGTCAGACTCCCCAGCAAACTAACTCCACACACACAAGCAGGTTAGCATTGGTGGAAGACAAATGCACCATTGAATGCAATACGTCTTAGTACACAGAGCCACCACATCCACTCATGAGCAATAGGGATTGCCCAAGAACACATCAAACTGTGGACCTTCCAGTTTGAAGTCCAATGCGGGAACCACTAAGCCACCACACTCCAGAATTGCTTAAGTTAAATACAAATTTGACCCCCCCCCACTCCACCCAACCAAATGCCTTCAATACTTGCCACATGAACTAGAAGTTTAAATAAATATAAGGGAATGAGAAAAGTTAAAAAATTTATAGTAATTTATATATTTTTTATACTTACCAATGACCCAGACTTAGCTGGTGCTAACTCCACAAAAACCAGGGCCAAACACAAATTTTGCCCCCCAATCCCCAAAATTTGCATCCAAAACAAAAAGAAATCATGTCCTAAAGGACCTCCATAGTACGACTCTACTGCGCATGCGCAGTGACGCAGTCGTCCCGAAATTGGCGCCAAATATCATTCTTACTGGCAGTGCCTGGTCAGCGCTATGTACTCAGCGGGGAGGCAAGAGTTCCCAACTCAGGGAGGGCCATCCCCATCTGGGTCATTGGTAAGTATAAAAAATATATAAATTACTATAAATTTTTTAACATTTTTATACTGTACCAATGACCCAGACTTAGCTGAATAGTAAACAGGCTGGAGGGCCTAGGACATAGAGGAAAATCCAATAAGCTCAATTATAAAATAAAGAGGTAACCCCTTAAGGAGAAAAGGAGTATTAGGCTTTACATGTATCTTTCTTATTTAATATTTAAATTAGAAAGATACACTACCCTTAATAATTGAGCACAATAACATTCATGTTCTCTATTAACATCCAGTATAACCCTTATACTAATTATTTTTAAAGCAAGCCAATAAATAAAGTAGTCCAGAGAATTGAGACTCTTTATAATCATTTAAAAGTGTCCGAGTATTGTATATTAAAGCCCGTTTGACACTTGACATATACAAATGCTTCACACCGAGCTACACTTTAAAAATAAGACATGAATGAAATTAAACATTAATATTACACTTTAAAACCATCCCGGAAGCGACTCAGAAATACTGTCTTGGAGGAGGCATTCCCTTGCTTTTCACTATAAAGCAGGTGACCTAAGGGAACACCCGCCCCCCCCCCCCCCCTTCCCCTTGCCCTGGGTCAAATAGCCCAGAGCGAAGAGGGCAGTTGGACGGAGTCACTGCCGGAACAGAAAGCCTGCATAACTATAGTTGCAACTGTTTAGTGGACGACATTCTGAGCAACAGATAATGGACCTAAACAATGCAGGTCTCCAGAAATGGACTCAATATTTCTGAGATAAAAATTAGTTAATGTGGAAGGCTGAGACCAATAAGCAGCCTTCATTAAATCTGTAATAGCAACACTATTAGCATAAGCCCAGGAAGTAGAAAGAGCTCTTACTTCATGAGCAGAAATCTTAAGCACAGACTGCTGAGAAGAAGATAAATCTTCATACGCAGTACGGATAGTTAACTGAATCCATCTAGCAATAGAATGGACTGAAATGTCCTTTCTATTAGGCATCAAAGACAGAAAGAAACGTTTCCGTCCCTTTCTGATGAATTGAGATCTCTGTTTATAGATACGTAGTGCTCTAACAGGACAGAGTAAAGGCCTACGCCCGTCTGAAGACGGAAGAGCCTTAATAACAATAGGTTCCGGATATTTATTAGGAGCCTGATTCTTAGCTAAAAAACCGACATTAGTAGTGAAGGTGATAGTGTTCCCAACACTACGATAATGAGAATCATCCACCGATAGTGCATGAAGCTCACTGACGCTTCTGGCAGAAGAGAAAGCTAAGAGAAAAGCTGTCTTATAAGATAAGAATTTGAAATCTACTGTCCCAAGAGGTTCAAATGGCTTTTCCTTCAATTTAAGGAGAACCCAAGCTAAATTCCACTTAGGAATTAATCTAAGAGTTCTGGGTCTATTTATCGAAAAGTTTCTAACCAATTTCGATAAAGAGACATTAGATCCAATTTGTAAACTATCATGATGTGCATAGGTATCAGATAACATAGATCTATAACCCTTTATAGTAACAGGTTGCAGTTTGATTTCGTCAAACAAGTATACTAGAAAGTTAGCAATGTCTGGTATAGAGGGATCAAATATATCTACAGAATGATCCCTACACCAACGACGGAAAACCTTCCACTTAGCCGCATAGTTTAGCGAAGAGGAGGTCCTCCTACAGTTAGAAATCGCGTCCACTGCTCGTCCTGTAAAGTGCTTGCCATGCAAGAAGGACCGCACAACGGAAAAACGTGAAGGTTGAGACCTTGCGGGTTGTGATGTAGTTGGCGCGATTTCCCCTGCCAAAGAAGATCCTCTCGTGGAGGGAGCTTCCGCGGTAGGTCCCACAACAGACACCTGAGTAGATTTATCCACGGTCTCTGTGGCGACAGAGATGCTACCAACAGAATCTTGCATTGAGATTGTTTTATCTTTAGCAATACTTGTTGAATTAACAGTGCTGGAGGATACGCATATCCTATCAATCCGTCCCAAGGGATCGACAGAGCGTCTACTGCAAATGCTCTTGGATCCGGACACGGGGACACATACGTTTGCAACTGATTGTTGAGATGTGTCGCAAATAAGTCTATCATTGGCCGTTCCCATTGGTAGCAAATCTGATTGAATACTTGTTTGTTGAGAGTCCACTCCGACGGCAACAAGCGACCCTTTCGTGAAAGGGAGTCTGCTAGCACATTCAGACGACCCGGTATGTGACGGACCGAAAGAAGAACGTGATGTTCCAACGCAAACAGAAGGATTCTTTCCGTTAGATTGAACAACGGAACTGAATGAGTGCCTCCCTGATTCCGTATATACGCCACTACTGTCGTATTGTCGGATAGGATTTGGACATGAGCATCGTGAATAATGTCCATCCAGTGACGTAACGCAAGCCAAATTGACATCATTTCCTTGATGTTTATGTGCTTGCACAGGAATTGCGGATCCCAAAGACCCTGGCATCTCGAATCCGTTGGGATTAATGATGCACCCCAACCTGTTTGACTGGCATCCGTCATAATGGTAAAACTCGGATCCGGCAACTGCAGCGGAACTCCTTGAGTTAACCACTGAATGTTTGCCCAAGTCTGAATCTCTTGTTTCACTTGATCTGACAAGAGAACGTCTACATCGAGCGAATGAATTTTCACACTCCAATTCTGAGTCAGGAAAATTTGAAGAGGCCGTGTGCGTAGCCGTCCCATCGGAATGAGATCCGCGGCGGCTCCGCACAGACCTATCAGTCTCATAAATTCTCTCGCCGTGACTTTGTCTGTATTCAGACAATAGCGAGCGTAACAACTGACTAATTTCGCTCTGGTTAACGGCAGACGAACGAGATTGTTGTGCGTCTCGAAGCTCATTCCCAGATGAGTGAATGACTTGGACGGCACCAGATCCGACTTCTCCTCGTTTACTATGAAACCGAGACGTCGGAGCAATAGAAGAAGATTCTGAACATCGTTCTGAAGCGTTAACTCGTTGCCGTACCTCTGAAGAATGTCGTCCAGGTAGGCCGACGTTACCGCAGACGAATGAGCTCGGAAGTAGATCATTACCGAGTTCATTACCCGAGTGAAAGCCCAGGGTGCTAGATTCAATCCGAAGCACATGGCCCGGAACTGATACACCACTCCTAGGACTGCGAAGCGTAGATACTTTCGGAATGTCGGATGTACCATGACGTGAAAGTACGCATCTTTGAGATCTATGCTCGTTGCATAATCGTTCACCCGAATACTCGCTCTGCCCGATCGAATCGTCTCCATATAAAACTTCGGAGCGACGATCAGCTTGTTTATCCAGCTCAAATCTATGACTGGACGGAACGAGCCGTCTGGTTTCGGAACCAGAAACAGATGGCTGTAGAATCCCAGCGATTCCTGGTTTTCTACGACCTCTACCTCGTTCTTCATTAAAAGAGACTGCACCTCTGATAGCAGAGCGTCTCTTTTCTGAGGATTTGACGGAAGATGAGTCCACTTTGGACTTCGAGTTAATGGAGGCTTTCGTTTGAAGGATATCTTTAGACCTTCCGAAGTCACTCCTCTCACCCACGGGTCGTCCGTAATCGACGCCCACTCTTGAGAAAAACTCGACAACCTTCCGCCAACCGGAACGCGATAGAGGTTTAAGCCATCACCTCCTGGATCTGCGAGGCCTGCGGTAGGAGAAACCACGTCTTCCACGACCCGCACCTCGCCTCGTCGACCTCGGGGCGTCCGACCGATTGTCCCGGCCTGAAGGACGTCCCGAACGAGAGTCACTATCCTGACGGTCTCTCGAATAAGAGCTAGAGGACGCACCGGAACCTCTATAGGAACCTCTCTTGGGCGGATAAGACCCAGAAGTGCCCGCCTTATTCGTGTCTGCTGTATCCGACCTTTTAGGAGCGGATCTAAACAACAGAGAATCACTAGCTTTCTTTTTAATATTATCATAAATAGCGGAAAGCTTGCCGTCAAAGAGAAGATCTCCTGAGACCGAAGCGACTCTAAGAGAGTTCTTCACCTTAGAATCCACTAGTGTGGATGTAGCCAGGGCTGCGTCACGTCTAACCAACTCCAGATTTGCCACTGAAAGGGCGGAGTTACACGTGGAATAAGCTACTGCCCTTGAAAGAAGTCTTAAGGAGGATTGTATATCCTGAAACTCTTCCCCTTGAAGACGCAGTGATAACGCCTTAGTAAGGTGATCTGCGTAAGATAAGGCATCTAAATTGGCTCTGTTAGACGCAATAGCTGTTTCCAACACTGCGGTTGGAATAGAAGCTGACGACGGTAATGATAGCTCTAAGTCTTCCGCCTCGTCGTCCATACGCAGAGGAACTCTCGGTATACCCTGACCTGCCGTGTCGAATTTATTCCTTGCATTAATGAAAGGCAGGTTGAGAGTATTTGCGGACAAGAAACCTGCTTTCCCCATCCTGGAAGCAAGTTTAAAAATAGCGTCGTTCAATAATTCAAATGTTCTTGCAACATTATTGGACTGCGACGGAAACTCGGGAGCGATGTCCCTGAACCGCTCGAAAAAATCAGAGTCCAATGACGCTATAATTCTCCTGTCCGGAAGCGCAGCAGTCTGGCCCGATGGAACAACTTGAGGAAGAAAGTGCCGGATGAAGTCCACGGCAGCTTTGTGTTGTTCCGAAAGGGATAGCTCCAATTCATCCGTATCCCTTTCACCATCCGGTCGGACCTCCCGATGTTCCCGGTCGTCCGCCCCCCATGCTTCGGCGGAGCGTACCGACCCAGCGCCGTCGGATAATTCTCGATCCGACACCGTTTCTGTCGGCTGCTGGGATGCTGCGATAAGCTGTGCTATCTGCACTAGAATGTCCGACGTCGAGACCTGCGGAGGAGCGGTCTTTCGCTGCTTCGCCGAGGGCAGCTCCGCATCAGATGGCTCCCGCATACTTTTCCTATGCGAACGTCCGGAGTCCATCGGCCTCGAATCCCTGGCTGCCGGATGGTGTGACCTGGTCGCCGAAGAATCCTTCATGGGCGAAGCTGGCAAAATATCGGAGGTCACGCAGCCAAGGTGCGGTCGTGTGCGCCGACGAGAAGAGGAAGCCTTAACAGTCTCTGCGGACTGCTTATACAACGGAGCGTCCCGAGCGACGGACGTATGCTCCGCTAAAGACACATTTTGTACCACAACATCTGGTCCCAGATGTTGTTGTACGAGAGAGGGGCCTCTCTCGCTCGCGGCCCGGCTGGACCTGGACGAGCTAGGAACCGGACTAAAAGGCTTCCTCCGTTCTCGTTCACTATCCGCCGTCACTGGGTGTGCATCTATTATTTTTATAGTGCTCGCATCACCCAAAATTTCCTCTTGGACCGCATCGGACGAACCCGGCTGCCGAACCATTCGGTGAATGGACGCTACACCGGGCGAGCTAGCGGACGACATTTATCTAATCTCCATGAGCACTTTTGCCGCTAGCTCTGTATTTATTTGTGACGACGGACGCACACTTGAAGAAGATAACATGGAAACATCACCCTGTTCTGGTTCCTCTGAAATAGAAACTGAGAGAGTAGAGTGACCTTGTGGAGAAAGAGCCGGCATCGCACTTTCTCCAGAAACAACATATCGTGACACACGTTTCCAATGTTTCTCATCCCAATGTTCACATACAGGACAGGGATTAATGCGAAAACACTGACTACAATTAATACAATAATCATGAAAGTCAGAGGAAGATTTCTTCCTATTACAATTTGAACAAAGTCCCTTCATTGTGAAAGAACAACAATAAGTCCTAGTTACTCGCAAAAACCCCTGACACAAAGATACATAATAACATGATCCATTAATAAATGAAAAAACAATTGCAAAACAAAATAATTTTGAAAAAATATTTTTTCAGAGAAGCCCAAGTTGCTGAAAAGTAACGTTGAGCCCCGATGGATCCGATGGCAAAGTGTGGTCAAAAATTTTAAAATTATATAAAATAATTAATGAGACACTTTCGGATAATATAAATGTATCTTATAATGAGATAAACTACCACAAAGGCAAACAGCCCCCCTCAAAAAAGGCTGTTGCCAATGAAAACAAACAGTGTAAACACAGTAGAAAACATGACTCCAGGCACTGAAAAAACTGGCCCGGAATCAGTCATCAATTACACTCTATCTGATGCAAAACAGAGACTCCCAGGGGAGAATCTGCAGAACATCAGATGGAAGATGCAGAACACAAACGTTATACACCCATGGGTGAAAACGTAACTATGGGGAAAATAACAGAAAACATTCTGTAACCAAGCAACTCTCCCAGGGAATTTTAGAAATGAAACTTCTCAAAAATATGCCAAAAGCATGGGAGAATTGCAAGGGGGGACTTTAGAAGGCTAGGGGAGAGGAAACACTGAATAAGCAGTGCAACAATTAGCAAGAATGACAACAAGAGGCCCATGCCTCGAAAATAGGCAACTTAACATAATTTCAACAAAAAATTTTAAGTACAGCCCTGATTATTTTTTGCCACTTCTTTTTTCCTCTCCTCCTTCTATCCTCCTTAGAATCACATTTTCTCCAAGAATTACGTGTCTGGCATCCTTTAAACTGAGATTTACAAGCACAAAGATCAGTGAGATGTTGACTGATGAAGGGCCAAACAGAGAATGATATTTGGCGCCAATTTCGGGACGACTGCGTCACTGCGCATGCGCAGTAGAGTCGTACTATGGAGGTCCTTTAGGACATGATTTCTTTTTGTTTTGGATGCAAATTTTGGGGATTGGGGGGCAAAATTTGTGTTTGGCCCTGGTTTTTGTGGAGTTAGCACCAGCTAAGTCTGGGTCATTGGTACAGTATAAAAATATTAAGAAGAATTATTTCTTGAGTTTTTCTTCCTTGATGACACCATAAGACAATTTTTGCAATTCCTTCAAGATATGTTAACTAAAATGACAGGGTGTTCCTTAGTGAAGATATTTTAGATATATGTACACTAGCACAGAGTGAATGAAATCACTTTCATAACTAAATCTTACATATTTGTCAAAAATGGAATTGCAGTTTTCATTTCAAAGTTTTCAAATAAACAACTCACTCTGATGTCATGGAGTTCCATTTGTGTTCTGTCGACTGTAACAATTTGCCTTGGATGAGCACCATAATGGCAGCTCCTCCAATTGTCAGCACAATCAAACCTGTGTGGTTTCTCCTTCAAAACCATATCTAATCTGTAAAATAATGTAATGTCTCACATCATTTGTAAATAATCCTAAAAACTTGTTTTCAAAAATAGTGATTATTCAAATAGAAGCGTGATACGTAAAAGTTTCTTAATTATTCAGCAATCAATTTTACATTAATCTAAGTGAATAATCAGTTGTAAATTAAAGTAAAAATAAAAGTTAAGAACATAATTTCTTTATAAAATGGTAATTAATTAATTGAAAAATTAATGTAAGTTTAAATATTAATGAAATTTGGTAATTTAGGAGTGGGTTGAACCCCCCTTTCCAAAGCCATTCTTTATTTCCGTATTTCAACATTTCAGCACGATAAACTTTTGTAGGATTTCACCATTTTATTTAATTCATTTAAAAGTAAAATGCATAGGTTTCAACAACTAGATTTTTACCTTTGGTGCACTGTTCGTTACTGCTAGGGTTGTTACTGTGTTAATATTTAGCTTTCAACAGAATTGAATAAAGTCATCCTAAATTAACTTCAAAGGTATATACTAAAGAATTGTGGAGTGAAAATACATACTTAAACACGAGCCGTCCATATATATAACTGTTGGAACTCTATAAACAGTCTCTTTGGGTCTATACCACTCACTCAAGAGCCAATATTACCCACTTCTAGTTTTGCACTTTTACTATGAATTTTACGATGATTTGTTTACACTTGTTATGCAACAAATGCGTGTAGTAGTTTTACCTGTACCGTTGTTAAGGCACAGTACATATTGAACTAGCATATTGCTACAAACACTTAAGTCAATGGTTATCAGTAATTGAACCAAGTATTCTACCAATCTGTTATCTTATTATTACTGATGATCACATGTATACAAACTCTGGGTAACTCAAGCTATAAGGGATTTTGGTGTTCATGTTTTTCTCTGAGTCAACGGTTGGCCCAAAATTTGTGTGACCAATTGGGGAGAGTTTATAAGGCTGGACTGCTACAATAATACCATGACTGGATGAGTACTGGATTTGATTAAAAACCCATCAAAACTTGTTGTTGTGTGTGCATGCGTGCATGCATGTGTGTGTGTTTGAGGTTAAAACTTTGCACTGGCACAGACATTTCCTACTGAAACATATTTTTCTTTTAATATACCGCCAAAAAGTTAAAAAATTTACAGTAATTTATATATTTTTTATACTTACCAATGACCCAGACATAGATGGTGCTAACTCTTAAAATATAGGGCCAAACACAAATTTTGCCCCCCAATCCCCAAAATTTGCATCCAAAACCAAAGAAAACATGTCCTGAATGGCCCTCCACACTTCACCTCTACTGCGCATGCGCAGTGTCAAGGACGTTCCGAAATTGGCGCCATTATTCATTCTTATAACCAGTGCCTGGTAAGCGCTATGTACTCAGCGGGGAGGTAAGAGTTCCCAACTCCTGGGAGGGCCATCTCCGTCTGGGTCATTGGTAAGTATAAAAAATATATAAATTACTATAAATTTTTTAACATTTTTACACTGTACCAATGACCCAGACATAGCTGAATAGTAAAAAGGCTGGAGGGCCAAGGACATAGAGCAAGATGGAATACGCTCAATTATATAAAATAGAGTCATCCCCTCTAGGGAAAAAGAAGTATTAGGCCTTACATGTATCTTTCTTATTTATGATAAATTAGAAAGATACAACACCTTCCAAAATTGAGCATCATACATCCATGTACTCTATTAATATCTAGTATAATCCTTATACTAATAATTTTTAAAGTAAGCCAATAAATAAAGTAAGTCTAGAGAATAGAGACTCTTAATACTCCTTAAAAGTGTCTGAGGATTGTATAATAATGTCCGTTGACACGTGCTATATTCAAAAGCTATACTTTAAAAACTAAGACCTAAATGAATTTTTAAAACATAAACTTCTCACTAAACAACCATCCCAATAACAGCTCAGAATTACTAACTCCGGAGGATGTATCCCCTTGTTTTCATAGTAAAACAGGAGACCCAAGGGAACACCCTCCCCCCCCCCCCCCTTTTTCTTGCCCTGGGTCAAATAGCCCAGAGCGAAGAGGGCAGCAGAACAGAGTCACTGCAGAAACAGACAGCCTACCTAGCTATAGTAGCAACTGTTAAGTAAATGACATTCTGAGCAGAAGATAATAGACCTAACAATAGAGGCCTCCAGAAATGGACTCGATATTTCTGAGATAAAAATTCATGAATGTGGATGGCTGAGCGCAATGAGCAGCCTTCAAAAATCTATAATAGCGACACTATTAATGTAAGCCCAAGATGTAGAAGAACTCTTACTTCATGAGCCGAAATCTCAAACACAACTGCTGAGTGAATGATATACCATAAGCAGTATCGATAGTTAATTGAATCCATTAGCAATAGAATGGAGCGTAACATCCTTCTATTAGGCATCAAAGACAGAAGAAGCTTACGCCCGTAGTAATAAACAGATATCTGTTTATAAATACATAAACTCTAACCGGATAGAGTAAAGGCCTATGCCCGTACGAAGACGGAAGGACCTTAATAACAATATGTTCCGGATATTAATTAGGAGCCTGACTCTTATGCGAAAATCCAACCTAAATAGTAAAGGAAGTAGTGATTCCGAAACTACGAAAGTGAAAATCATCCACCGATAGTGCATGAAACTCACTGACTCTTCAGTAAAAGAGAAGCCAACAGAATTACTGTCTAAAAGGTCAGAATTTGAAAACTACTGTTTCCAGAGGCTCAAATGATTACTTAGCTAAATAAGAACCGAAGTTAAATTCCGTATAGGAATTTAATCTAATGATTCTAAGTCTATTTATCGAAAAGTTACTAACTGACTTAGATAAAGAGACATAAGACTCAATTGTAAACTATCATAGAGTGCATAGGTATGAGGTAACATAAACCTATAACCTTAATAATAACAGGCTGCAGTAGATCTTGTCATACAAGTATACTAAAAAGTTGCAATGACTAGTATGGAGGAATCAACAATATCAACATAGTGATCCCTCCACCAATGACAGAAGAGCTTCCACTTTAGCCACACAGTATAGCGAAGAAGAGGTTCTCCTATAGTAAGAAATCGCGTCCAAAGCTCATCCAGTACAATGCTTATAATGCAATAAGGACCACACAACGGAATATGTGAAGGTTGAGACCTTGCGGGTTGTGATAAAGATGACACGATTTTACCAGCGAAAAAAGATCCTCTCATGGAGGAAGATTTCGCGTTAAGTCCCACAGTAGACCTCAGAGTAAATTTACCCACGGTCTCTGTGAAGACAGAGATGCTATCAACAGAAATGTATTGTGGTTGTTTATCTTAGCAATACTTGCTGAAACAACAGCGCCGGAGGATACGCATATCCTATCATTCCGTCCTATTAGATCAATAGAGCGTTAACAACATAAGCTCAGAGATCCGGACAAGCAAACACATACGTCTGCAATTGATTAGCAAGTTGTGTCGTAAATAAATTATCATTGGGCGCTCCCATTGATAGCAAATCTGATTGAATACTTGTTTGTTGAGAGTCCATTCTGACGGCAACAAGCGACCCATAAGTGAACGGGAGTCCGGTAATACAATCAGACGACCCGGAATATGACGGACCGAAGCAGAACTTGGTGTACTATAACAAACAGAAGGATTCTTTCCATTAAATTGAATAACGGAAACGAATGAGTGCCTCCCTGGTTCCGGAGATACGCCACCACTGTCGAATTAATGGACAGGATTTGGACATGCGTTTCTGAATAATGTTCATCCAATGACATAAAGCAAGCCTAAAAAAACATTATTCCGGGGAAGATAAGTACTTGCTTAGAGACTGCGGAACCCAAAGACCCTGGCACTTCGAATCCGTTGGGATCAATATTACATCCCAACCTGTTTGACTGGCAACCGTCATAATTATAAAACTCGGATCCGGCAACTGCAGTGGCACTCTCTGAGTCAACCACCGAATGTTTGCCCCAGTCTGAATCTCTTGCTACACTAGATAGACAAGAGAATGTGTAAATCGAGCAATTCATGGATTGCTGAAAAGTTGCTGTCGAAGAGAAGCTTCTCCGAGAACGAAGCGACTCTGAGAGAGTTCTTCACCTTACTATCCACGCGCGTGGATGTAGCTAGGGCTGCGTCACGTCTAACCAACTCCAAGCAGCCACTGAAGGGCGGAGTTATACGTGAACAAACTACTGGCCTCAAAAGAAATCACATTGAGGATCATATCCCGGAATTCTATCTCTTGAAGACGTAATGATAACGCCTCAGTAAGGTGGATTACGTATGATAAAGCGTCTAAGTTAAGTCTATTAGACATCATTGTCGTTTCCAACATTGTGGTTGGAAAAGACATAGACGGCGAAAAAGATTATTTCGATTATTTCAAGTCTTTAACCACGCCGTCTAGACGCATATGAACTCTCGGTATGCCCTGTTCTGCCAAAATAAATTATTCGTATAAATGATAAAAGGCAGAAATGAGCATTGCGGACAAGAAACTAAACTATCATGCTTGGTAGCAGGCTTATATATATATAGCGTCGATAAATAATACACATGTTCTAATGACAATATTGGACTGTGTCGGTAAGTCAGGGACAATGTCCCTGAACCAATCCAAAATTCCGTGTCCAATGACGCTATAAGTCTCTTATCCAACATTGCAGCAATGTAGTCTGATAACAATCACTGGAAGATAATGCCAGAAGATATGTATGGCAGCTTCCGATGCTACGAAAGGGAAAACTCAAGATCTTTTGAATCCCTTTCGCCATCCTGTCGGACCCTATAAAGCGTTCGGTCGTCCGTACCTGATGCAACCGCGGACCGCACCGACCCAGCGCCGTCGGATAATTCCTGATTCGACCAAGAAACTGTCGATGCTGGGATGCTGCGAAAAAACTGTGCTAACTCGGATAGCACGTCCATCACTGAGGCCTGTGGAGAAGCGGTCCTACGATGCATTGCCGCTGGTAGCTCCGTGATCGTTACCCCGTGCATACTACTAATATGCGAGCGAACGGAGTGTATAGGCCTCGTGTCCCTTGGCTACCGGATGGCGTGACCTGTTCGCCGTGGAATCACTGAATGACGAAACTGATCGGATACTCGAGGTCACGTAGCCAATGTGCGGTCGTGTGCACTGCTGTGAGGAAGAGGAAGCATTATCGACAGTCTCTCGGACTGTCAATATAACGGAGCGTCCCGAGCGACGAACATATGCTCCGAATGTAAAATATCTGAACCACAACATGCGGTCCCCTATGTTGTTGGACGAGAGAGGGACCTCTCTCGCTCACAGCCCGGACGGACCTGGACAAGCCAGGAACTGGACTAACAGGCTTCCTCCGATCTGTCCTCAATCCGCCGTCACTGGGTGAGTACTAAAGTAATTATAGTGCTCGCATCACCCAAATCTCCTTCCTAGACCGCAACGGCCGAACCCGGCAGCCGAACCATTCGATGAATGTACGCTACACCGGGTGAGCTAGCGAATGTCACTCCGTCGATCCTACAAGGGACCTCTTAGGCGATAGACATATTCTATGAGCACTTATTGCCGCTAGCTCTTCATTAACTATGACGACAGAGGCACACTTTTGAAAGACATCTCCGTAACTTTGCGAACAAGAAACCAGAAATGCTTGGTAATAGCAAGCATATAATAATAAATATATAGCGTCGTTCAATAATTCGAAAGTTTGTGCGACATTATTGGACTATGTCGGAACTGAGGGACGATGTCCCTGAACAGAACCAAAAATTTCTAAGTCCACCGACGCTATCAGTTTCTTATCCGGCATCGCAGCATTCTAGTCCGACGAAAGAACCTGTAGAAGATCAAGTCAGATGACATACACAACAGCATATGTTGTTCCGAAAGGGAAAGCTCGAAATCCTCCGAATCCCTTTCGGTATCCCGTCGGACCGGATGAAATTTTCGGACGTCCGTACCCGCTTCCGCGGAGCGTCCTGACCCAGCATCGTTGGATAAAACATTATGCAACAGATTCAGTTGTTGCTGGGATGCTGCGATAAGCTGTGCTATTTAGGATAGCACATCCGTCCCCGAGGCCTGTGCAGTAGCGGTCTTACGATGCATTGCCGCCGGAAGCTCCGTGTACGTTGACTCCCGCACACTTTCCTATGCGAACGTCTGGAGTCTGCAGGCCTCGTGTCCCTGGCTACCGGATGGTGTGACCTGGTCGCCGATGATTCTCTGACTGGCGAAGCTGACTGGATATCCGAGGTCACATAGCCAAGAGCGGTCGTGTGCGCTACCATGAGAATGAGGAAGCCTTATTGACAGTCTCTCCGGACTGACTATATGTCGGAGCGTCCCGAGCGGCGGACGTATGCTCCGAATGCGAAACATTTTGTACCACAACATCTGGGGCCAGATGTTGTTGTACGAGAGAGGGGCCTCTCTCGCTCGCCGTCCGGATGGACAGAACGAGCTATGAACCGGACTAAAAGGCTTCCTCCGTTCTCCATCTAATCCGCCGTCACTGGGTGTGCATTTGGTTGATTTATAGTGCTCGCATCACCCCAAAACTCCTTCTAGACCGCAACGGACGAACCCGGCTGCCGAACCATTCGATGAATGGACGCTACACCGGGCGAGCTAGCGGACGTCAAAGGCCGTCGAACCTACTAGGGTCCTCTTAGGCAATTGGTGTATTTACATGAGCACTTTTCCGCTAGCCCTTCATTAATTGTGACGACGGAGGCACACTGTTGGAAGACATCACAGATACATCACCCTAATCTTGATCGTCTGAAATAGAAATTGATAAAGTAGAGTGACCCTGCGGGGAAAGGACCGGAATGTCCAATTCCCCACTAACATACCGTGACATACGCTTCCCATGTTGTCATCGAAATCATCAGATACAGAACAGGAGTTAATGCGAGTACACTGACTACATATAGAATGATTATAAAAGTCAGAGGAAGACTTCCTCTTATTACAATTGATCAAAATCCTTTCAATGTGAAAAGAAAAGAAAGTCCTGGTACTCGCACCAACCCCTGACAATCAAAATACATAATAATAATATGATCCATTAACATAGAAAAAATAATTGAAATCAAAATATTTTGAAAAAATATTTTCTCAGAACAGCCCAAGTTTCTGAAAAGTAACGTTGAGCCCCAATGGATCCCAAGCCTAAGTGTGGACAAAAAATTTAAAATTATTTTAAACAATTTATGCAACACTTACGAACAATAATAATATATCTAGTTATGATTAAATTAACATCAAGATATTATTTTCAAGAAATCCCCCCCTCACACAGAGGGCTGTTGTAAATGTAAACAATGAGTGTAAAAACACTAAAATAAGACTCCAGGCACCCAGGCCCGAAATCAGTTACCAAAAATACACTATCTGATGCAAAACAGAGACTTCCAGGGAAGAAACTGCAGAACATCAGATGGTAGATGCAGAACACAATGCCTAACCACCCATAGGTGAAGACGTAAACATGGGGAAAAGAAGAGAATTCATTCTGTTATTCAGCTAAAACTCCCAAGAAATTTTAGTAATAATAATTACAGAAACTATGCCAAAAGCATGGGAGAATAGCAAGAGGGGACTTAAAGGAAAGGGAGAGAGGAAAACACTGAAAAATCAGTGTAACTAAATAACAAGAATGACAACAAAATGGCTGCTGCCTCGAAAATAGGTAACTTAACATAATTTCATTAAAAAATTTTAAGTTACAGCCCTGATAATATTCTGTCACACATTTTTCCTCTCCTCCTTCTATATCCTCCTTAGAATCACCATTTCACTAATATTTATGTGTCTGGCATCATTTAAACTGAGATTTACAAGCACAAAGATCAGTCAGATGTTAACTGATGAAGGGCCAAACTAAGAATGAATAATGGCGCCAATTTCGGAACGTCCTTGACACTGCGCATGCGCAGTAGAGGTGAAGTGTGGATGGCCATTCAGGATATGTTTTCTTTGGTTTTAGATGCAAATTTTGGGGATTGGGGGGCAAAATTTGTGTTTGGCCCTATATTTTAAGAGTTAGCACCAGCTATGTCTGGGTCATTGGTACAGTATAAAAATATTTGTTTTCATTTACTGAACCCTGATGGGTTTCAAACATGACAAAAAAATACATAAAATTGATTTAAACTAAGTGATGAGCTTAGGAACTGGTTACACTGACTGGCAATAATTGATGTTATTCATTCACATGCTCTAATTTAGTCTTTACAAGGATGTTACGTAAGCTTTTGTTTTTCTTATAGGCGATGATAGGTCGAAGATTCAAAGGTTCATTTATTTGAGCATTGGGTAAATTGAATTCATCCTTTAATATTTTGGCTATTTCGATATTCATTCCATTGTATGTTAAAGTGAAAGGAATGATGGACCTCCTTTCATATTCTCCCTCTGATATGTTCAAACAAAATAGCCAGAGAGTTTGAAGCATACTGATCCAAAAAGCTTCACGTTTTTTTCTAAATTCATCCGTTTCTTCTAATGTGTCTTTAATTGGTGGTTGTTCAATAGGATAGATTTTGAAATCATCCAAAGAATAACAAGGAAGGTTAAAATGTTGTGCTACTGGGGCATCAGCATTATGTTTTATATCCTGCTTGTGTCTAGTAGCACAATCTTGGAAAGGATTTTGACTTCGACCAACATATTGCTTTCGACAGCACTTACAAGTGATAAGGTAAATAATATTTGTTGAATCACAATGGAGGGGGATACGGATCTGATAATGATATTTTGTTTGTTCGGAGAAAAATTCCTCTTTCTGATCAGGCATAAAAGTATGCTATCTACAACGAGGCTTTTTGCAATTAAATACTGCGCCACTACCATTCTGCAATGGTCTGTTGTGTTCAATTTTCCATGGTTCAAAATCAGTAGTTTCAGCTGGAATTTCAAGCTTTTTCAGAGTTTGAGATTTCAGGCTACACAAAAAGCGCAGTGAGTACCCCCTCGATCTGAGGGCGCCAAATAGAGTATAACAAGCGTCATTGAAATTTACCTTATCACTTAAGTTGTGGTGGAAACGAATGAGCTGTGATTTGATGATACTTTTAAATGTATGGTGAGGATGGAATGATCTTATGTGCAACATATGATGTGAATCAGTTGGTTTAAAATATACTTTATAATCTAAATGACCAGACACCTGAAACTGCTTGCCTTTATACATGGTCACATCGAGAAAATCAACAGAATTTTCACTGGTATTAGCTTTTAATGTGGAGGGAGGAGGGCATATATGTGTGTGTTTGATAAGGTTCATAAACACTGTAAAATGGGGTACACTCAGGTTTCTAACCTTGCACGACAAGGGTATATACACACATGAAGAGTATCTTATATTTACAAACAAACTTAATATTTACTAATATTTTATACCTTCCATCAACAAGCCAATGATAATAATTCCCTTTCTCAGTTGAAATTAAACATTCACCAGCAATGTATGGGCTGAAAAAAGAGAGAAAAAGTAAGGTATGATTTTCCCCAACACAATTAGACAAACATAAATAAGCAAGCAAACTATCATGTCCACTAAGTGAAGAGTATAATGGATATGTTTCAGATAACTGTCACAATACTTTTTACAAATCACTTGAATATTTAATTTTTTGCCCTAAAAATATTTTATGACCCCTCATGAGAATATGTTTGCTGAGACCATTCCAATGAGAGGGCCATAAACTATGGATGGCTTAGAAGAAAAACTGAATAAGAAATAAGAGAATCTCTTATGAGTTATGGTTTCATATGAAATTTCTGTACCACGTTCATTAAAATCGACCAGAGCTGAGGTTTACCAAGGCTCAGATCAGTTTTAGAGAACAAGGTTAAGAAATTTTTGAGATTTTTCTGCTCACATTATGTGTAATTTAACCATTTTGTTAACAGAACGCATAAAGCTGGTAAGTGATGTTCACAAATATCGTCATCCAAATGTTATTATTTTTGTCAATATTGGCCTCAAAAACATAACTTATGACCCTTCACTGGAATGAGCTTGTTGAGCTCAATCGAATGAGGGGTCATAAGCTATGTCTTCTGAGACAAGAAAATGAAAATATTCAGATAAGGCCTAAAAAAGTTAAAAATCTGTTTCTCAAGCCCTCCTGCATGGTCCCTTTGGCTGCCGCATGCTCTCTTTTTACAACCAATGCAAAGATAAAAAAATAATAATTAAATGATTTATGTCTCTTAGCATTGTAAAGCATTGTGGCACTCAAGGAGTGAAATACACAATCACCTATTGTATTCTGTAGATTATGAGGCCTAAAATATAAACCAAATCAAGAATATGAACTTTTAATGGCAAAGAAATAATTACAAAAAACAAAAAACAAAAAAATAAAATAAAAAACCACCCACCCACATACAATTTTACAAAAAAATGGCATGAGAAACAGAAAATCCATTTTGTGGGGCCTATTCAGGAAATCTTTTCAGCAAATGTCGCCTGCGGTTTGTTTTAGGTAGACAGTTAATGAAAAATAAGAGAAGATTAATTCAATTCTACTTCTGAAACGAACTCACAATGTTATCAAGTCAAGGTTGATTTTTGATGCCATTGCTGTTTTAGATGTGTTATGAACGATATTTTCCATAAGGAGCTATTTGATGGTGATTATGTGATAAACAGCATATGAATGATATTTTTTACATAAATAATTTACTGAGATTAAATGTTGCAAGCACTACAAATGGTGTACAAATTTCAAATCTGGCCGTTGCAACCTTTGAAAAATCGGTCTTAGTTTTCTATGAGCAAACACTACTTGGCAGAAATGCAAAATCTTTGACCATAATTCTTAGCATCTTCTTCAAATTTATCTGGTAGATACCGACAATTTACTGAAATGTATTTGTTTTGTTACATTTCATATGAGAATGCCTATCCCACCATACCAAAATAAATCTAGTACTTTAACCCTTAGCTGGTAGAATGCTACATTATTTTTGGCCATCAAATCTTGCACACATGTCTTTGCCTTGTTACAATTTATGGGAGAGTGCCTATGGGCACTCTCCCATAAACTGTAACAAGGCAAATCCTTACAGACTAAATAATATCACTTCAAAGATAATACAAAGCACATCCACTGAATATGAGCCTTCAAGCTGTGGTACCCACGCTTCAGAATAAAGCCCAAATATGGGCTTCCAGCACTCTACCAGTTAAGGGCTTAATTCCGATTTTATAACTTTTTAATGCAAAGGAACAGGTGCACCAACATTCATTGTTTGGATAAACTCAAAACTTGTTTTTAGTGTTGTATGGTTTACCGGTTTTATAAGTCGGTTTCACTTTAAAACCGAAACCGAAACTGTGTAACTGATAAATGAGTACAGTTTCGGTTTTTTTCCTAAAACGTCGGGAAGAGATGTTTGCATTGTTCAGTTTGCACTAACAACGTCTGAAATGTCAAGCTTTGTCAGGAAATAACAGTGTCGTCAATGCACGCCACATTCTGGATGTAAAGGGGTCACTGCAGCATGTCCAGAACTCCAACTCCAGAATGATGTTTGACAAGTTGTCAATCACACATCAATGACGTAAAAATTGGTTGTGTTTTCTGTGAGAATGACAAAACAGGCAGGCAACACCCCTACATTTCACTGATTACAGGAAATACCTTGTGCAATTGGCTTCGTTTTTGAACAGGTTTGTCTGAAATATTTAATCAATCAGTTTAATTAAAATTACTTATCTACAATCTGCTGGACAGTGAATAATAGCTTTTCAGAAAAAGGTCTTGGTATTTCATTGTCGTATTCGAAAATAACATTTGTCGGGGTTTGCCCCACCACGTGTTTCGGGTGTAAATCTGTTGCCTCCCTTGATGTATTTATCTGGGAAGAGGTTTTACTGTGATTCAGTCTTGGGACGTTCCGACCCAAGACGTTTTGTCCTGAACGTTTCGGCCCACTAAAAACACGAAACCCCAAGTTCTTATTCTATTTAGTTCCATATATGAAGGCCGAAACGTTCCGAGGCCGAAACGTCCCGAGACTGAATCGTCCACCTCCACGGGAAAAAGCTGCGTTCCGTAATATCGCTCTGTCAACGAGCCACGGTTGCATTCCCAAACAACTAATTTTAAGGGGACAACCAAAGGAACACATCAGCAACAGAAATAGAAAGTGGAATGGCAAGAGGCAAATGCAAAAAGTTACAATATAAAACAGTACACCAGTGAATTTGTAAAATCAATTCCGTTGAGCTAAAACCATTGTGTGTGCGACAGGGGGTAGATAATAGGTATTTGGTAAAGTGGTTCGTTTACAAACAATATGACTTTCCCATTCCAGACTGACATGAAATGATTGCTGATTATCTTACTAAGGCATGTGCCTAGAATTGGTGAGTGGTGATATTCTACGAACACTGTTACATTTTATTTTCTTTTCTTTTTTTTTGTTTTGATAAGGCCACACAAAGTAGATCTTCTGTTTCCAAGGCCATTATTTGTGAAATTGCATGTGGGCGAGTGGTTTTTTATTTTATTTTTTATTTCAGTAATTACTTTTTTGCCATCAAAAGTTCATGTTCTTGGTTCAAGTTTTAGGCCTCATAATCTACAGAATAGCATGGGTGGTGGTGTATTTCATCCCTTGAGTACAAGAAGGCTTTGCAATGCTAAAGCATTGCAAAGCCTTCTTGCACTCAAGGGACAAATTCATCAATTTTTTTTAACTTGGGTAAAATATCAGACATAAACCATTTAATTTTTTTTTTTTTTTAAGTTTAAATTGGTTATAAAAAGAGAGCATGCGGCAGCCAAAAGGACCATGCGGGAGGGCCTGAGAAACAGATTTTTTATTTTTTTAGGCCTAATACCTGCCATTTTTACACTTTGTACCAATGGCCAATGCTAGTCACTGCCAATTAAATTATCATTGAAAATATGACAGTATGGGCATTATATTGACACTACATAGTTTCTGTTTGAAACTGTAGATGTCTTACTATAAAAAAACGAAAACCGACCTATAAACTGAGTTTTTTTTAAAAAAACGAACAGAAACCGAACCGAAACAAGAAAAATAAAATGGCACAACACTACTTGTTTTCTAAGTACCTTGTCAGTTGTATCTAGGCATGTCTTGGCTGCCTCTGTAAGCAGCCAAGACTTGACTACAAACAACTGCAAAGTCACAGACAGTAGACTTTCAAAATTTATAAAAATCTCCAGACCCTTAAGGGTCGACAGTTCATTCACACTGTTTTCTAGAAATTCTATTTCATCACAACCTGTAAGTCTTGTTGTGAGGCAGAATTTATAGTCAAGTATTGGCTGTCTGATCAAGCAGCCAAAACGTGATTAGAAACCAATGACGAGGTAAGTATCTCTCAATCTACAAAATTACTTCATGTAATTAATGCCAGCTAAAACTTGACTAGAAACTATGGACAAGTTCTGACAAGGTAGGTCTATCTGTGTCTTGAAAACTTTCTCAGAACTGCATGCTGGGGAACCTGCTCTTGAGATCACAAAGTATTGTGAAGTCTGAAGTAGGGCAAGAGGGATTAATTGAAAATCTTCAGTAATTTGCTGAGATATTTGTTACTGATCAGATAGGCTTTGTCACTAAAATGCAACAACTTTCATGGATTTTTACAGGGTTTATTCCAGGGCCTGCAGCAAATTTTTCAGGGGCAGTATAGACTGTATGATACTATTTATTCTCCCATTTCAGAAGAGTTTAAAGATTTTTTACAGTGCAGCTGGATGTTGGTCACTCATCTGTTCTCTTACCCGTTGATATTTTTTTGTTGATACTTTTTTTTCATCAGCAAGACATTCTTTATTAATAATAAACAAGAGGTGTGCATCGGAGCAGCAGGCGATGAGTTGTGGTGGCAATCAGAGATCAGGTTATCAATCATATTCTGATGGTAAAATCTGGAACCTTTGTTCAAGTTATAATGATAACAAGTTTAGAATTTGTAAAAATTATTTGTTAAGGCCCATAATTCTGTAACGAAAAATCGGGGCGGGCTAGTTTTTGAACTCACTTGATATATTACTTCAAGAGACCTGTATGGCAAATATTAGTCAAATTGGAGAACATTTGTTCAATTTATTGCGTTAATGAGCTCAAAATTTGTAAAAATTGACTAATAACTCCATAACTCTGTCACAAAAAATCAGGCCAGGCCAGGTTTTAAGTTTGTTTGCGATATTATTGTAAAAGACCAGTATAGCAAATATTAGTAAAAGCGGAGGACATTAGTTCAAGTTATTGCACTAACAAACTCAAAATTCTTAAAAAATAACTAATTAGGGCCCATAACTCTGTAACAAAAAGTCATGTTGAGCTAGTTTTCGAACTCGCTTGCAATATTATTGCAGAAGACATATATGGCAAATATTAGTCAAATTGGAGAATGTTTGTTCAAGTTTTTGTGCTCACAGTGTGAGGACACCCGGACGCACACTCCATTGTTGCGTGTCCATAACCAGGTTATCAATCATATCCTGGTGGTCAAATCTGGAACCTTTGTTCAAGTTATAATGATAACAAGTTTAGAATTTGTAAAAATTATTTGTTAAGGCCCATAATTCTGTAACGAAAAATCGGGCGGGCTAGTTTTTGAACCCGCTTGATATATTACTTCAAGAGACCTGTATGGCAAATATTAGTCAAATTGGAGAACATTTGTTCAATTTATTACGTTAATGAGCTCAAAATTTGTAAAAATTGACTAATAACCCCATAACTCTGTAGCAAAAAATCAGGCCAGGCCAGGTTTCAAGCTCATTTGCGATATTATTGCAAAAGCCAGTATAGCAAATATTAGTAAAATCGGAGAACATTAGTTCAAGTTATTGCACTAACAAACTCAAAATTCTTAAAAAATAACTAATTAAGGCCCATAACTCTGTAACAAAAAGTCATGTTGGGCTAGTTTTCGAACTCGCTTGCGATATTATTGCAGAAGACATATATGGCAAATATTAGTCAAATTGGAGAATGTTTGTTCAAGTTATTGTGCTCACAGTGTGAGGACACCCGGATGCACACTCCATTGCCACACCATAGTTAACACAACTTGACCAAAAATGATAAATTTTAAGTAATTTGTATATTTTTTATACTTACCAATGGCCCAGACTAGCTGGTGCTAACTCAAATTAATCCAGGACCAAACACAAATTTTGCCCCCCAATCCCTAAAATTTGCATGCAAAACTGAAAAAATTAAGTCCTAGATGGTCCTCCATACTTTTGAGATCTGCGCATACGCAGTATCCAGGAAGGTACTGAAATTGACACCAACCATCATTCTTTCTACAATGCCTGCTAAATGTTATAATCAGTGGAGAGGTATGAGTGCCCACTCATGGGACGGCCATCCTCATCTGGGCCATTGGTACCGGGTAAGTATAAAAAAAATATACAAATTACTTAAAATTTATCATATTTTTATACGACAACCAATGGCCCAGACTAGCTGAATTGTAAAAAGGCTGGAGGGCCTAGGACTTGAAGGAAAATCCAATCTCTCAATTACTTCAGTAAAGGATAGCACCTACAGGAGAACAGGAGAAGACATAGGAATTATATATGTCTTTCTCTTTTATAAGAAAAGAGAAAGGCATAACACCAACAATGTAATTGAGAATTACATAATATATAATTTCGCCATTTAATGCCAGCATAACCCTTTATGCTAATTTGGTGAAGGAAACCAATATATAAAGCTGGTCCAGAGAATGAGATGCTTTATACTCATTTAAAAGTGTCCGAGGATTGTATATTAACGCTCGTTTGACACGTAACATATACAAATGCTTCACAGTGAGCTACACTTCAAAAACAGTATATAAATGAGACATAGTTATTGTTTCACACCAAGCTACACATTAAAACTACCCAGCACCGATGCAGGACTACTGGCACTGGAGGAGGTATTCCCTTGCTTTTCACTATAAAGCCAGATGATCATAAGGGAAAAACTGTCCCTCCCCCCCCCCTCCCCCCCTTCCCCTTGTTCTAAGGTAAATTCCTCAGAACGAAGAGGGCAGCAGAACAGTGTCGGTGCTCGAGCAGACTGCCTAAAGACCTTATAGATGTAACATTAATGGACGACATTCTGAGCAACAGAAAGAGGACACAAAGATCTAAGGTCACCGGAGATGGACTCTAAATTTCTCAGGTAAAACTTGGAAAATGAAGAGGGCTGTGTCCAGTAAGCAGCCTTCATAAGGTCAGTAATGGCTACACTGTTAGAATAAGCCCAAGAAGTGGACAGTGCTCTAACCTCAGGCGCTGTAATCTTATTGACAGAACGTTGATCTGGAGATAGATTTTCGTAGGCAATACGTATTGCGAACTGAATCCACCTAGCGACAGAATGAACAGAAATATCTTTTCTGTTAGGATCGATCTTTATAAATGCACATTGCTCTGACTGGACACAGCAAAGGTCTATGGTTATGGACGGTAAAGCCTTAATGACAATAGGCTCCGGCCGCTTATCCGGAATCTGATTCTTAGCCAGAAACCCCACTTCCGTAGTGAGGGTAATAGTATTACCCACACTATGGTAATGAGATTCATCAACAGATTATGCATGACTTTCACTGCCTCTTCTAGCAGACACAAAGTCTAAGAGAAATGCCATTTTAAAGGTCAAGAATTTGAACTCTACGACATCTAACGGCTCAAAAGGAGCTTCTTTAAGATTCAACAGAACTGAAGCCAAATTCCACTTAGGAATTAATCTGAGGGTTCTGGGGCTATTAATAGAGAAATTTCTAACTAGCTTGGATAAAGAAGTATTTGATCCAATAGCCAAGTTATCATAATGAGCGTAAGTGTCTGATAACATAGACCTATAGCCCTTAATAGTGACGGGCTGCAGTTTGAGATTGTCAAACAAGTACACCAGGAAATTGCCAATGAGTGGTATGGACGGATCGTTTTTGTCTATCGTCTTTTCCATACACCAATGGAAGAAAACCCTTCACTTCGCTGCATAATTCAACGAAGAGGAGGCCCTCCTACAGTTAGAAATTGCGTCCACTGCTTGTCTTATAAAATGTTTTCCGTGCAAGAAGGACCGTGCAACGGAAATATGTGAAGGTTGAGACCTTCTGGGTTGTGATGCAGTGTGCAGAACTTCCCCTGATAAAGAAGATCCTCTCGTGGAGGAAGCTTCTGGGGAATGCCCCATAACAGACAACTGAGAAGATTGATCCAAGGTTTCTGTGACTGCAGTGGTGCTACTAGCAGGATTTTGCAATGAGACTGTTTGATCTATAACAGAATCTGCTGAATCAATGGAGCTGGAGGATATGTATATCCTATCATCCAGTCCAATGAGATCAACAGAGCATCTACTGCGAATGCTCGATGATCTGGGCATGGCGACACAAACGTCGGTAACTGATTGTCTAGGTGTGTCGCAAAAAGATCTATCAGGGGACAATCCCACTGGTAGCAAATATGCCTGAATATTTGCTTGTTGAGATTCCACTCTGATGGAAACAGGCGACCTTTCCGAGAGAGCGACTCTGCTAATATGTTCAGACGACCCGGTATATGACGGACTGAGAGATGAACGTGATGATTCAGAACGAATAGAAATCTTCTGTGTTAATTAACATAATGGAATCGAGTGAGTGCCACCTTGGTTCTTGAGGTAAGCAACTTCTGTCAAGTTGTCCGACAGAATTTGAAAATGGACGTTCGCTATTTGACGAATCCAATGGTGTAGTGCTAGCCATATTGACATCATCTCTTTGATGTTTATGTGCTTCTCTAGGAACCGAGAGTCCCAAAGACACTGGCACTTCAAGTCTGCGGGACTTAGAGACGCGCCCCAGCCCGGCTGACTCGCATCCATCATAATCGTGAAAGCCAGATCATGTAGTTGAAGCAGAACTCCTTGAGTTAACCACTGAAGATCTGCCCAAATCTGAACCTTTTGTTTTACTAGGTGCGTTAAAACAATACTGGTTTCAAGTGAATGCATCTTCTCACTCCAGTTCTGAGTAAAGAATATCTGGAGGGGATGCGTGTGCAGGCGGCCCATCGAAATAAGATCTGCAGCCACTCTGTACAGCCCCATCAGTCGCATAAACTCTCTCGCTATTACTGTGTCTGAGTTTCGATAAACGCAAGCATAACAACTGACTAATTTCGCTATGGGTAACGGCAGATGAACAAGATTGTTGGGAGTCTCGAAGCTCATTCCCAAGTGAGTGAACGACTTGGACGGAGCTAGATCCAACTTTTTCTCGTTTACTATGAAACGGAGACGTCGGAAGAGTTGTAGCAGACTCTGAACATCTTTCTGAAGAAAAATTCTGTTGCTGTATCTCTGAAGAATGTCGTCCAAGTAAGCCGACGTTACCACAGATGAATGAGCTCGGAATTATGACATTACCGAGTTCATTATTCGAGTGAATGCCCAAGGAGTCAGGTTCAGACAGAAGCACATTGCTCTGAACTGGTAAACCTCTCCTTGCACGGCAAACCGTAGGTACTTTCTGAATGCTGTTCTGAATCTTCTAGATCTATGCTTGCCACAGAGTCGTCCACTCGAATGCTCGCTTTTACCGACCGAATGGTTTTCATACAGAACTTTGGAGCCACGATCAACTTGTTTATCCAGCTCAAGTCTATTACCGGTCAGAACGAGCTGCCTGGCTTCGGTATGAGGAACAGGTGATTATAAAAACCTTGAGAATTTTGATTCTCAACGGCCTCTGTTGCTTCCTTTAATAAAAAAGTCTGTACCTCCGCTAGGAGAGACTCTTTTTTGAAAGGATCCGCTGGAAGATTTGACCAATGCGGACATCTTGTTAGTGGGGGTTTTGCTCGGAATGATAGCCGTAGGCCTTCTGAGACAACATTTCTCACCCACTGATTTTCCGTGACTGCTATCCAGTTTCTCGCGAAGTTTGATAATCTTCCGCCAACTGGCAAGCAACAGAGGACCATCACCTGTAGGACTTACGAGGCTTATGGCAGGAAAGTTAAAAAATTTATAGTAATTTATATATTTTTTATACTTACCAATGACCCAGACTTAGCTGGTGCTAACTCCAACAAAACCAGGGCCAAACACAAATTTTGCCCCCCAATCCCCAAAATTTGCATCCAAAACAAAAAGAAATCATGTCCTAAAGGACCTCCATAGTACGCCTCTACTGCGCATGCGCAGTGACGCAGTCGTCCCGAAATTGACGCCAATTATCATTCTTACTGGCAGTGCCTGGTCAGCGCTATGTACTCAGCGGGGAGGCAAGAGTTCCCAACTCCAGGGAGGGCCATCCCCGTCTGGGTCATTGGTAAGTATAAAAAATATATAAATTACTATAAATTTTTTAACATTTTTATACTGTACCAATGACCCAGACTTAGCTGAATAGTAAACAGGCTGGAGGGCCTAGGACATAGAGGAAAATCCAATAAGCTCAACTATATAGTAAAGAGGTAACCCCTTAAGGAGAAAAGGAGTATTAGGCTTTACATGTATCTTTCTTATTTAATATTAAATTAGAAAGATACACTACCCTTAATAATTGAGCACAATAACATTCATGTTCTCTATTAACATCCAGTATAACCCTTATACTAATTATTTTTGAAACAAGCCAATAAATAAAGTAGTCCAGAGAATTGAGACTCTTTATAATCATTTAAAAGTGTCCGAGTATTGTATATTAAAGCCCGTTTGACACTTGACATATACAAATGCTTCACACCGAGCTACACTTTAAAAATAAGACATGAATGAAATTAAACATTAATATTACACTTTAAAACCATCCCGGAAGCGACTCAGAAATACTGACTTGGAGGAGGCATTCCCTTACTTTTCACTATAAAGCAGGTGACCTAAGGGAACACCCGCCCCCCCCCCCCCCCCCTTCCCCTTGCCCTGGGTCAAATAGCCCAGAGCGAAGAGGGCAGCCGGACGGAGTCACTGCCGGAACAGAAAGCCTGCATAACTATAGTTGCAACTGTTTAGTGGACGACATTCTGAGCAACAGATAACGGACCTAAACAATGCAGGTCTCCAGAAATGGACTCAATATTTCTGAGATAAAAATTCGTAAATGTGGATGGCTGAGACCAATAAGCAGCCTTCATTAAATCTGTAATAGCAACACTATTAGCATAAGCCCAGGACGTAGAAAGAGCTCTTACTTCATGAGCAGAAATCTTAAGCACAGACTGCTGAGAAGAAGATAAATCTTCATAAGCAGTACGGATAGTTAACTGAATCCATCTAGCAATAGAATGGACTGAAATGTCCTTTCTATTAGGCATCAAAGACAGAAAGAAACATTTCCGTCCCTTTCTGATAAACTGAGATCTCTGTTTATAGATACGTAGTGCTCTAACAGGACAGAGTAAAGGCCTACGCCCGTCTGAAGACGGAAGAGCCTTAATAACAATAGGTTCCGGATATTTATTAGGAGCCTGATTCTTAGCTAAAAAACCCACATTAGTAGTGAAGGTGATAGTGTTCCCAACACTACGATAATGAGAATCATCCACCGATAGTGCATGAAGCTCACTAACTCTTCTGGCAGAAGAGAAAGCTAAGAGAAAAGCTGTCTTATAAGATAAGAATTTGAAATCTACTGTCCCAAGAGGTTCAAATGGCTTTTCCTTCAATTTAAGGAGAACCCAAGCTAAATTCCACTTAGGAATTAATCTAAGAGTTCTGGGTCTATTTATCGAAAAGTTTCTAACCAACTTCGATAAAGAGACATTAGATCCAATTTGTAAACTATCATGATGTGCATAGGTATCAGATAACATAGATCTATAACCCTTTATAGTAACAGGCTGCAGTTTGATTTCGTCAAACAAGTATACTAAAAAGTTTGCAATGTCTGGTATAGAGGGATCAAATATATCTACAGAATGATCCCTACACCAACGACGAAAAACCTTCCACTTAGCCGCATAGTTTAGCGAAGAGGAGGTCCTCCTACAGTTAGAAATCGCGTCCACTGCTCGTCCTGTAAAGTGCTTGCCATGCAAGAAGGACCGCACAACGGAAAAACGTGAAGGTTGAGACCTTGCGGGTTGTGATGGAGTTGGCGCGATTTCCCCTGCGAAAGAAGATCCTCTCGTGGAGGAAGCTTCCGCGGTAGGTCCCACAACAGACACCTGAGTAGATTTATCCACGGTCTCTGTGGCGACAGAGACGCTACCAACAGAATCTTGCATTGAGATTGTTTTATCTTTAGCAATACTTGTTGAATTAACGGCGCTGGAGGATACGCATATCCTGTCATTCCGTCCCAAGGGATCGACAGAGCGTCTACTGCAAATGCTCTTGGATCCGGACACGGAGACACATACGTCTGCAACTGATTGTTGAGATGTGTCGCAAATAAGTCTATCATTGGCCGTTCCCATTGGTAGCAAATCTGATTGAATACTTGTTTGTTGAGAGTCCACTCCGACGGCAACAAGCAACCCTTTCGTGAAAGGGAGTCTGCTAGCACATTCAGACGACCCGGTATGTGACGGACCGAAAGAAGAACGTGATGTTCTAACGCAAACAGAAGGATTCTTTCCGTTAGATTGAACAACGGAACTGAATGAGTGCCTCCCTGATTCCGTATATACGCCACTACTGTCGTATTGTCGGATAGGATTTGGACATGAGCATCGTGAATAATGTCCATCCAGTGACGTAACGCAAGCCAAATTGACATCATTTCCTTGATGTTTATGTGCTTGCACAGGAATTGCGGATCCCAAAGACCCTGGCATCTCGAATCCATTGGGATTAATGATGCACCCCAACCTGTTTGACTGGCATCCGTCATAACGGTAAAACTCGGATCCGGCAACTGCAGCGGAACTCCTTGAGTTAACCACTGAATGTTTGCCCAAGTCTGAATCTCTTGTTTCACTTGATCTGACAAGAGAACGTCTACATCGAGCGAATGAATTTTCACACTCCAATTCTGAGTCAGGAAAATTTGAAGAGGACGTGTGCGTAGCCGCCCCATCGGAATGAGATCCGCGGCGGCTCCGCACAGACCTATCCGTCTCATAAATTCTCTCGCCGTGACTTTGTCTGCGTGCAGACAATAGCGAGCGTAACAACTGACTAATTTCGCTCTGGTTAACGGCAGACGAACGAGATTGTTGTGCGTCTCGAAGCTCATTCCCAGATGAGTGAATGACTTGGACGGCACCAGATCCGACTTCTCCTCGTTTACTATAAAACCGAGACGTCGGAGCAATAGAAGAAGATTCTGAACATCGTTCTGAAGCGTTAACTCGTTGCCGTACCTCTGAAGAATGTCGTCCAGGTAGGCCGACGTTACCGCAGACGAATGAGCTCGGAAGTAGATCATTACCGAGTTCATTACCCGAGTGAAAGCCCAGGGTGCTAGATTCAATCCGAAGCACATGGCCCGGAACTGATACACCACTCCTAGGACTGCGAAGCGTAGATACTTTCGGAATGTCGGATGTACCATGACGTGAAAGTACGCATCTTTGAGATCTATGCTCGTTGCATAATCGTTCACCCGAATACTCGCTCTGACCGATCGAATCGTCTCCATATAAAACTTCGGAGCGACGATCAGCTTGTTTATCCAGCTCAAATCTATGACTGGATGGAACGAGCCGTCTGGTTTCGGAACCAGAAACAGATGGCTGTAGAATCCCAGAGATTCCTGGTTTTCTACGACCTCTACCGCGTTCTTCATTAAAAGAGACTGCACCTCTGATAACAGAGCGTCTCTTTTCTGTGGATTTGACGGAAGATGAGTCCACTTTGGACTTCGAGTTAATGGAGGCTTTCGTTTGAAGGATATCTTTAGACCTTCCGAAGTCACTCCTCTCACCCAAGGGTCGTCCGTAATCGACGCCCACTCTTGTGAAAAACTCGACAACCTTCCGCCAACCGGAACGCGATAGAGGTTTAAGCCATCACCTCCTGGACCTGCGAGGCCTGCGGTAGGAGAAACCACGTCTTCCACGACCCGCACCTCGCCTCGTCGACCTCGGGGCGTCCGACCGATTGTCCCGGCCTGAAGGACGTCCCGAACGAGAGTCGCTATCCTGACGGTCTCTCGAATAAGACCAAGAGGACGCACCGGAACCTCTATAGGAACCTCTCTTGGGCGCATTAGACCCAGAAGTGCCTGTCTTATTCGTGTCTGCTGTATCCGACTTTTTAGGAGCCGATCTGAACAACAGAGAATCATTAGCTTTCTTTTTAATTTTATCATAAATAGCGGAAAGCTTGCCGTCAAAGAGAAGTTCTCCTAAGACCGAAGCGACTCTAAGAGAGTTCTTCACCTTAGAATCCACTAGTGTGGATGTAGCTAGGGCTGCGTCACGTCTAACCAACTCCAGATTTGCCACTGAAAGGGCGGAGTTGCACGTGGAATAAGCTACTGCCCTTGAAAGAAGTCTTAAAGAGGATTGTATATCCTGAAACTCTTCCCCTTGAAGGCGCAGTGATAACGCCTTAGTAAGGTGATCTGCGTAAGATAAGGCATCTAAATTGGCTCTGTTAGACGCAATAGCAGTTTCCAACACCGCGGTTGGAATAGAAGCTGACGACGGTAATGATAGCTCTAAGTCTTCCGCCTCGTCGTCCATACGCAGAGGAACTCTCGGTATACCCTGTCCTGCCGTATCAAATTTATTCCTTGCATTAATGAAAGGCAGGTTAAGAGTATTAGCGGACAAGAAACCTGCTTTCCCCATCCTGGAAGCAAGTTTAAATATAGCGTCGTTCAATAATTCAAATGTCCTTGCAACATTATTGGACTGCGACGGAAACTCGGGAGCGATGTCCCTGAACCGCTATAATTCTCTTGTCTGGAAGCGCAGCAGTCTGGCCCGACGGAACAACTTGAGGGAGAAAGTGCCGGATGAAGTCCACGGCAGCTTTATGTTGTTCCGAAAGGGATAGCTCCAATTCATCCGTATCCCTTTCACCATCCGGTCGGACCTCCCGATGTTCCCGGTCGTCCGCCCCCGATGCTTCGGCGGAGCGTACCGACCCAGCGCCGTCGGATAATTCTCGATCCGACACCGTTTCTGTCGGCTGCTGGGATGCTGCGATAAGCTGTGCTATCTGCACAAGAATGTCCGACGTCGAGACCTGCGGAGGCGCAGTCTTTCGCTGCTTCGCCGAGGGCAGCTCCGCATCAGATGGCTCCCGCATACTTTTCCTATGCGAACGTCCGGAGTCCATCGGTCTCGAATCCCTGGCTGCCGGATGGTGTGACCTGGTCGCCGAAGAATCCTTCATCGGCGAAGCTGGTAAAATATCGGAGGTCACGCAGCCAAGGTGCGGTCGTGTGCGCTGACGAGAAGAGGAAGCCTTAACAGTCTCCACGGACTGCTTATACAACGGAGCGTCCCGAGTGACGGACGTATGCTCCGCTAAAGACACATTTTGTACCACAACATCTGGTCCCAGATGTTGTTGTACGAGAGAGGGACCTCTCTCGCTTGCGGCCCGGCTGGACCTGGACGAGCTAGGAACCGGACTAAAAGGCTTCCTCCGTTCTCGTTTACTATCCGCCGTCACTGGGTGTGCATCTATTATGTTTATAGTGCTCGCATCACCCAAAATTTCCTCTTGGACCGCATCGGACGAACCCGGCTGCCGAACCATTCGGTGAATGGACGCTACACCGGGCGAGCTAGCGGACGACATTTGTCTAATCTCCATGAGCACTTTTGCCGCTAGCTCTGAATTCATTTGTGACGACGGACGCACACTTGAAGAAGATAACATGGAAACATCACCCTGTTCTGGTTCCTCTGAAATAGAAACTGAGAGAGTAGAGTGACCTTGTGGAGAAAGAGCCGGCATCGCTCTTTCTCCAGAAACAACATATCGTGACACACGTTTCCAATGTTTCTCATCCCAATGTTCACATATAGGACAGGGATTAATGCGAGAACACTGACTACAATTAATACAATGATCATGAAAGTCAGAGGAAGATTTCTTCCTATTACAATTTGAACAATGTCCCTTCATTGTGAAAGAACAACAATAAGTCCTAGTTACTCGCAAAAACCCCTGACACAAAGATACATAATAACATGATCCATTAATAAATGAAAAAACAATTGCAAAACAAAATAATTTTGAAAAAATATTTTTTCAGAGAAGCCCAAGTTGCTGAAAAGTAACATTGAGCCCCGATGGATCCGATGGCAAAGTGTGGTCAAAAATTTTAAATTTATATAAAATAAATAATGAGACACTTTCGGATAATATAAATGTATCTTATAATGAGATAAACTACCACAAAGGCAAACAGCCCCCCTCAAAAAAGGCTGTTGCCAATGAAAACAAACAGTGTAAACACACTAGAAAACATGACTCCAGGCACTGAAAAAACTGGCCCGGAATCAGTCATCAATTACACTCTATCTGATGCAAAACAGAGACTCCCAGGGGAGAATCTGTAGAACATCAGATGGAAGATGCAGAACACAAACGTTATACACCCATGGGTGAAAACGTAACTATGGGGAAAATAACAGAAAACATTCTGTAACCAAGCAACTCTCCCAAGAAATTTTAGAAATGAAACTTCTCAAAAATATGCCAAAAGCATGGGAGAATTGCCAGGGGGGACTTTAGAAGGCTAGGGGAGAGGAAACACTGAATAAGCAGTGCAACAATTAGCAAGAATGACAACAAGAGGCCCATGCCTCGAAAATAGGCAACTTAACATAATTTCATCAAAAAATTTTAAGTACAGCCCTGATTATTTTTTGCCACTTCTTTTTCCTCTCCTCCTTCTATCCTCCTTAGAATCACATTTTCTCCAAAAATTACGTGTCTGGCATCCTTTAAACTGAGATTTACAAGCACAAAGATCAGTGAGATGTTGACTGATGAAGGGCCAAACAGAGAATGATAATTGGCGCCAATTTCGGGACGACTGCGTCACTGCGCATGCGCAGTAGAGGCGTACTATGGAGGTCCTTTAGGACATGATTTCTTTTTGTTTTGGATGCAAATTTTGGGGATTGGGGGGCAAAATTTGTGTTTGGCCCTGGTTTTGTTGGAGTTAGCACCAGCTAAGTCTGGGTCATTGGTACAGTATAAAAATAACCACATCCTCCCTGCGAAGAACCTTGTCATGTCGGCTTAGGGGCGTCTGACCTTTAATGCTGATCAGTCCTACGCCCCTTTCCCTGAGTCGCTGTACTGACGACTTCCGGAGTAATTATAAGAGGGTTTCTTGTACCCTTGCGAGGAGTTCCTTTTAGATGATTTAGATTTTGAGCATCCTTGCTTACCCCGGTCTACTGATGCCGACTTCAAAAGCAGAGCACTGGAAGCTTTCTTAGTAGCATGTTCATAGACTAATGAAAGCTTGTCGTCAAACAGAGTATGTCTGGAGACCGGAGTGACTTGGAGAGAGCTTTTCACCTTGTCATCTTTAAATGATGATGGCACAAGGGCAGCATCACTTCTGATTAACTCCACATTTGCCATTGTCAGGGCGGAGTTATACGTGGCATACATGACTGCCCTGGAGAGAACTCTAAGCAAGGAACAAACATCCTCAAATTCCTTCCCATTAAGACATTGCGTCACAGATCTGGTAAGGTGATCTGCATAGGACATCGCATCCAGATTCGCTCTAATTGATAAAATGTTACATTCCATCACGTCTGAGCTTATATTGAATGAAGCAGGTAGGGATATGTCTAAATCCCCGGGCCTGCTCATCTAAATGCAGAGGAGCTCTCTGGACATCCTCTCCAACCATTTTAAATGAACATGGTCCAAGGAATGTATATTTATGGAGGATGTCGATAAGAAACCACCTTTCCTCTTTGTACTAGAGAGGTTAAATATGGCGTCGTCTACATGGCCGAAGGCCTGCAACACCTGTCTAGACTGTATCAGGAAGGAAAGAACCTCCTCTTTCCACCGCATGAAGTCTGCGTCTAAAGACGATAGCAGTTTCTCCCTAGTTGTCGCAGCTTGCTGATCAGGTGGAACAAATTCAGGATAGTATTGATGGATAAATTCCATAGCTACCATATGTTGTTCCGAAAGGAAAGGGTAATCCTCTTCCTTTTCCCTTTCACCATCCGACTGAATCAGCTGTGACGTTCGGTTCATCACATCTGTGACAGAGTGTGCAGATGTCTGGACCGACCCAGCACCATCTGACAGCTCACTACTGGAGTCTGCAAGAGGCTGCTCATACACTTGCAGGGATGCTGCGATCAGCTGTGCAATCTGCGACAGCAAGTCCATTTCCAAGGCTTGAGGAGCAGCGGTTTTCTGTTTTTTAGCCGCTTGCTGCTCCTGGGATGCAGTTTCAGAGATGGATCTCTTCTCCGAACGTCCCGATGATCAAAGCCTAGCTACCGGATGGTTCGACTTCACGGGCAAAGACTGGCTCTGTCTTTGCCAGCTGGCTGGATATCTGAAGTAGGGTAGCTAGAAGCAGTTGTGTGTGCTTTTGAAGCGTTGTGGAGGAAGCTGTGACTGTATCCAATGTCGGCTGCAGTCTAGACAGAGCGTTCCGAGCGGCAGGTGTGGACGTATCCTCTGGCAAGTTTCTCAAAACAACATTTGGCCCAAAGTGTTGCTGGGTTAGAGAGGGACCTAACTGGAGGCCTTATCCCTTGCTCAATATTCATGAGCACCTTTGCAGCTAGCTCTGTTTGCTCATCAGAGCGTGACGATGGAAGCACACTTTTGGTGGGTGTCACAATACCGTCACCATGTTTTTGTTCCTCTGAAAAAGAAACTGAAAAACTCTAATTATCTTGCGGTGAGAGTTGCGGCATAGGAATCTCACTGCCAACGATGTACCGTGTGACACCCGTCTCCAACGTTTGTCATCCCAATCAACACATGTAGGACTAGAATCTGCAGGAGTGCACTGACTTCAGGCAAGCAACAAGCATGTAAATCCAAGGAAGACTTCCTTGCCTTAGAGCAATATACTTTCATAATTCAATCAAAATACAAAGTCAACAGCACTCGTACAAACTCCACAATAAATATATAATAAAGATACATGAATAATTGCAATCAAAATCAAATTAGAAAAATTAAATACAAAAATTTTTCGAAATTTTTTTGAAAAAGCCTAAGTTGCCAAAGGGAACATGAAGAGCCCAAGGGCATCCCGATAGAGCCTAAGTGTAGACAAAATCTAAATTTTTTTAGCTACACTACTGGATTCATAATACATGTATCCTACAATAATCCTACAGTAATATAATACTAAACACTACATATATTGAAGACGTTGTCAATGTAAACAACGTCAAGGGAAAAAAAAGGAAACAAGACATCAGGCACACAAAAAGGCCCAAAGTCAGTAACAGATTTTAATGCTACCAGATGTAAAACTAGATCTTCATACGAAGAAAAAACGATACATCGGATAGAAGATGCAAGACCAAAATGACCCAACACCCCTAGGGTGAGCACGTAACCATGGGGATAAACAGAATAAACATTCGGTAATACATGTACACGTTAAACTCCCAAGAAATTTAATAAAAAATTTCAATAAAAATAGCCAAAAAGCTTAGGAGTTTAACAGGAGGACTTCAAGGAGGGACAGGGAAGGAACACTTAACAAGCAGTCGATAAATCATTAGCAAGAATGATGACAAAAGGCATATGTCCCAAACTTGGGAAACATGAAATAATTTTTATAATTATTATAAAGTTACAGCTCTGCACATTTCCAACCACCATTGTTTCCTTCCATCATCCATTTACAGCCTTGGATCCACCAATTTTACCATTGATTTGTGTCTGGCATCCTCAAAAAAGGAGATTTAAAAGCACAGATGTCAGTTCATTGTTGCTGACTTTAGGGCCAAACAAAGATTGATGGTTTGCACCAATTTTGGTACCTTCCTGGATACATGCACAGATCGCAAAAGTATGGAGGACCATGTAGGACTTAATTTTTTCGATTTTGCATGCAAATTTTGGGGACTGGGGGGCACAATTTGTGTTTGGCCCTGGATTAATTTGAGTTAGCACCAACTGGTCTCGGCCATTGGTTGTCGTATAAAAATACACACCAGCCCAATCTATTTACAATCTGAACTTTAGATTTACCTCCATCTTAACCTTTTACCCCCGCTTAAATAGCAGACAACACTTACAAAACAAATCTAGAATAACTTGTCATTTTTTCAGTTTTTGTCTCAAAAACATTGTTCAGGATTTCAACAAGTTCAATTAACCGTATATATATACTTCAACCAGTGTTAAAATTTCAATAGTTTTTCAAGCATCTGTAAAAAAAAAAAAAGATCAAAGGTTTTTTCAGGGCTCTTTTTCAATGAATTGCTTTGAAGAAAAAGGTTTATCAAGAGACATGCGAACCCTGTGAGTAGTTTTCCAGTAACAGTTTGTGATTCCATGGAATAAAGGTATAACATAATCAGTGATTGTCATTCAACAGCCATCTGAAGACCATTTCACACACATAACATAATAAAAATTTACCTGAGGCAAACATCAGTTAGAATGCTCTCAAACTCTGTACCACTGTTCTTCTCAACACATAGAGGATACCTTCCATCAGAAGCATTTACTGATAATAACAAACACTGTCGTGACTTTCTTGCGGCACAAAACCCTGAAAATAATTAAAAGCAATCATATATTTCATAACACAAAAATACTTTTTTTACATTCTGTTCATCAGTAAATGAGCAACAAGGTCAAACAAGAAAAAGGCCATATGCTCATAACTCAAAAGTTCCCTGACAATGAAGACAAGCGGTGGGAAAAAATAAATAACATTAAAAATAAAAAAAATAAATGATTATTCTAGATTACAATGCAGAATAAAATTATCCTAATTTTGAAAATATGGAAGAAGTCAATTTACACAACATGACATCCTTTTTACAAAAATGCATAATTTTTTTCAAAGTTAATTGGAGCGGTAAAGCATAAAAAAATAGATAAATTATAACATCTATATACCTGTTTCACATCAACAAATGATCATCATTAATGTTCTAAAATTTCAACAACCAAAACTCAAATGTGTAGTAGGAGTTAATTTCAACACAACAGTACACTACAGCCTATTTAATTGGATACCTTTGTAAATTGAATATAATTTCCACACACAAAACAATTTACTATATTTTCAGTACAAATTTGATCTCATAAATTCCATGTAGGTTATAGAGCAAAGTCTTGTTAATTGAATGAACAAACTTGTAATATGTTGGAAAATTATCAAGGCAATCACCAAATTGCCATTATTTATAGACCTATTTGGTCTCAGTACATGCAATAGAGCCATTTAATTTTTTTTATATGCTAAATGCTAGATTATCGAGGAAATTGCGGAAAGATAGAAATCGTATCACCCACTGTGGAGATATGGAAATTTTCACTTTCACAGTATCAATCAAAATGGTGGCTTTCAAAGCATCACTTTAAGGTGAATATGAGTCAAATTATCACTGGAAATGATCAATTTGTTCTAAAAAGGTATAACGAAAAGTAAATCTAGTGTTTTTGAGTGGATACCAATCATTTCCAGCAATAATTCAACACATATTCACCTTGAATTGATGCATGAAACCTGCTAATCCAAACATGGCCTGAAAGTCTGTAATATAAGTTTTGGGTTTGGTACATCCTTTCTAAGGATGTACCAAACCAAAAACTTATATTACAGACTTCCAGGCCATGCTTGGACTGGAATCCTGCCAGCTGAATCATACTATAAGAAGCTATCTGTTCTGAGAATTAAGCAAATCACTTCTGCGTTTTAATGATTCAATGCGCTGTTTACTTTCATGCATCCATTCAAGGTTGAAACGAGTGGAATTATCAGATTCTTATAAAAAGCATATAATAAAAAGAAAACCTGGTGTTATTGAGTGGATACCGAAAATTATCTCACTTGTGACCGAGATAAATGGTTATTTTCATTCGCGAATGCACTCGCGAAAAATAAACATTTGTCCCGGTCACTCATGAGATATCCACTCAAATACACTAGATATCCCCTATATATCTTTTTGACAGAGCTCCATGATTTCTGTCAAACACAATATAATACATTAAATGCTCAGGTTAATTCTAGATTACAGCAAACTGTGCAAATCCCTGTTACTTGAACACTCCTGTCAACTGGAGATTTTCATTGCCAAACTGGCTGTTCAATTAATAAGGTTCAACTGTACCTCTTTCATAAGTCTGCAAAATGTTTTCTGTGTCAATAAAGAAAACTGATTAATCCCATTATTTATATACAGGCTGCACATCAATGACAAGTCAACAATAAACTGAGGTTCCACTCCAAAGTGACAACTATAAACAAACAATACTAACAAGTGTTTGAAACAGTATGTATTTACAACTCGAAGACACCAAATCAAAAACTTCCTGATCCATATGTTGACATTGTAAGCAAAATGAACTTCAGATTCAACTCTACATTTTCTTGAAATTTTCAAAAATGACATTTTATCCACTCCCTTAAAAATTAAATATTATTAAATATTATGTTCATACAAATAAATGATTTAATATGCACAACAGAATCAAGCACAATAAAAAACCCCAGAAGCTCAAGTGAGCCTAAAACGCTCACCTGGCTCAAATTGTCAAAAGAGATGAGTGTATCAGTAAGTGATCAGCAGCAAGAGCAATTTTTTGATTTGCTATGACACAACCAAAGGCAACTTTTGTGTTGCCATTCATTTCTGCTGGTCCTAGGAAAGCTTCCTAGCAAGCTCTGTTCTGTTAAGTATTAAAAAAAACAACAACTGAACAAAATTTTTGTTTTGTTTCCAACTACTGTGGTTCTCTCTATTTTCTCATATTACACTAAGTTAAACTTTGGGCTTCCATTCCAAAAAAGACCAAATATTAACCCAGGGACCTGATTTGAACAACCTTCAATCTAACCCTCCTAGAGGTGTACATCAAATATCAAAATATGACTGCTGGATCTGAAGGAGATGATTTTAAATGATAATTCCCCATATTGCACTAAGTAAATATTTGGGCTCCCTTGGGAACCCATATATTAACCCAGGAACTCGATTTGAACAAATTTGAACCTTACACCTCTAGAGATGTCACATACTAAATATGAAAGGATTCTCACTAGTGGATCTGAAAAAGAAGATTTTTCAAGAAATGTTCTCATATTACACTAAGTTAAAATTTGGGTTCCAATAAAGAGCCCAAATATTCATCCAGGGATCCCATTTGAACAAACTTGAATCTAAACCCCCTAAAGATGCTGCATACATAATATCAAAAGAATCTAACTGGTGGATCTGAAGAAGATTGTTAAAGATTATTCCCTTATTGCACCAAGTTAATATTTGGGCTCCCATAGGAAGACCAAATATTAACCCAGGGACTCAATTTGAACAAACTTCAATCTGACCCCTGTAGAGATGTTGTATACCAAGTATCAAAAGAATCTGACTGTTTGATCTGAATTTTTTATATTTTTTTTTTGTTAGGGTTTAACGACACATTAACAACCTGGGTCATATCATGTCGGTGACAGTTTTACGGGTGGAGGAAGCCGGAGTACCCGGAGAGAAGCACTGAGCAACGACAAGCAGCTGTCAGCTCTCCAACATCGTAACTCTGAACTCGGCACCGCGGCACAGCCAGGGTTAGATTGGTTGAAGACATGCGCACCATCGACGTGCAGTACGTCTTAGTAAACAGCGTCATCGTGCCCCCATGTAGGCAATCGGGGTTAAGTGCCTTGCCCAAGGACACAATGTGGGAGCACGAATCAGTCGCCAGTTACCGCGAAACAGTTACCACGATGCCACTGCGCATCCATCTGATCTGAAGAAGAAGATTTTTAAAGCTTATTCCCCATAGCACCCTATGTTAATTGTTTGGGCTCCTATGTTGAACCCAAATATGAATTGAGGGGCTCGATTTGAACACACTTGTATTTGAGCGTCCTATGGATGCTGTATACCAAATATCAGGAGATTCGAATCAGCGGTTCTGAAGAAACATTCTTTTCAATTTTTGCAAATATGCTGACTCAGCATTTTTCAAACCCCCCCCCCCCCCCCCCCCCTACAGAACACCCTCCTCACACAACCGATGGCCATTTTTTAAAAAATCCATTCTACTGGTCAAATGGATGCTTCATACCAAATAACAGTTCTCAGTTCCGTGTAGTTTGGGAAATATGGGCATTTGAATTTTTTTTCTATTTTTAGCCCCTGGGGTACCCACAGGGCTAGGAAAAAAAAAATTTTGGACATCAATCAAGTACATTGGACCCACTTATACTACATGCCAAATTTGGTCCAAATCGGCCCATCGGTTCTTGAAACAGAAATTTTGGTTGGAGCCCAAAATGTGTATGTGCCCACAGAGAGCCCAAATATTGATCTACCAACTTCCCTTGAACAAACTTTAATCTTCAACACCAAAGAGTGTTCCATACCATATATCAAGGCAATCTCTCTGGCGGTTCATGAGAAGATTTTTAAAGATTTTTAGACTTTGGCATCACTGACCAGAACCCGAAGAAGGCAGCCGCTTCATTTGAACAAAATAGAAATAGTTAACAGACGACAGACGCCAAGTGATGGCAATAGCTCACACTGACTGCAAATTATATCTTGTTTCACAGATCTCATTGAGCTCTGTCAAACAAAAAATAATTTAAATCTTTCATTCAGCATGGGCAATATGGAGACAATGACGAAAAATTTGAAATCCTACCAGACTACTAGGAGTTAACAGTTTATCTAACAAATCAGCCATGTGTGCCCACATAATTTACAAATTGAGCAGTTCAAGTAACAACTTAGAAACTATATGCATTAGGTAAAGGAGGAATCCTTAATTAGTTACTCTGATGTTTTCTTCAAACTCTTGGCATTGTGTTAACTTCTTTTCATTCTTATTTATGTGCACAAATCCATTATACTGAGTTTAGAATCAGCCAATGTTACCATGCCCGCAAGCTTATATAGTGGTCATGATATCCTGTAAGATTTAACCCTTTTAACCTCATATTCCTTAACTGGTCGAGTGCTGGAAGCCCATATTTGGGCTTTAGTCTGTAGTGCATGTGCCATAACTTAAAGGCTTCATATTCTGTGGATGCGCATCATATCATTTTTGAAATGAAATTATTTAGTCTGTGAGGATTTGCCTTGTTACAATTGATGGAAGAGTGCCACTAGGCACTCTCCCATTAATTGTAACAAGGCAAAGAGACGTGGAAAAATTTGGATGACCAAAAATAATTCAGCACTCTACCAGTTAATGGGATCATCAAAAACAATACTGTCTAATGCAAAAATTATGCAAATCTATTTCATATTTGTAAGGAGGTTAACCCTTTACATAACAAATCAGCCCATCCACCTGTGTAATTTAGAAATTGAGCAGTTGAAGGAAAATCATTGAAAAAATTTCAACAAAACCATATCATGTGACATCTCCAGGCTTGTCATTTTGAGGCGGGCGAGTGCCCTGGGCCGCAGTCACCCACCTGAGTTCAAAATTCTGTGGACGGTAAACGTCTGCATAACCCCGATTTCTGCGGCCCATTAATTCAGTCGAGGCACCTCAAAATTGGCCACCCCAAACAGCACTTTTTGCGGATTGAAGGAGGTACATGTAACAAAGCGTAGTTTGAGAAGATTGTAATGTGGCGTCAACGCAGTCACCCAGAGACAGTAAGTAACTTTCCAAATATGAGCGGGAGGTCTACCAATTCCAAAGTTGTAATTAGTTATTACATTGTACATCAGACTGAAACAACTCTCGTGTCAAGCACGATTATGGGATGTATAATCCCTTAGCAAGTTCGACCCCTGACGATTTGCCTGGGATGTTTCGGCCCAAAATCATAGCAGGGATGATTCGTCCCCCAAATCTGATTGATTCGTCCCAAGTTATCGGCATCTGGCAGTGAGCACAGTGCACTGGCTTTTACAGTCATCATGTAATGTATAGATACGGGCTTGGTTATATGGATGCAAGATAACTATAACACTCACTATTGGTGAGTGTCATGGGTAACCTGGTATCTTGCATTCAATTAGTCAAGCCTGCATCTATACATTATGTGATGACCTACATCATAATTACACAAAACCATGTACCTTAAAATGATATTAGTTGTCTACCCATCAGGCTGAAACAAAATGACCCCCGCAAATCATAAATGACCCTCCTGGGGTCATTTTAGGTGAACCCAAAATGGCTCTCCTGGGGTGATTTGAGGCGAACCATTATGGCCCTCCTGCAATTTTCAAAATGAAAAGCCTGCACCTCATTGGAATGAGCTCATCGTGTTGACTTCAATACACAATCAAGCTCGTTCCAATGAAAGGCCACAGGATATGGCTTTGCTGAAATTTTTTGAAGGAATAATATTTAAAAAAAATAAATTGTGATGTCATGTGCATTGAGTAAAGGGTTAACTGGTTGAGTTCTAGGAGCCTATATTCAAGGTCTGTTGAGAAGTGGTGGTAACATAATAATTAAAAGGCTTCACTTTCTGTTAGAAACTTGAAATGCCACATATTCTCTCCGATGTGAGGCTTCAATGTTTAAACGTGTAAACGGAAATGTTTCGTTTCACGATGATAAATGTTCACGATTTTAGTAAACATTTACATGGGATGGAGTTTCGCTAGAGTGATTTCCCCTCAAGATGGAAGTTCAGTTAGAATAATATCTTCCTGCAACGTAAATCCCACGTGTCTGAAGTTAACAACTTAACATGGCATCAAAATCAACAAATAGTAAAACTGAAAAGTGAAGTATGGAAATACTCTACCAAAGTGGAGACGACATAGGGTGTGAAAGTGAAATGCAATATGTTTTCTGCATTGCTGTCATTTGTCATTTATCTGCCTTTTTAATTAGATAAGCGCCAGACAAATGATAAAATCGTTCCTCTTAAATATGCTCTGTTCTTCTGTGTATTCGCACTGCACAGAGCAGGCCTAAGCTATATTCTGCTATAAAACTAAAAACTCCATGGAAATGATATACTAAAAATTCCATAGAAATGATAGAATAAGGTTGTTTGAGTGTGCAACCTTCGCCACCATTATTATAAAATCTGCCCAACTGATACGAGTCGGCGACTTCCCACCTAGTTTATGGCAGCAGTTATAACGTTGCTAACGACTGCATGAGTTGTCTGCCACTGACTGCCAGTATGATTTTTAGTGAACTTCAATAGATGCTTCATCGGGTTGAACGTTCTTGTTGCCAAAATATTTTGATGGTGATCAAATAAAAATGTTGTCGCAAAGTTTGCTTTGCTGCTGCAAAAGATATTTCCGACGGCAAAGTTGTGCCGTCGCGAAAATCTGCCGAATACCATTTTCCAGGACTACTTTCACTAGTACTGGTAGTAGTAGCACATTTGTATGTATAAACATTTGCATTTCATTTACATATGGTCATTTAACCATTTACAAAAATTCCTAAAGCCTTACTCAGATGCAAACATATTTTGTTCATCTCGATTTGCATTGTCACTATTTACTGGAGAGTGTCTATATGCACTCTCCAGAAACTGTACAAGGCAATCCTATGTGAAGAAATCTGGTCATGCAACCCAAAATAAAGATTACTGTCAAGTCGATTTTTAAAAATATGTGAGCACATTGTATAGGTGCTTCATTTTGATAGTCAGAAAAGGAAAGGAAAATAAAGTGTCACCATACGTGACACAAAAAATACCTCTGCTTATTAAACAATGCAAGCCTGACTATAGGTGATACAGTTTTGGGGTATATACAATTACTACGTCCATAAAGGGCAATGACTTTGGCAATGAAATCTTGAATGACACCTGCATTTCAGTATGAGTATACAGCAATAGGATACACTTGCACACCAAATATCAAGTCACTCAACCAAAAACTTTACAAGTTATTCATGATTGAATTTCGGAATGGATGGATGGACGGACAAGGTGATTCCTATATACTCCTGCTGGGGGTATAAAAATTTTCACCTATAGTAGGAACTACATCCAACTTGACCTTTGACATAATCCAATTTGCTGACTTTGATACATTTACACTTCGTGATGTTTCATTCAAACATACAACGTTTTGCGGTACTATCTACTATGTGCAATGACTTATTTTAAAATACCAACAATGATTTATTTTAAAATACCAAAAATTAAATATTTAAAATAAAATTTAAGAATTGTTAATAATAATTTGACTGAAAAAGCAAGGTAAATTCAATCAACTATGACGATGTGTCTAGTTGTCAATAATGCACTGACGTGCAGCTGGAAGTACTGCCCACTGGAAGAGATGTAAACAAAACAAACCCATGTTTTTGCTCGTCTGCTAATTGAAAATTATGAAAAAATAGACATCGCTTCATCAAACAAAAATTTATTTCACATATGGACGAAACATAAGAGAATGGCATAAATAAAACAGATAGGTACTAGGGCCAGTAATAAGTAATAAGATTTAAACCATTAATAGAATAAGGGTTTTAAAACCCACCCTTAAATCTGATTACCAGCCCTTGTACCTATTTATTCTATATGTTAACTCTCCGGCTTGTGGTTTACCTTGCTAATTGCTTGACAAATTTTCTTCAACATAAAAATAATGCATATCAGGTTAAAAGTGATAAAAACCATAATCCCATTTCACTGAAAGCAAACTTCAAACAAGAACTATCAGTAAGTACCACTTAATATAAGTCCATACCCTCACCAACCCCATGGCAAAAAAAGACGTCTGGTATGCAGCTATTTCAAGTTGACATGAGAGGGTCACTTTCAAAACACCTCTGCACTACCCATGCTCACATCTGCAACCAGTATGAGCCTAGATACAGTACGGCCACCGTGGATGGGTCACTTTCCATGGGCGGGCAATATTTCCATGGATGCAATAATATTAAATTCTGTATTCTAATTATAGGAATAAACATCAAAAATTTAATTAATGAAGCACCGGGTACAACCCGGTGCTTCATTACTTAAAATTTTGCTGATGATAATTTCTATTACCTGGTAAATGCCCGCTTGGACGTCACTGTCCACACATGGATTATGGCCACTCCACAGCAGCTGTACTGTACTGTTTTGTTACAAAAGCATGCCAAAACCATTTTATTCTTAGCAGTCTTTCAAAAGTTATTGGATGGAAACAAAAAATTCTCCATATCCAATTTGACCGAGAAATTGAAAAAATAAGTAAAAAATATACTAAAAAACATTTTCTGAGGAGCACCCTTTTCTCCAACCTCTTAGGTACTGAGACATATATAAAGTTGTGTGACACAGCTGGGAGAGATATACCTGTCTCACCCCACCCACGCGACAGCTATCTCACCCCACCCGCGTGACCAACCTGTATTGGCTTATCAGCAAATTCAATGAGCACAGGGCTATTCAATCATTGCACGTTCTTCTGTAAACAAACAACATGGTGTCACGTTTTGGAAATATTAGCAGACGGTTGTTTGTCGAATAAAATAGAAATAAAAACACAGACTGCAAAGGACACTTGACTCTTTTCATATAAATTTTTAGATGAATGCCATTATGAGTGGAGTGATTTGCATGAAATTCCTGTTGAAAAGTTATGCGAATACACTGCAGAATTCATATGATGTCATTGAAATGTGTCAATGTTCATTTCACTACAAATCTTTAACCCTGTCTTGCCCCGTTTCGATTTAATTTTGCAGTATATATCTGTGGTATATGCAGAACTTTTGTACAGTCTTTCCAATAAACAAATTAGTTTTTTTCAGAAATGGACAACAAAATTGTTCAATATAGCTGCACACACCCCAGAATTACTTTTGATGACATCAGGCTGTTTTGGTGGGGGGGAGTAGAAATGAATCGATGTCGGTTTTCTCGGTGCAATTCTTGGTGTGTGCCAACATCGAAAAATAGCATCGCAACCATTTATAAAAAAATTGCATTTTCGATGTTTCATAACTTGAAGGCACTCAATCCTGGGTGGGAATCATGATTAAACACTAATTGATATTTTTATCTCTTCACAGCTGTCATGAATAATGGTTGACGTACTTGTTAAGCTTTGATAGACTTGATTGACATTTGTGATTGTGAACTCAGTCAAGTGTTTGTTGATTTCCTTCTGTCTCCGTCGCGGAATTCGGCGTGAATAAAGTCTCATCTGTTTTGTCCTTTTATTGGCACCCTTCCCAATTGTAATTGACTGAATTTAGACTCACACTTACAGTCAAGTACACGGTATCCAGTGACCTTGTCCCATGCCCGATTTCATCCCAAACCCAAAGTGACATCAGCTCAATTGGAATGAGATCGCCAAAAGTGGGACAAGATCACTAAATTGGGACAAAGTCATTTTGGGACGAGATCGACATGGAACGAGGTCACTAGCATTCGAGTATACCCCATCCCTTGACTGAGTTGACTCCATATGTTGACCCTGCCTTGTGGTGAATTGATGTCAGCTATTTTCGCGTACGTAAGTCGCAAATTCAAGACAAGTCTCCCAGCTAATAATCAAACGAGAAACGTTTGTTGGTAAATAGCACAGCAATAGAATTTTTAGTCCGTAATATGATAAAAGAAACACAGAGTAACAAGCTTTTATCTTTTTATTTCACTAACAAGTTTAAACAACAATCTTTACAATTACATACCTGTTACGGATCTTATTCAGAAGTTTGAGACTTCTTTGGTTCATATCTACCGAAATTGGAAGTGAACGGTATTTTAACATCAACATCGTGATCAACATTGTGATTTTGGTTTTTAAAACATCAAGCACCGACACCAATGAGAAAATCCAGCATCGATCCATCTCTAGGGGGAAGAAAAATTATCCCTGATGGGGGAGCGTGCGAGATGGGGAAATCTCAATCTCCGGACAAGCAACCAAGGTCATATTATGGCAGATAATTTTACAGGTGGAGGAAGTTGGCGTTCCTGGATAAGTACTGAGCCATGGTTAGTAACTGTCAGACTCTCCAATTTACTATCCCCTTATAAGCATGGTTAACATTGGTTAAAGGCAAGTGTGGACCACTGACATGCTGAATGCCTATGGTCAACGTCTTTCCTTAAAGCAATACTAACCTTGCTTTCTCAGGATAGTAAACTGGATTGTCCAGCAGCTAATCTCCTTTGCTTGATGGGTTCTCTCCAGTACTTCAGCTTCTGCCACCCGTACATTTGTCTTTCAAATGTCCTGGATTGCTGAAAGTGTGATTACACCCTAATGCACAAACAAACATAAAATGGACACATTCTCCTCTTATGTACAAGTATATGAATGATTGTCCCTATATCGCAGTTAATTCTGTCTTTTGATTGGTCTGAATGCCTTTGACAAATAGCCATGGCAAAGGGTGCACCCAACATCCAAGGTATATGAGAACGTGCAACATCCAGGGTATATGGGCATGCAAAACATAGGGGGTATATGGTTTAAATGAAAGCATTTCGCTTCCGCTCACCTTGAGATATAAAAATATTATCCGATTTCTGACAATTTGATCAAATTTTGCTGTTATAAATTAAATAGTCAAAAATGAAATGAAACAACTTGAGAAAAATAAAATAAGAGCAAATATTGTCCCCTGAGTTCTAATGTGTTCTATGTGCCAGTAGGCACATAGAACACATTGGAACTCCGGGGATGATATGGCAACAAAGTACTATTTACTCATTTCCTTAATAACCCATGGGATGCAACTCACTCTATTTGTTGTCTTCTATGTTTATAAAAACAAAACAATTATTCACGAAGTTGGTCCAAGTGATTGCAAAGCATGAGATATGCGTCCACAAATTTATTTCCACTATGTTTGTATTTTGTTTCAAATGGGACAAAAACGTTATCTCCATCAACATGTATGGCACATATCGATTTAATACCTTGATGTCTCATTTAAACACCTCGCCTGTGGCTCGGTGTTTAAAAACCGATATCCAGGTATTAAATCTCCATATACCATACATGTTGGTGGAGATACCTAATATTAGGAATGATCCTTAGAAAATTGTGAGTAGGAAAGCTCAAAAATTAACTTAACCTTTAAGAAGTTATAAAAGCATGTCAAAAAATAAATTCATTCTAAATAGTTCTTCAAAAGGCCATTTTGCTGAAAATCTACAAAAAGGGTCAGAAATAGTTGAAAATTGAGCTTAGCCTATATATTATTTTGAAGGCATGCCAAAAATCAACCGATTTTGAATAGCCATTCAAAAGTTATTGGATGAAACTGAAAATATCTCAAAATTTCTCAATCAATTCCGGCTGTAAAATTTTTAAAAAATGGAAAATCGAACTTTATCTGGATGTTGTAGTTATAATAGGACACCAAGAATCAACTGATTCCATTTCATTGTTCAAAGGTTATTGAACTAAAATGAAAGTGTAAAGTATCGGTGATTAGACAGATGCACACACAGAGACAAGCAAAAACAGTTCAACCCCCACCCAAGCGTCCTACTCAACCCCCCCCCCCCCCCCCCCCCCCCCCGCTCCATCCCCCCCCAAAAAAAAAAAAAAAAAAAATTACTTGATGCTTTACTTATTTAGAATAAAGAGAGAGAACAGAAAATACACCTTCCACAAAAAAAGTATTTTAGAAAACTATTTTTGTATACCTAAATTTGCATCAAGCTGGTATACTGAGCCATCTGTGGTCAGAGTATCAACATTGCCAATTGTCAATAAACCATTATTTTCTGTAAGATGTAATAAATCTATGTAGAAGTTAAGGTATTTCACAAATATAACTAGTTTTGGTATATTTTTTCTCACCATCACCACCAATCTATTTCTTATACACTAAAAACAGATTTCCATATAAACCCAGTATCAACCCACTGTTAATGTGTCAGATAACAGATAAAAGCGAGCCAAACAGCTGGTTAATTCGCTTTGTGAAACAACAGATGAACCAGCCAAATGAATAGTGGGATACGTGTATACTATCATAAATCCCATGAGACATTATCTAGTTCACAAAACAAGTGATCTAAAGAACTATACTCATTACAATTGCCGAACGTTTGCTTTTCGACTGAAAGATAATCATAAATAACCTAATATCCACTTCCAGTCAAAATCGGCCGGGCCGAGTTCTATAAGAGCCTCAAACCACCGGCTCAGGGGAGTCTGATCAGTAACTCAGTCTGACGAGAAACCCCTATCCAAGTGGCTGTATTTATAAGCGAACTGAGTCTAGGAAAACTCTCCTACTCTTCTGTTGGCTGTGGTTGATTAGATCCCAACTTAAAGAGTCGAGTATAGATGCTCTCTTGTAGTTAAATCCTACAATAATGAAAGCTTACCATCAAAGACTTAGGTATACCTATACCTTTGCTATGAGTCCTTATAGACAATCTGAGTCTAGGACAACCTCTCGTACTCTTTCTGCTGGTGTTGGTATATTAGACCCCAACTTGAAGAGTCAAGAATTGATTCTTATCATAAAGACTAGACATGGAAGACTAAAGTGACCTATGGCAAGTTTTCCACCTAGTCAAATGCAAAGATGAAGACACAAAGGCTTCATTGCATCAGAATAACTCCCACTTAACATTAATTAAGACCGAGATATAAATACTAGGTCTGGAAAGAATTTTAAAAGGTACAAACGACCACAAAATTCCTTTCCATATAGACGATGCGTCACAGTACTTAAAATTAAAGTACATAAGACCATGAGACTAAATTCGCTCTAAGAAAGTATTTTCTCAATTGCGTCCGAGCGAACAGCTAAATGATGAAGGTAAGGCTAAAACTAGGATCTTAGCCTGCTCAATCAACGCAGAGGAACTCTCCACATCTTCTCCTGTTGTTTTTAAAAGTATGTGAACAATCACAAACGATTTAAAATACAGAGGAAGAAGATAAGAAACCGAATTACTTTTTCCCTCAGAAAGTTAAATATGGTGTCATCTACACAATCGAAGACCTGTGACACCCGTGTTGACTTAACCAGAAAGAGATCTTATTACCCTGCTCTTTAACCGGATGAAGTCAGCGTCCAACTACGCTAGCGGTTTCTCATAACTGCTCGCAGCATTTTGAATCACTGGAACAAGTTCAAGGAAATGATAATGTATGGTATCTATATCATCCAAGAGGTGTTCTGGAAGGAAAAGTTATCCTTTCCATCATACGTTCAAATCAGTTAGAATCACAGTCACCAGCATCTAAACAGGCAGGTGACTGGACCAAATAAGCACCATGCAACAGCTCAAGATTTGAGACTCATGTTGAGTGCTTCTGCCTTAGCAGGAACACTGCGATTAACTGTGCAACTGCGACAGCAAGTCCGTTACAGAGGCCTGAGGAGCAGCGGTCATGAATAGCCTCTTCGCCGGCTGCTCCTAGGACACAGAGTCCAATATAGTAATTACTGCAGACAACCCGATGAATGAAGCCTCATCTCCTTGGCTACTAGATGATGCGACTTTCTTCACAAAAGATGGACCTTTTGATGATGCAGCCTGGAAATCCTGTGTCACTTAGCCAAGGTGTGGTCAGGAGTGCTTGGTAGACGCCAAAGAAGCAAAACTGTAGCTGTTCCCGGCTAAGAATTGAACTAAGCAAACCAGACAATAGCTTTGTACATAAGCTCTGACTGATGCAAGTTTCTACCAACAACACCCGGCTCCAGATGTTGTTGAAAGAGAGAGACGGGTCTCCCTCTAGCTTGTGGTTCGGAGAGACCTGGATGAGCGTACCTCAGAACTTGCTGTCTTCTTCCTTCCATCAACACTGGGTGAGCATGATTTGATTAAACAGTGCTTGCTACACCCTTATTCTCTCTCAACCGCCACGGACATACCCAGCATCACATCACCCACATACGAGTGAGATCTGCCGGCTGAGCTAGCTGTAGACAAGGGACGTAAACCTCTTTTGAAGCCTAGCCCTTGTCTAAAATCATTGAGCACTTTTCCACTTGCTCTAAATACAATGCATATGCGACACATCCGGAGTCATGGTCCTAGTATCCAATCTTAACCGTTTCACCGGTGACAGGGAACTGAAACCACTCATCAGGTTTTATAGCCCTGTGCAATATAAAGATCACTTTGTCCGTAATGTAGAGGAAACCATAAGACTAGCCGAGCCCGGCTGCCTATTAGACGGGACATCCCAGACAGGAGGCATGGACGTATACTCCGACTGACGCAAGTTCCTACCAACAACATCTGTCCCCAGATGATGCTGTAAGAGAGAGAGGCCTCTCTCTTGCTCGCGGTCCTGGATGACCTGGACGAGCGTACCTCAGAACTTGCCGGTTTGCTCCTTCCGTCGTCGCTGGGTGTGCATAATTGCATATCATATTGTTCGCTCCACCCTATGTGATCTCCTAGCCTGGATCGTATGCACCCGGCATCACAGTTCTCAGAGGCCTGAGTAACTACTTCACCGGTCGAGCTAACTGGCGATAACGGACTTGTGCGGTCGTTTGTGCTTTTCGAACATAGAGGAAGCTACAAGACTGGACGACCCTGGCAGTCTATGGAAGGAGCGTCCCGTGGACGAAAGTTCCAACTGACACAAGTTCCTACCAACAACTTCTGACCCCAGATGCTGTTATAAGAGAGAGGGGCCTCTCTCTTGCTCTCGATCATGGAAGACTTGGACGAGCACCCTATGTGATCAGATGTTGTTAAAAGAGAGAGGGGCCTCTCTCTTGCTCGCGATCAAGAAGACCTAGACAAGCATACCTCAGAACTTGTCTACTTCCTCCCTCCCGTCGTCGCCGGGTGACCATGTTCATATGTTTATAGTGCTAGCTGGTGACAAGCTCGCTACACCCTTATTCCTCTTCTTGACCACTACGGACATACCCGGCATCACACCACTAGCCTACATAATAGATCTGCCGGTTGAGCTAGCTGGTGACAAGGTCGTCAATCCTACTAAGGATCTAGGCACTTGTCTAATTCCTTGAGCAATTTTGCCGCTAGCTCTTCATTGATTTGCAATGATGGCAGCACACTCCCGGACCTCAAATTTTGAGTGTAAAAAAAATAATTTTTTTTGTCTTAAAATTGACCGAAACGCATAAAAAACAAACAAAAAATTCCAGATTTTGGTCCAAAATTTCTAAGTCCCTCATATCAAATTTGGTTCAAGTCTGCCTCTCGGTTTGGAAAATAGAAATTTTGGGAGTGGCAAAAATTCTTGCCCCTCCCATAACGAAGGCAAATAATGCCCGACAAACTTCTCTTGAACAAACTTGATTCTAAACCTCAAAAGGACTCTGTATACCACATATCAAGTCTCTGCTACTGATGGTTCATTAGAAGAAGATTTTCAAAAAATTTGGCCATTTTTTCCCCACACCTCTGCTCAATATGAGCCGAAACCTAATTTGCGTAAAAATCAAAATGCCCCTATATAACCACTACTTACATGAAACTTAATTAAAATGTGGCCAGTGGTTTAGGAGAAAGAGGCTCAAACACCACCTTCATGCAGGACGACGGACGATGGACGAAGAGTGATAAGAAAAGCTTACCCTGACTTTCAGTAAGGTGAGCTAAAAAGTATAGTGACATTTTGATGAGAGGACCAACCGAGTCCCCTCGCCACGATAGGACCGATAGTGTCCACTCACCAAACACAAACCATGACGCCTGACATTCAGATTATCAAATTTGACACATGGAGTAGAATTAGTAGTAGTACATCAACTAAACTCATTACAACAACCAAGTAAATAAAGGAAAGGTTTCCTCTATTTGCCATACTATTAGATAAAAATAATTACCTAAATACTAATATATGTTATTGTACCACCACCAAATCTACATATAAGATAACATTAAATATAATCAATGAAATAAATACATCCAAAAGAAAAACTCTTTCAAAAATAAAATAAAAATTTTTGAAAAAATTTTCCTAATATAAGAGCCCAAGTTCCCAAAGGAAACAATGAGCCCAAAAAAGCCTAAGTGTGGACAAAATTATAAAATCTGTGTAAAAATAACTACCACACTGTCCGAATATTTAATGTTACTTACAACTGTTGTTCCTAAACAAAAATAGGAAACTACCTAGAGTGATGTATTGTAAACAAAACACCGCAATCAAGACCCTAGGCAACATGGCCCGAAGTCAGTAACAGAAACAAGACTATCCGATGTAAAGTAAGTTCTTCCTCAGAAGAAAAAACAATACATTGGATGTAAGATGCATGACCAAAATGCCGGAACACCCTAAGGATGAGGACGTAACCTTGGGGATGTACAGAATAATCTTCTGTATAAAACTCCCAATAAATTTTATAAATTGTTTTTATTAAAACAAGCCAAAAAGCTTGGGAGCTTAACTGGGGGTATCAAGGGAAGACATGGAACGAATACTAAATAAACAGTGGATAGATCATAATCAATCAGTGATAACGTCAGGCTCATATCCCGAAATTAGGGAACATGAACTAATTTTAATAAATATTATAAAATTACAGCCCTGAACGTTTCAAACCACCATTTCTTCCTTCCTTCATCCAGTTCTGTCCTTGGATTCACCAATTTAACCATTGATTTGTGTCTGGCATCATTATTAATTGAGATTTAAAAGCACAAATATCAGTTTGTTGTTATCGGACAAGGGCAGAACAAAGAATGATTTTATTGGTGCCAGATTTGGTGACTTCCTGGTGTCTGAGCATGCACGGAGGGTAAAATGTATGGAGGGCCAGATAGGACTTCTAATTTTCGGTTTTGCATGCAAATTTGGGGGATTGGGGGGGGGGGGGGGCAAAATTTGTGTTTGGGTTAGCACCAGCTAAGTCTGGGTCATTGGTTACAGTATAAAAATATTAAAATTTTTTAGTAAATTTTGTTTCTTAACATACCTACCACAATTCTTTACAAGAGGCTGTAACGCAAATGCAAACCCTACTTCGGAACTTAACTCAAACTAATACCTTTTCCAAACAAATTTGGAGAAGTAGAAGAGCGCAAAAGCACTATAAAGAGATCGAAAAGGGTCGAGGGAGACCGGCACGTGACATTAAAGATACTGTCCCTGCACACCTCTTGCTTTATTGAGTGCATGTGCAACTGTGACATCAATTCCGAAATTTCCGCCAACAAGAAGTTTTGTGATTTAGCGGGGAGGCAAAGATATCAAAGATATCTCTCTGGAGGTTGGGTTTAGGGTAAACAATTGTGGTAGGTATGTTAAGAAACATAATTTAGTAACAAAAATTTAAGGAGAAAGAGTGGGAACTCACTGGTGGAACAGAAGCTAAAACACAACACCACAGTGTTGAAAAGCATCCTGAAAAGAAGAAAGGATGCTGAAAAAATGCACAAACCTGAAAATACATCATTATCGAGGGTACACAACAGACTGAGCAGCAACTAGAGGGCCTAAAGAAAAAAGGTCCTCAGATTGCTGTTGTAGGTGGTGGAGATAAAAGGAGGAGAAAGTTAAAAAATTTATAGTAATTTCTATATTTTTTATACTTACCAATGACCCAGACATAGCTGGTGCTAACTCTTAAAATATAGGGCCAAACACAAATTTTGCCCCCCAATCCCCAAAATTTGCATCTAAAACCAAAGAAAACATGTCCTGAAAGGCCCTCCACACTTCGCCTCTACTGCGCATGCGCAGTGTCAAGGACGTTCCGAAATTGGCGCCATTAATCATTCTAAAAACCAGTGCCTGGTAAGCGCTATGTACTCAGCGGGGAGGCAAGAGTTCCCAACTCCTGGGAGGGCCATCCCCGTCTGGGTCATTGGTAAGTATAAAAAATATAGAAATTACTATAAATTTTTTAACATTTTTATACTGTACCAATGACCCAGACATAGCTGAATAGTAAAAAGGCTGGAGGGCCAAGGACATAGAGCAAAATGGAATACGCTCAATAATAAAAAATAGAGTCATCCCCTGTAGGGAAAAAGAAGTAATAGGCCTTACATGTATCTTTCTTATTTATGATAAATTAGAAAGATACAACACCTTCCAAAATTGAGCTTCATACATCCATGTACTCTATTAATATCCAATATAATCCTTATACTAATAATTTTTAAAGTAAGCCAATAAATAAAGTAAGTCTAGAGAATAGAGACTCTTATACTCCTAAAAGTGTCTGAGGATTGCATAATCATGTCCGTTGACATATGCAATAATCAAAAGCTATACTTTAAAAACTAAGACTTGAATGAATTTTAAAAACCTAAACTTCTCACTAAACAACCATCCCAATAACAGCTCAGAATTACTAACTCCGGAGGAGGTATCCCCTTGTTTTCATAGTAAAACAGGTGACCCAAGGGAACACCCTCCCCCCCCCCCCCCCCTTTTTCTTGCCCTGGGTCAAATAGTCCAGAGCGAAGAGGGCAGCAGAACGGAGACACTGCCGAAACAGACAGCCTACCTAGCTATAGTAGCAACTGTTAAGTGAATGACATTCTGAGCAGTAGATAATAGACCTAACAATAGAGGCCTCCAGAAATGGACTCGATATTTCTGAGATAAAAATTCATGAATGTGGATGGCTGAGCGCAATGAGCGGCCTTCAAAAATCTATAATAGCGACACTATTAATGTAAGCCCAAGATGTAGAAGAACTCTTACTTCATGAGCCGAAATCTTAAGCACAACTGCTAAGTCAACGATATACCATAAGCAGTACCGATAGTTAATAGAATCCATTAACAATAGAATGGAGCGTAACGTCCTTCTACTAGGCATCAAAGACAGAAGAAGCTTACGCCCATAGTAATAAACAGATATCTGTTTATAAATACATAAACTCTACCCGGAAAGAGTAAAGGCCTATGCCCGTACGAAGACGGAAGGACCTTAAAAATAATAGGTTCCGGATATTAGGAGCCTAACTCTTATGCAAAAATCCAACCTAAATAGTAACGGAAGTAGTGATTCCGAAACTACGAAAGTGCAAATCATCCATCGATAGTGCATGAGACTCACTGACTCTACAGTAAAAGAGAAACCAACAGAATTACTGTCTAAAAGGTCAGAATTTGAAAACTACTGTTTCCAGAGGCTCAAATGATTACTTAGCTAAATAAGAACTGAAGTTAAAATCCAAATAGGAATTTAATCTAAAGATTCTAAGTCTATTTATCAAAAAGTTACTAACTGACTTAGATAAAGAGACATAAGACTCAATTGTAAACTATCGTAGAGTGCATAGGTATGAGGTAACATAAACCTATAACCTTAATAATAACAGGCTGCAGTAGATCTTGTGAAACAAGTATACTAAAAAATTGCAATGAGTAGTATGGAGGGATCAACAATATGAACATAATGATCCCTACACCAACGACGGAAGAGCCTCCACTTTAGCCGCATAGAATAGCGAAGAAGAGGATCTCCTATAGTAAGAAATCGCGTCCAAAGCTCGTCCAGTACAATGCTTACAATGCAATACGGACCACACAACGGAATACATGAAGGTTGCGACCTTGCGGGTTGTGATAAAGATGACACGATTTACCCAGTGAAAAAAGATCCTCACATAGAGGAAGATTTCACGTTAAGACCCACAGTAGACAAGAGAGTAAATTACCCATGATCTCTGTGAAGATAGAGATGCTATCAACAGAAATGTATTGTGGTTGTTTATCTTAGCAATACCTGCTGAAACAACAGCGCCGGAGGATACGCGTATCCAATCATTCCGTCCTATAGATCAATAGAGCGTTAACAACATTAGCTCAGAGATCTGGACAAGCCAACACATACATCTGCAATTGATTAGCAAGCTGTGTCGTAAATAAATCATCATTGGGCGCTCCCATAGATAGCAAATCTGATTGAATACTTGTTTGTTGAGAGTCCATTCTGACAGCAACAAGCGACCCGTAAGTGAACGGGAGTCCGGTAAAACAATCAGACGACCCGGAATATGACGGACCAAAACAGAACTTGGTATACTATAACCAACAGACGGATTCTTTCCATTAAATTGAATAACGGAAACGAAAGAGTGCCTCCCTGGTTCCGGAGATACGCCACTACTGTCGAATTAAAGGACAGGATTTGGGCATGCGTTTCTGAATAATGTTCATGCAATGACATAAAGCAACCCTAAAAAACATTATTCCGCGGAAGAAAACTGGTTGCTAAGAGACTGCGGAACCCAAAGACCCTGGCACTTCGAATCCGTAGGGATCAGTATTATATCCCAATCTGTTTGACTGGCAACCGTCATAACAGCCACACTCGGGTCCGGCAACTGCGGTGGCACTCTCTGAGTCAACCACCGAATGTTTGCCCCAGTCTGAATCTCTTGTAACACTAGATAGACAAGAGAACGTGTAAATCGAGCAATTCATGGATTGCCGAAAAGTTGCCGTCGAAGAGAAGCTCCTCCGAGAACGAAGCGACTCTGAGAGAGTTCTTAACCTTACTATCCACGCGTGTGGATGTAGCTAGGGCTGCGTCACGTCTAACCAACTCCAATCAGCCACTGAAGGGCGGAGTTATACGTGAACCAACTACTGCCCTCAAAAGAAATTACATTGAGAATAATATCCCGTAAATCTTTTCTTGAAGACGTAATGATAACGCCTCAGTAAGGCGGATTACGTATGATAAAGCCTCTAAGTTAAGTCTACTATACATCATGTAGTTTCCAACATTGAAGATGGAAAAGACATAAACGGCGAAAAAGAATATTTCCAGTCTTTAACCACACCGTCTAGAAGCATATGAACTCTCGGTATGCCCTGTTCTGCCAAAATAAACTATTCGTATAAATGATAAAACGGCAGAAATGAGCAACGCGGACAAGAAACTAAACTATGATGCTTGGTAGCAGGCTTGAATGTATATATAGCGTCGAAAAATAAAACACATGTTGTAATGACATTATTGGACTGCGTCGGTAAGTCAGGGACAATGTCCCTGAACCGATCGAAAAATCCGAGTCCAATGACGCTATAAGTCTCTTATCCAAGATCGCAGCAATGAAGTCCGAAATAACAATCACTGGAAGATAATGCCAGAAGATATGAAAGGCATCTTCCGATACTACTAAAGGGAAAACTCGAAATCTTTCGAATCCCTTTCTCCATCCTGTCGGACCCTATAAAGCGTTCGGTCGTCCGTACCTGATGCAACCGCGGACCGCACCGACCCAGCGCCGTCGGATAATTCCTGATTCGACCAAGAAACTGTCAATTGCTGGGATGCTGCGAAACAACTGTGCTAACTCGGATAGCACGTCCGTCACTGAGGCCTGAGGAGAAGCGGTCCTACAATGCATTGCCGCTGGAAGCTCCGTGATCGTTACTCCGTGCATACTACCAATATGCGAGCGAACGGAGTGCATAGGCCTCGTGTCCCTTGGCTACCGGATGGCGCGACCTATTCGCCGTGGAATCACTGAATGACGAAACTGATCGGATACTCGAGGTCACGTAGCCAATGTGCGGTCGTGTGCCCTGCTGTGAGGATGAGGAAGCATTAAGGACAGTCTCTCGGACTGTCAATATAACGGAGCGTCCCGACCGACAGACATATGCTCCGAATGTAAAATATCTGAACCACAACATGCGGTCCCCTATGTTGTTGGATGAGAGAGGGACCTCTCTCGCTCACAGCCCGGACGGACCTGGACAAGCCAGGAACCGGACTAACAGGCTTCCTCCGATCTGTCCTCAATCTGCCATCACTGGGTGAGTACTAAAGTAATTAAAGTGCTCGCATCACCCAAATCTCCTTCCTAGACCGCAACGGATGAACCCGGCAGCCGAACCATTCGATGAATGTATGCTACACCGGGTGAGCTAGCGAATGTCACTCCGTAGGCGATAGACATATTCCATGAGCACTTATTGCCGCTAGCTCTTCATTAACTATGACGACAGAGGCACACTTTTGAAAGACATCTTCGTAACTTTGCAAACAAGAAACCAGAAATGCTTGGTTATAGCAAGCATAAAATAATAATATATATAGCGTCGTTCAATAATTCGAAAGTTTGTGTGACATTATTGGACTATGTCGGAACTGAGGGACGATGTCCCTGAACCGAACCAAAAATTTCTAAGTCTACCGACGCTATCAGTTTCTTATCCGGCATCGCAGCATTCTGGTCCGACGAAAGAAGCTGTAGAAGACCAAGTCAGATGACATACACAACAGCATATGTTGTTCCGAAAGGGAAAGCTCGAAATCCTCCAAATCCCTTTCGGTATCCCGTCGGACCGGATGAAATTTTCGGACGTCCATACCCGCTTCCGCGGAGCGTCCCGACCCAGCATCGTCGGATAAAAAATATGCGACAGATTCAGTTGATGCTGGGATGCTGCGATAAACTGTGCTATTTAGGAAAGCACGTCCGTTCCCGAGGCCTGTGCAGTAGCGGTCTTACGAAGCATTGCCGCCGGAAGCTCCGTGTACGTTGACTCCCGCACACTTCCTATGCGAACGTCCGGAGTCTGCAGGCCTCGTGTCCCTGGCTACCGGATGGTGTGACCTGGTCGCCGATGAATCTCTGACTGGCGAAGCTGACTGGATATCCGTGGTCACGTAGCCAAGAGCGGTCGTGTGCGCAACTATGAGAATGAGGAAGCCTTATTGACAGTCTACTCCGGACTGACTATATGTCGGAGCGTCCCGAGCGACGGACGTATGCTCCGAATGCGAAACATTTTGTACCACAACATCTGGGGCCAGATGTTGTTGAACGAGAGAGGGGCCTCTCTCGCTTGCCGTCCGGACGGACCGGAACGAGCTATGAACCAGACTAAAAGGCTTCCTCCGTTCTCCCTCCGATCCGCCGTCACTGGGTGTGCATTAGGTTGATTTATAGTGCTCGCATCACCCCAAAATTCCTTCAAGACCGCAACGGACGAACCCGGCTGACGAACCATTCGGTGAATGGACGCTACACCGGGCGAGCTAGCGGACGTCAAAGGCCGTCGAACCTACTAGGGTCCTCTTAGGCAATTGGCGTATTTATATGAGCACTTTTCCGCTAGCACTTCATTAATTGTGACAACGGAGGCACACTGTTGGAAGACATCACAGATACATCACCCTAATCTTGATCGTCTGAAATAGAAATTGATAAAGTAGAGTGACCCTGCGGGGAAAGGACTGGAGTGTCCAATTCCCCCCTAACATACCGTGACATACGCTTCCCATATTGTCATCGAAATCATACGATACAGAACAGGAGTTAATGCGAGTACACTGACCACATATAGAATGATTATAAAGTCAGAGGAAGACTTCCTCTTATTACTATTGATCAAAATCCTTTCAATGTGAAAAGAAAACAAGTCCTGGTACTCGCACTAACTCCTGGCAATAAAATACATAATAATAATATGATCCATTAATATAGAAAAAATAATTGAAATCAAAATATTTTGAAGAAATATTTTTTCAGAACAGCCCAAGTTTCTGAAAAGTAACGTTGAGCCCCAATGGATCCCAAGCCTAAGTGTGGACAAAAATTTTAAAAATATTTTAAACAATTTATTTAACACTTACGAACAATAATAATGTATCTAGTTATGATTAAAATAACATCAAGATATTATTTTCCAGAAATCCCCCCCTCACACAGAGGGCTGTTGTAAATGTAAACAATGAATGTAAACACTAAAATAAGACTCCAGGCACCCAGGCCCGGAATCAGTTACCAAAAATACACTATCTGATGCAAAACAGAGACTTCCAGGGAAGAAACTGCAGAACATCAGATGGAAGATGCAGAACACAATGCCTAACCACCCGTAGGTGAAGACGTAAACATGGGGAAAAGAACAGAATTCATTCTGTTATTCAGCTAAAACTCCCAAGAAAATTTAGTAATAATAATTACACAAACTATGCCAAAAGCATGGGAGAATAGCAAGGGGGGACTTAAAGGACAGGGAGAGAGGAAAACACTAAAAAATCAGTGTAACTAAATAATCAGAATGACAACAAAATGGCTGCTGCCTCGAAAATAGGTTACTTAACATAATTTCATTAAAAAATTTTAAGTTACAGCCCTGATAATATTCTGTCACACATTTTTCCTCTCCTCCTTCTCTATCCTCCTTAGAATCACCATTTCACTAATATTTATGTGTCTGGCATCATTTAAACTGAGATTTACAAGCACAAAGATCAGTCAGATGTTAACTGATGAAGGGCCAAACTTAGAATGATTAATGGCGCCAATTTCGGAACGTCCTTGACACTGCGCATGCGCAGTAAAGGCGAAGTGTGGAGGGACTTTCAGGACATGTTTTCTTTGGTTTTAGATGCAAATTTTGGGGATTGGGGGGCAAAATTTGTGTTTGGCCCTATATTTTAAGAGTTAGCACCAGCTATGTCTGGGTCATTGGTACAGTATAAAAATATAGTAGCATTCCTCCAGTAAGCCACATTCATAACATCCCTGGGCGAAACAGAATTGGAGAACGCTCAGGATGTAGAAATGGCACGAACCTCATGAGCATTAAATCGGTTCGAAACAAGATCCAGAGCAGTCTAACTGGAATAAGCCAGCTTAATTGCGAGACAAATCCACTGAAAATAGAATCCCAGGAATGAGAGACAGAAAGAATCTCTTCTGACCCCTCCAAATGAACTGAGATTAATATAAGTCTTAACTGCATGAACAGGACAAAGAGGCCTCCGGCCATTGACTGAAGGAACTGCCCAAATGCAGATGGGAGGAGTTACCGAATCAGGAAGTTGATTCTTGGCCAGAAAAGAGCAATCAGTAGTGAAGGTTACACTGCCTCATTTTTTAAGAAAGCTGAATCAACAGAAAGTGCAAGAAGCTCACTAACATATCTGGCAGAAGCAAACGCTAGAAGGAAAGCAGTCTTATATGTCCGAAAATGCACATCGGTCACAGATAAAAACTCAAAAGGCGACCCCTCCAAACAATGCAACACCTATTTCAAGTTCCATTTGGGTGTAAGACACAAAACTCAACGTCTCTTCAGAGAAAAGTGCTGAATCAGTTTGGAGAGAAAGAGATTAGAACCCATGCACCGCTTTCCCACATAAGAGAGAGTTTCTGACAGCATAGACCTATAGCCCTTAATGGTAATAGGCTGGAGGCCCTTGAAATAAAAAAGGTATACCAGAAAATCCACAATTTGAGCGATTGACGGATTTCGGTAATCCACATGTTGATCTGCACACCAGCGACAGAAAACTTTCCACTTAGCAGCATAAGTCATGCAAGTGGAAAGTCGCCATGATGCAGAAATGCACTCCATTGTTCGTCTCGAGAAACCTCTATGCCTTAGACTGGACCTGATAAAAGACAGGCGTGAGAAGACAGGCTCGCCAAGTTGTTGTGGTACTTCCTGGGCCGACTCTGGGAAAGAAGATTGCGTCATAAGGGAAAGTCAAATGGGGCGATCTGCAAAGAGACCCCGCAGCTGATTGATCCACGCCCTCTGTGGAGACAGAGAAGCGATCAGAATGACTCTGCAACTGCAAGCACGAATCTTCGACAACACCAGAGGAAGAATTGGTACAGGAGGGAAGGCATAGCCCACCCACCCTGTCCAGTCCAGAGACATAGCGTCCACCCCAAATGCTAGTGGATCTGGACAGGGGAAGACAAAGGTCTCTACCTGATGATTTCAGCCAGTGGTGAAAAGGTCGATAAGAGGATGACCCCCACCGTTCGCAGATCATCTGAAACACCGAACGAAGCAGCATCCATTCAGTGGGAAGGACACTGTCTCGTTGGGATAGGGAGTTGGCTAGGACATTGAGATGCCTGGGGATGTGCCGAAAGGCCACCCAAGCGCGTACAGCAGAAGATCCCGAGATAGCCGATACATGGGAATCGAATGCGTGCCCCCTTGATTCCAGATGTTGACCATCACTGTCGAAAATTGTCCGAAAGAAGCAGGACTGTGTGATTTGACAGGTGAGAGATCCATTGCTGAAAACTCAACAAAAGAGCAAGGAGCTCCTTCTGGTTAATATGAAGGGTCACCTGCTCTCAGTCCCACTTGTCGTGAGTAGACAGACCAAGAGGATCTAACGTCGCACTCCAGCCCCAATCGCTGGCATCCACTGTTGGGATGTGATCAGCCAGAGGAAGGTCCAATGGAACACCCTGAGTCAACCAGGGAACATTGGTCCTAAGGCGGAGGTGAGAATGTAAGGACCAAGGAATAGTAAGTTCCAGGTCCAGATGATCTACATTCGGATACCAATGATCCAACAGGAAGTGTTGGAGAGGTCGGACAAACATGTGAACACAGTGGAAGGAAATCCGTCACCGAACCGCGAAGGCCCAGCAACCGTAGAAAAGTCCTGGCCGAGACCAAGGAGGATTGGAGCAGGTCCCGAGTCAAGGTGGACAGGATCAATGTCCGAGCCTTGGGAACAGACACCAAATTGTGAAAAGTGTCGAAATCCATGCCCAAATGACGAAATTGCTGAGAAGGAATTAGATCTGACTTCTCACAGTTGACTCTGAAACCCAACAATCCTAGCAGGCCAAGCAGCCGTTGGACATCAGATACCAGAACGGCGGGCATTGGGGTGCCGTTGGAGGATGTCGTCCAGGTAGACAGATGAAGTCACAGCCGACTGAGTATGGTGAAAAGTGTGCACATGTGACATCAGTCGGGTGAAGGCTGAAGGAACCAGGTTCAAACTAAATGGGAGAACTTTGAACTGAAAGACACAATCCCGAAACGAGAACCGAAGATATTTCCGTGACATCTGGAGTAGAACCCTGGAGAAAGGGTGTTCCTGACCACCTCGATCATCCCTTTGGATCGGAGATTGTCGATCCTGACACTGAGGAACGGAGGGGACCCGAGTTGGGAGGGGCACCCAAGATAAAAAGGGGTGCTGACGGAAGGACAGTCCTGAGTGGATGACATCAATGACCCAAGGATCCAACATTATCTCTGTCCAATGGTCGGAAAACAGCAACAGCATTCCCCCGTCTGGAGGCGAAAAGAGGTGAGGATCTTCATTTGCGGCCTCAACGAGGCCCCCGAGAGGAGAAACCATCCCCCTCGGGAAGCAACAGAGTCCAGAGACTTTCTTCACTGAGGCTGCCAGCGAGCCTGGCCGCGTCGACGCTTTTTCTGAGCAGAAGGAGCAGACGTAGCAGACGCGATAGCGAAGGCATAGCCGAACGTGCAGCCTGGGTGACTGACATGGCCAATGCGGCTGGGCACTTGGCAGGCCTGGAATGACCACTACCCACTGCAGCAGGTTGGTCCAGTTGCTGTAACAAAAGCTGGTCTCGAATGACGAAGAACCTCATCACGGACACCCCGACGGAACAGCTGAGGTCCAACAAAGGAAGGAGGTTCATAAGAGCCTGAGACAAAACACGCAAAGATGCCTGAGCATCATTAAACTTTCCTGGTGGGAAATAGGAAGCCAGGGCAGCGACGATGTGATCCACGAGACAACATGCCCAGCATCTCTCGGGAAAGGCCCACCATATATTCTAACACCGACATCGGGAGAACTTCCTACTTTGGCTTAGCAAACCCGAGGAAAGAAGAATCCTCCTTTGGAAGACTGGTGGACAGGTGAATTTGTAGACACGAAACTGCATCGGAGGCAGAAAGGCATCAGGCTGAGAAACAAGGAACCCTTCAGGGCCTTGGAACGCATCTTGGCATCCAGGCCTTGGAGGGACAAGCTGAGCCGATTGCAGAGGGCACAAAATCCCGGAGCTAGAAGGCTTGACAGGGTTGCAGCGCTCCATAGACGATGCAGCCTGAGGGCTGGTCTGAAGGCTGAACGTCTGGCAAGAAGCCAAAAACAAAATCTAAAGCCTGCCCCAAGACTGACAAGGGGGGGTTCATCACCTTCAAGCAAATCGTCACCCTCTGTGGCAGAAGAGACGTAGCCCAACTCGGGCTGACCAGCAGGAACCTCTTGTGAATGCTGAGCAGTATCCACAGGGCCAGGCGAGGAATCTCTGTGACTGACCAAAGGAGGTTGCATCTCAGGAAGCACAACTTGAGGGTTGCTAGAAAGCAACCGGGTGAGCCTCAGCTCATCCTGAGAATCCATCAGAGCAGCCGTAACCAACGAGTCTCTTCCGAAAGAACCTTTCTGGAAGAAAAGCACAAATCCTCAGAAGGGACCGACGATGAACGTCGATCGGCAGACACAGTAGGGAGATGGTGAGAAGACACTGGAGGATAGTCCCAAGAGTGATGCTCAGGGGCCAGCACCAGCCTCTGCAAAACAGAAGGTCCTGTCTGCAAATCCTCTAGAGAGACCGACGGCCAACGTTAATCTGCAGCTTGACCTGGGGCATGATGAGGAGAAACTGGAGGATTGTTCCAAGAGTGACAGGAAACTACCACTGGCCTCTGAGCAACAGAGGGCCCCAACTGCTTAACCTCTGAGATCCACGACAAGCATCGATTGACAGCCAATCTTGGGACACAGTGAGAAATCACTGGAGGAAGGTCCCAAGAGTGACAGCTAACAGGAGCCATCATTGGCCTCTGCTGAACAGAAGGACCTGGTTACCAATGCCCCAGCCCCATCCTGCTGGTTGGCTCACCAGCAGGGGAAGGCAGATCAACAATTCACCTGACAAGGAACGAGGAATCGTTGCTGAAGCGACTAAGCTCCCCAAATGGCCAGGAGTAAACGTGGCCAGATGAGATGGGGAAGCCAGCAAACACATATAGCTTTGCTGAAAAGCCAGGGAAGACTGGGAGCCCTGTGAAACACCCCTAGATACAGCCTGCCCCCCCCCCCCCCCCAGACTGTATACCATCTCCAGAAGAGATGGGAGAAAGACTATCATGCAAAATAGGAGCAGCATGAACAAATTCCTCAGCAGCTGTAGATGATGCCGGTGGAAAATCAGAGAGAGCAACCGACTGAACCTTGGAAGAACTCGTCTTGAAGAAAACCGTCGCCTCAAGAGTGAACACTGGAGCCAAAGGAAGGGAGTCCATAGTCCCCACTTCAGGCGTCCCATCACCAGCACCACCAACAGCTGCAGAGGAATCTGCTGCCGTCAAAGACTGCCCAACATCCTGGATGACAGAATCACCCTGTGTACTCTTGGAAATATCCAAAGAGGCACAGCCACCTTTTCCCCCGAGAACAAGGGGTTCTAGCTCGGGACAGAACCACCTTGTTAATGGAAGCCCAGAATTTAGATGACCATACCCCACAAACACCACAGGGATTGGCCTGAGAGCAATAGTTGCAGGTGACACAAGTGCTGTGAACATCATTGACATGTTTCACCTGAAACAAGAAAGACAAGGAATTACCCATGTGGCATGTGCAGAAACAAAAGAGCAGTTCATGTGCATAATCCTAGGAAAGTATATTGCAGCAGACCTTCGATTTTTAGGTGCGCATCCTTGCAGCCATGCACCTGCACCGGGCCCAAGGAAACATGCGCAGTGTGATGCACTCTGGAAACTGGAAAGCCTATGGTTTACGTGTGTTTGCACTGTCTTCCAGTTCCAGACTGCCAGCAGCTTTGAAGTTTTGTTGATGTGGGGGTGTGTATGAAATTACTACGAATAATGATGACTTGCTTGCAGGTGTCGTATCTCGCTCAGTGAGTCTGTACACAGAATTAGTTTTGGTGGCAATGTTTGATCTTTTTCAGCGAAGTTGCAGACTTGCAGCTCAAGGGCAGATCCAGAGGGGGGGGGGGGGGGGGGGGGGGACTAGTCCCCCCCTTCCCGAGCCCACTAAAAAAAGTCATGCACAATCTTGTCCTAAAATGCCCCTCCTTAACTAATGACATCACGTTGCCAAATAAGGGACATGAGCCTCTTTTAGAATTCGCAGAATATTGGTTATTTATAGAACTGATGACAGTCACGTCTGCAAGTATCCACTGTCTGCAAAATCAATAGTCGAAAGCGGGATGCAATGAAGTGAAGTATAAAAGAATATATTGTCACCACAAGGCCAAAGAAATGGTATGTTCCTGGTATCATTATTTTTACATTGCATACCCCAAACTTGAAGTTAATGTTAATGGGAAGCCAATATTTCCAGTCATGTATGTTTCCCAGTTCTAATTTTATTAAGGGCTTCTGGCATTCGCCAGGTCAACTCAACTGGCCATTCGCCCGAATCTGCGAATGGCCAGTTGAGTTGACCGGTAGAGTTCTCATTGTGGCAGTCTCTCTCTTTCTTTCTCCCCCTCTCTTTCTCTTTCTCTCTCAGATGCACACACATTTACTTGAAGTATACCAAAAATCCGATATAAATTATTATCCCTTGAGTTCCTTTTCAAATTATGTCATGGCTGCTTCTGAGCAGTCATGACATAATTTGTCAAAGAATTTAAAATGATTTAACCGATCTGAAAATCAGCACCAAAAGAGTCAGTGGCAATATTGGCCCAATAGACCAAGAATGTCAACAGTTTTCAAAATTTGTTGCCACTATACAGCCAGACAATGTATGGTAAAAGAGGTTTCTTGTTTCTGCGATTCCAACGATTGATGTTCCCATGATGTCAAAGATCACTAATCTGTCGTGGACAAAATATGACAGTCACCTATTCGCGAAAGTCACTTTTGCAAATAGGTGACTGTCATATTTTGTCCACGACAGACTAGCTCTATGACCAGAAGCAGAATGTGACAGTGTATGTGATGTTTGGTTTGATAATTTTAACTTTTACAACAAAAAATGTGTGTTTTCCTTTCATCATATGCCTCCAATTATTGCAGGCCAGAATGCATTCAGAAGCCACCTCAGAGCACCTAAAAATCAAAGATTTTGTGGGGAACCCCCCCCCCCCCCATACCCCCCCACACAATGACACATCCCTTCGGCATGTGCGGCGGTTTTACTTTAGAACATGTGCCTACAAAATGTAATCGAGATTATCAAACTAAGGCCCGGTGTTTGATGCCCTGAAAGTGAGTATAGGATTGTTTGAAGGCCTGGTGTATGATGCCCTGAAAGTGAGTATAGGATTAAGTAGATGACACCACTGGGAGCTGGCATCTACTGAAATCTCGCATTCAATGTCATGACTGAGGGAGAGAAGTGCATGAAAATACAGAAACTGGAAGTGACAATGTTATCAGTATAAAACACATGCCGACTTCACTGATGTTTTGACAACATCATAACAAGTACTGCATGCATTTGAAACTGACAACTCGCCAACGAGTGAGTGTGGCAATGTCTTTGTGAGATTGTTGTGTGTTTGTTACGGTGTTAACACCCGTAATACGGTTGTTCAAAGGTAACAGTTAATTGATCATGTTTGTTACAGTGTTAACACCCGTAATACGGTTGTTCAAAGGTAACAGTTAATTGATCAAGGACTTCTGATCGATCACGATGTTGATCATCGGTTAATCGATTAACTGGTTAACCGTTTCAGCTCTAGCATGCCTACCACGCAAGATGGCCAAAAAAAAAGAACTGATGTCACAGTAGTTGCGCATGCGCTCGGTAATGCAAGAGGTGTGCACGGAGAGTACATGTAATGTCAAGAGCCAGTCTCGCTTGACTCTTTTCGATCTCTTTATAGTGCTTTTGCACTCTTCTCTTCTACTTTTTCAAATTCGTTTGGAAAAGTTTTTAGCTTGAGTTAAGTTCCGAAGTAGGGCTTGTACTTACGTTACAGCCAATTGTAAACAATTCTGAGAAGGTTGAAAAGAAATGCATGCAGGTGGGAATTTTTTTTTTTATTTTGTAATTATTATTTCTTTACCCTCAAAGGTTCATATACTTTTATTTTGGGCATCAAAATCTATAGAATAACATGCACAGCTGTGTATTTTGACCCTTGAATGCAACAAAGCCTTGTTGCACTCAAGGGTTAATTTTACTACTTTGGGTATTTGACAATTTGTCTGACATAAACCAATTAATTGTTATTTGTTTAACCCTTAAAGGCCAATTTCCAACTTTTGCAACCTTGGAACAGGTGTATTTAACATGCATCAGGTCTGGCTGAAAATAGAAAATGACGTAAACAGTGGCTTCTAGACAAGTTTTGGTTAGACTTGCTTAGAAATCACTGCTTAGCCACGGAATGTGTACAGGCTGTGGTCAGTTGTGACAATTGTCCAGGCCCACGAGGATTAAGTCTGCTTTAACAATAAAAAGAGAGCATGTGGCAGCCAAAATGACAATGTGGAAGGGCCTGTTTCACTTTTCAACATCTGTTGCTATATCATAAATTACTTATCAATAAGATACACTTACATACCAAATATGTCAATTCACCAAGTATTTTACAAGGTATTGATTGAGATTTATAACAGATTAAAACTTGTTGGTCACAGACCAACAAAAAGACTGACCAGCCAACTGACCAACCAACATTGCTACAAACATGTATTGAGATGCTTCTTGGAGCTAATAAACCTGACCTCTCCACTTAAAAGATTTTGTTAATGTACAGGGTATTTGTCACACTCATGAAATAGTTTAAAATTAGAAATTTGTAAATGTTGATTGTAAAGGATACCGATCTGGTCAAACTGTGCACCACTTGTCTTCAAGATGGAGTACGACTGCTCTGCAGTTGAAGTGCTTGTATATTTCACACATCCTCCACAGTACTGTGAGTTGTAAATCTGTAAATTGAATTGAACTTTATTTTCTGGCAGAAGAAACTGAGATGTTTGCCCTGTGAACACCCATGTCAAAATATGATAAATTTAAAGTAATTTGTATATTTTTTATACTTACCAATGGCCCAGACTTAGCTGGTGCAAACTCGATAAAATCCAGGGTGAAACACAAATTTTGAACCCCCAATCCCCAAAATTTGCATACAAAACCAAAAATTGAAGTCCTATCTGGTCCTCTATACTTTTGTTTACTGTGCATGCGCGGTAACCAGGAAAGTACCAGAATTGGCATCAGCATCATTCTTTCTATAGTGCCTGCTAAATGTTATAATCAGCAGGGAGGTATGAGTGCCCACTCATGGGAGGGCCACCCCCGCTTGGGCCATTGATAAGTATAAAAAATATACAAATTACTTTAAATGTATCATATTTTTACACTACAACCAATGGCCCAGACTTAGCTGAATAGTAAAAGGCTGGAGGGCCTAGGACTTGAAAGGAAAATTCAATCTCTCAAATTACTTCGATAAAGAATAGCTCCTACAGGAGAATAGGAGAAGACAGAGGAATTACATATGTCCTTCTCTTATAAAAAAAAGAGAATGACATAACACCAACAATGTAATTGAGAAAAACATAATTTCTCCATTTAATGCCAGCATAACCCCTTATGCTAATTCGGTGAAGGAAACCAATTATAAAGCAAGTCCAGAGAATGAGACGTTTTATACTCATTTAAAAGTGTCCGGGGATTGTATAGAAACACTTGTTTGACATGTGACATATACAAATGCTTCACAGTGAGCTACTCTTTAAAAACAGTCGCATAAATGAGACATAGTTATGGCTTCACACCACTGATGCAGGACTACTGTCTCGGAGGAGGTATTCCCTTGCTTTTCACTATAAAGCCAGATAACATAAGGGAAACCCCCTCCCCCTTCCCCTTGTTCTGAAGGAAAATTCCTCAGAGTGAAGAGGGCAGCGGAATGGCATCAGTGCTCGAGCAGACTGCCTAAGACATCTTCTAGATGTAAGATTGATGGACAACATTCTGAGCAACAGAAAGAGGACCTAAAGATCTAAGGTCACCGGAGATAGACTCTAAATTTCTAAGGTAAAACTTGGTAAATGAAGAGGGCTGTGTTCAGTATGCAGCCTTTATATGATCAGTAATGGCTATACTGTTAGAATAAGCCCAAGAAGCAGACAATGCTCTAAACTCATGCGCTGAAATCTTGTTGATAGAACATTGATCCGAACATAGACTTTCATAGGCAATATGTATTGCCAGCTGAATCCATCTAGCGATAGAATGAACAGATATATCCTTTCTGTTAGGAATCAAGGAAAGAAGGAATCTTTTTCTTCCCTTTCTAATAAAACTCGATCGACGTTTATAAATGCGCAATGCTCTAACTGGACACAGCAAAGGTCTACGGTTGTCCGAGGACGGTAAAGCCTTAATGATAATAGGCTCCAGCCGCTTATCTGAAATCTGATTCTTAGCCGAGAATCCCACTTCCGTAGTGAGGGTAACAAAATTACACACACTACGGTAATGGGAATCATCAACAGATAAAGCATGAAGTTCACTCACTCTTCTGCAGAGGCAAAGGCTGAGAGAAAGGCCGTTTTATAGATCAAGAATTTGAACTCTACAGCATGTAACAGCTCAAACGGAACTTCTTGAAGCTTCAACAGAACCCAAGTCAAATTCCATTTAGGAATTAATCTGAGGGTTCTAGGTCTATTAACAGAGAAATTTCTAACTAGCTTGGATAAAGAAGAATCTGATCCAATAGCTAAGTTATCATGATGAGCATAAGTGTCTGATAACATAGACCTATAGCCCTTAATAGTGAGGGGCTGCAAGTTTAATACGTCAGACAAGTAGACCAGGAAATTGGCAATCTGAGGATTGGACGGATCGTAAATGTCTACAGACTGGTCTGTACACCAACGGAAGAAAACCCTCCACTTTGCTGCACAATTCAATGAAGAGGAGGTCCTCCTACAGTTAGAAATTGCATCCACTGCTCATCCTGTAAGATGTTTTCTGTGCAAGAAGGACCGCACAATGGAAATACGTGAAGGTTGAGACCTTCCGGTTGTGATGCAGTGCAAAGGACTTCCCCTGATATAGAATGTCCTTTCGAGGAGGAAGCTTCCCCGGGAATATCCCATAACAGACACCTGAGAAGACTGATCCAGGGTTTCGGTGATGACAGAGGTGCTACTAGCAGGATTTTGCAGTGAGACTGTTTGATTTTTAACAGAATCTGCTGACAATGGAGCAGGAGGATATGCATATCCTATCATTCCATCCAATGAGATTGATAGAGCGTCTACTGCATACGTTCGATAATCTGGGCATGGCGACACAAACATCGATAATCGACTGTTCAGGCGTGTCGCAAAAAGATCTATCATGGGACGTTACCACTGGTAGCAGATCTGACTGAATACTCGCTTGTTGAGAGTCCACTCCGATAATCGATTGTTCAGGCGTGTCGCAAAAAGATCTATCACTGGACGTTACCACTCGTAGCAGATCTGACTGAATACTCGCTTGTTGAGAGACCACTCCGATGGTAACAGGTGACCCTTTCAAGAAAGCGTGTCTGCTAGTTCATTCAAACGACCCAGTATATGACGTACTGAGAGATGAACGTGATGACTCCGAGCGAATAGGTGAATCTTCTCCATTAATTCGCATTACAGAATCGAATGAGTGCCTCCCTGGTTCCTGAAATAAGCCACTACTGCCGAGTTGTCCGACAGAACCTGAACATGGACGTTTGCTATTTGAGCAATCCAATGTTGTAGTGCTGGCCAGATAGACATCATCTCCTTGATGTTTAGGTGCTTCTCTAGGAACCGAGGGTCCCAAAGACCCTGACACTTCAAGTCTGCGGGACTTATGGACGCACCCCAGCCCGTCAGACTCGCATCTGTCATAATTGTGAAAAACGGATCCGGCAGTTGAAGCGGAACTCCCTGAGTCAACCATGAACCCTCCTGTTAAACTCCTAAGCTTTTTGGCTGTTTTTACGGAAATTTTTTATTAAATTTCTTGGGCGTTTAACAGTTACGGACTTTGGGCCTTTTTTGTGTGCCTGTTGTCTTGTTTCCGTTTTTTCTGTTGACGTTGTTTACATTTGGCAATGCCCTTAACATGTAGTATTTGGTATTATAATACTTCAGAATTATTGTAGGATGATTATGGTTCTGGTAGTGTAGCTCAAAAAAATTGGCGTTTGTCCACACTTAGGCTCTCTTGGGATGCCCTTGGGCTCATGATGTTCCCTTTGGGAACTTTGGCATTTTCAAAAAAAAATTTAGAAAATTTGTTTATAGTTGTTTTGAAATTAATTTGATTGCTATTATGATGTATCCTTATTATGTATTTTTGTTGTTGAATTTGTAGGAGTGCTATCGACTCTGTTTTTTTATTGTAATTTATTATGAAAGCTTACTGCTCTAAATGCAAGGTGAGGAAGTCTTCTTCGGATTTACATTCTTGTTGTCTTGCCTATAGTCGATGCAGTCCTACAGATTCTTGTCCTACTTGTGTACATTGGGATGCCAGACGTTGGAGACAGGTGTTGAGGTACGTCATGAAGTTTCGATGCCGGAGCTGTCACCGCAGGATAATTCAAGTTTTTCAGTTTCTTTTTCAGAGGAATGGTGATGGTATAAAGTGTGCTGTGCTATGATGAGCAAATTGAACTGGCAGCTAAGGTGCTCCTGAATATTAAACAATGAATAAGGCCTCTTATTCCAGCAGCCAGTTCGACCGGAAAAGCGGCCAACCCAACAGTGGGAGCCGTAATACCGGGTAAGTCCGTTTCCGTCGAGGGAAGTGTAGAATCGGGTAGAGCGAGCACCTCAAAAACTAAAGCTCACCCAGGGACGATGGCAAAAGGGAAGAAGCCTGCAAGTTTCTCCTTGGGAAACTCTGTGAGGTATGATAGACCGCAAGCGTGAGAGCCTTCTCTAACCCAGCAACATTTGGGGCCAAATGTTGTTTTGAGAAACTTCATTGAGTTTGAGCTAATGTCCACACTCGCCACTCGGGACGCTCCGTCTAAACTGCAGCCGGGGTTGGCTACAGTTATAGCTTCTTCCCCAGGTTCAGATAAGCGCACATGACAGCACACTAGCTACCCAACTTTGGATATCCAAGCAGCTGCACAAAACTGTTCTTCGCCTGTGAAGTTGGCCCATCCGGTAGCTAGTGATCTGAGGTTTCATTCATTGGGGTGTTCGGAAAAGAGATCTATGTCCAGATCTCCGTCCCAGGAGCAGCAAGTGGCGAAAAAACAGAAGACCGCAGCTCCTCAAGCCTCTGTAATGGACTTGCTGTCACAAACTGCACAGCTTCCCAGCAAGTGCAAGCGCAGCCTTCCGCAGACTCCAGTGGTGAGCTGTTGGATGGTGCTGGGTCAGTCTGGTCATCTGTACATTCAGATGGTATTGACCAAAATTCTCAGCTGAATCAATCGGATGGTGAAAGGGGAAGGAGGAGGATAACCCTTCCCTTTCGGAAGAACATATGGTAGCGATGAATTTCATTCATCAATACTATCCTGACCTTGTTCCACCTGATCAGCAAGCTGCATCTGCTAGGCGGAAACCGCTGTCGTCTCTAGACAGAGATGTCGTGCAAAGGAAAGATGATGTTCTTTCCTTCCCGGGACTATCTTTGCAAGTGTTGGAGGCCTTTGGCAACATTAATGACACCATATTCAACCTAGCCAGTTCGAAAAAGAAAGGCAGTTTCTTATCTGCATCTTCAATCAGTATACCGTTTCCTGGATCACGTTATTTTAAAATGATTGGAGAAGATGTTCAGAGGGCTCCTTTGCATCTGGATGAGCAGGCTGGGGAGTTGGATATATCCCTGCCTACATCATTCAGTTTATGCTCAGATGTGATGGAATCTTCTATTTCATCTAATAGAGTGATTCTGGACGCTATGTCCTACGCAGATCATATCACAGGGTTCTGGCGCAGCATCTAAATGGAAAGGAATTTGAGGATGTTAGTTCCTCGCTAAGAGTTCTTTCCAGGACAGTCAAGTAAACCACGTAACTCTCTGCCCTTTCAGTGGCAAATTTGGAGTTAGACGTGATGCAGCCCTTGCGTTGTCATCAACTATCGATGACAGGGTGAAAAGCTCTCTCCGAGTTGCTCCGGTCTCCAGACACACTGTTTAATGACAAAGCTTTCCTTAGTCTATGAACAAGCTCCTAAAAAAGCTTCTAGCGCACTGCTACTGAGATCAACATGCATCAGCAGGCCTGAGTAGGCAAGGTCGTTCCAGTTCCCAATCATCATAGCGGGGGAGGAATTCGTCACATTCAGGTGAATTGTGCACTTGGTGATACCTTCTTGAAATTTGGCACACTGTTAGTGTAGGCTATGAGGTTCTCAAAAACGATCGGCTACAAGTTGACACCGACCGGTGGCGACCAGTAGCGGCACAATCCAAAATGGCCGCCAGCGGCTGAAGGGAACCTCCTTTTCGACGGTCTACCGACTATACATCCGATTGTAAGGGCGCGAAAGTGAACTCTGATCCACGCACGTGTTGGAAACAGACGTGGGAGATGATGTAGAATAAAACGAGATTCTCTATACGGACGCATCAATTTCTTGGAACTTGAAAAGAGCGTTGTTTCTCCGGGATCAGCGTCATTCAGGCAAACCTGAATGACGCTGATCCCGGAGAAACAACGCTCTTTATGAAGCAGTCTCTTTGCCATACAATCTCTTGTTTGGCGTAATTCCGCAAGCAATTCTGATTTGTCTGTCGAAATTAATTCGAGAACGCGATTGTTCACAAAAATCATTCACAGAATGAGTGAGAATCCTCTTCGTGTACGGACTAGTACTGACTGGGAACGTTGTTGCTTTTGCCAGCAAGACAGTTCCAAGAAATTGATGCGTCCGTATAGAGAATCTCGTTTTCATGACGCCTATAAAGCTATTGAGGAAGACATAACGCGCTTCCTAGATAATGGCGTTGAGCTTCCATATAATTTGACCATTGATTGTTTGATGAGAGAGAGTGATGAGTGTATGTCGATGTCACTGTTGACGAATAAGGCAATATATCATAAGACATGCCGTGACAGTATTCGGACTCACATCGTACAGCGCGTGCTACACAAGCGAGAGCGAAATGAGGCAGTGGCATCCTGCTCCACGCTGAGTCCTAAAAGAACACGGACAAGTTTTGAATCTGGCTGTGACAGGAAACTGCCCCAGTGTGTTTATTGTCACAAACGCGAAGGTGACAGCAGTGAGCCTATTTGCAGATCAATGTCTGATAACAATAAACTCAAAATTATGGCAAAGGAAGCCGAGAACTGGGTTGTTTTTTCTCGGGTCAATGCAGCATTTGATTCCGCTGCTAGTGATCTTTACTATCACAAAACCTGTTATTGTAAGCTTGCCAATGAAGCACGAGCGGCTAAATCTAAAAAGTCGAAGAACGCCGAACATTCCGCGTCAGGCCTGCCCTATGACCCTCTCGTTATGGCAGAGCTCATAACATTTGTTGAACACAACGATTCCGCGATGAAGCTTGTCGATCTCAAGAATCTGTACAGTCGGAGGTTGAAGCAAGTCGGTTCTGATTGGCTTAGTGAAGAAATACATTCCACTCGATTCAAAGAACATTTGTTGCAGAAATTGGGCGATGGCTGGGACGCCTTCACACAGGGTAGAGATGTGTTTATTTCAAGTAGGTTTCGAGTTGGCTCCTTGTTGTCCGAATCTTTAACTCGTATAGTGTCTGAGGAAGAGGCAAAAAAGATAGTTGATGTGGGTCTTCTTCTGCGTAAACACATACTCATATCTCAAGCTCCTTTCACGGGATCATTTTCATCTTATTGCTTGAGCGAGCCTGTACCCAACTCACTCCTGACTCTTCTTAGAGTTCTACTTGAGGGCACATGTAGTATACAGAACTTAGGCGATGATGAGACTGTTAATGCCAAGACTCGAGTGGCTTGTACTATTTCACAGATGTTGATCAGCAATTCAGCGAAACGCTCCGAACATGCACAAAATGTTCACCAGAGACGTGACAGAGAAACTCCAATGCCTCTTTATGTGGGTTTGAAGTTGCATGCCCATGATCGTATGAAAAATCTTATCAGAGATTTTCATCAAATGGGACTCTCTGTCTCTTATGATCGCGTAATGGATGTTCGCAGGAGTTTCGCGAGAGCGGTTTCACTGCGGTTCAAGAACGAAGGTGTTGTAGTCCCAGCTAACTGCAAACGTAATGTTTTCTCGATAGGAACCACTGATAACATTGATGTATCTGGTAGATCTGATATGCATGGTACGTCCATCACACTCATTGGTCAACTGAGCAGGGACAATGTGGGTACTGATCCCCCACCACTGAGTTTAGATGTTCCAGAAGACACACAAATTGAACTCCCAGACGACTATGCATTTGTTCCTTTCGTTGAAGACTTTGGTGGGGACATCAGGCTTGAATCTCCAGATGAATGTAATGTACGGCCCAATGAATATGCAGATTTGAACGTGGGAGAGAATGACTGGTTGTCTCATGTGTCACAGATCAGCAATAAAGGGAAGGTTGATGGCAGCTGGCAGCTTGATGAAGTCCCTGTGACCTTTTCAGGCTTCTTTTCAAAACATGAAGATCAAGACAATGTCAAACCTCGTGCAGTTATTGGGGTATTCCCTGTTTTCAGTGAGCAGAAAGCGGACTCACTCAGTATGCAGAAGCATGCTATGTATGTGGTCAGGGAAGCTACTGCTTTCGTAAACCCCGGCCAGATACCTGTCATTGAAGGTGACTGTCCGTTGTATGCCAGGCAGAAAAAATGTCAATGGCTGTTCCCAGAGGAGATAGGTGAGGATCGAATGGTGTGTATGATTGGATTCCTGCATCTTGAAATGTGCACCCAAGAAGCTGGTGGTAAGCTTATGGGTGGTTCTGGTTGGGAGCGAATGTTTCACCTCGCAAAGATATTCACACCCGGTGTAGCATCATCCCTACTTGGTGGGAAACATGTCAAGAGGACGCGACAGGCATATCTTCTCACTCTAGCTTGGCTTGAGATCCTCAGAAAGAATGCTTATGAGATTTACTGTCAGCAGACTGGGCCCCATGAGTCATTTGAAATGTGGGAACAGAGGATTCTTTCACAATCTCCAACTGCGCGCTATTGGGGTGAAATCGTTCGGAACTTTCTCTTGACAAGCTGTCAATTCGTTCGGAACCAACGAATCGGTAACTGGCCTGGTACACTGTGTTCTATCGATGAGTTGTGCAGTTACTTTTTTGCCCTAGGACATACAAATTATTGTCGGTGGGTCCCCGTATTTCTGAGAGACATGTCTCAGCTACCCAGGCGGCATCCTTCAATCCACAACAAATTCATGGAAGGCCATTTTGTGGTCCAGCGTAGTGAGAGGAAGTTCAGTATGATGGGTTTAGATCAGAGCCAAGAACATAGTATCCAACTACTCAAAGAAGACAGTGGTCCAAAAGGTCTCTATGGCCAGGCTGAAGAGAAAGTCGTTATTGAGCTTTCAAGGTCAGAAGTTCTGCGTGTTATAGATGAGTATGAATATGCAAGTTTCCACACAACATCATCAGATAACACGGAACACCCGGAAAGTTCGGTATCAGAGCAGAAAAAATTTCTGAATCAATTGAAATCTCTCCTCGATCTGGTGAATCAGGGACTCATTATCAACCCTTATGATGAAACTAGTGGTCAGCTGGTGACATTAGATACTGGTGAATATATGGACCCCGAAGTTAGTAAGAGTTTACGGTCATTACCCGAAAGGGGCAAGCATTTATATTCCACTTTCTTGAAGGAAAGGCTTGTGGAATGCACCGTACCCCTGAATGATGTTATTCCCAAGGCAAATATATATACCTTCCTTAACCCACCCCCAGCCAACCTGGACAAAGGCCGAGACAAACTCATGTCAAGTAAAGCAACTGCCGCAATAGTTACCCAGATGTTCGTTTCACTGCAAGCCCGGCCTGATTCAAACATGGATGAGTTTTTCATGCACGAGAATGCACGTGATCCGCCAGCATTATCCGATAGAGGTAAGCTACGGAGTGGGACAAAATCTCAAATTCTCAATTGTTTACCAGCTATTCCTGCACAAGGGAAGAATTCAGCAGCTAGACAAGCTTCAGTTGTCATCTTGGATATGCCTGCTGTAGTCCATGTAATCAAACCACAGAAAGCGGATCTGTTTGGAGAATATGCTCGATTGCAATTATTGCCATACATCGAATCTCTGATTAACACGAACACCACAAGGGTTGATGCGATCTATGACTGTTACCCCGAAGGCAGTTTGAAGAATCAGACGCGAGCAAAACGCCTCGGTGAGACAGCAGTTAGGTTGATACGGGTGTCCGAGAACGTCCCTTTACCTAAAGGGAAGAATTGGCAGGCATTCTTGAAAGTTAGTGAGAATAAAGACGAATTTTTCAAGTTCCTGTCTGCTGAACTGCTGAAATTAACATCAACATCCGAGTACCAGTTGTTAACGACATCAGGAGAATATGTACTATGCAATAAGGATGTTAGCTTATGTGACATATCTCCATCGAACCACGAGGAAGCAGACACGCGCATGATGCTTCATCTCAACCATGCAGTCTCACAAGGTCACAAAATAGCTTTTCTTCGCACGGTTGATTCTGATGTCGTCATTCTGTCTTTGCACCATTTCGCAACATTCCGTGACCTTGGACTCAGTGAGCTGTGGATTGGGTTTGGAATTGGAAAGGCATATAAAGATATGCCAATTCATGAGATAGCTTCACAACTTGGACCTGATTACTGTAAGGCCCTGACTTTCTTCCACGCCTTCACAGGTTGTGATGTAACATCCAGCATGCTCGGCATTGGGAAGAAGACAGGATGGAATGCATGGATGAATTTTCCCGCATCAACTGAAATGATGATAGAATTGACTGAGAATCCGCAAGTCTTTTCAGAGGATTCCCCTCATATGCAGCATATCGAAAAACTCACCATACAGATGTACAGTAACAGTTGTGTCAGTACACGTGTCAATGATGCGAGACGGCATATGTTCACACATGGCCTTAAGTCTATGGAAAACATCCCGCCCACCAAAGCAGCTCTGTATCAACATGTAAAAAGGGTAATTCTTGTGTCATCTTTCATTTGGCATCGTGCTCTGCAGAAACACTTATGTGTGCCAGACCCATCACAGTACGGATGGGAGTGGAATCCACGTCTCAATATTCTGGTCCCATTTTGGACTCACCTAGGAGACGCAAGTGCTGCATGTGCACTGATGCTCCACTGTAGTTGTGCCAAGGCCTGCAAGGGCAATTGCAAATGCTTGAAAGCTGGATTAAGGTGCACACCTTTGTGTAAGTGTGAAGGTGGCTGTTGTAACAATATTGAGTAGTATACTGTCATGTTAGGACCAGTCATCTCCTATTCTGGTATTTTTTTTTCCATTTTCGGCCAGTTAACACATGTCATGTTTCTAGTTGAGTTGATTTTGCTAACAAATGTTCATCCCATGTGGCTTGCTACATTGTCCGGGGTATAGGAATACAGTTTTAGATTTCGGAAAATAGTCTGTTATTTACTGCACAAGACGGTGTTAATTCATGCATAGCATGATACAATATCCCCAACTATTTTGCCTCTGTACAACAGTTGATACCTTCGTTCACCCGTGTGTTCATCTATGGTATCCTTGTCTTTCTCTGGCCATAGGCCACATGTGACTAGTCAGTTCCTACTCCATAGCAAATCAACTTGGAAATCCTTCATCTTGTAGCGCACTCATGTCTCAATGAATCCATACCTGAGTTGATCTAATAAATCTAACGTAAGGTATCAAATTGCCATACCGGATCATATTTCGATAAGTTATTCGCTAAAACATTTCGACCACTCATCGACATCAAAGGTCATGTTTTGGCTCCCAGTGGTGGCTATATCTCTATATCCCTGGTAAAGTAGCATACCATGAGGGATGGGCATTAAGTGTCGGCAACATTAATCCTGACTTGGAACACACCACATCTTAACTGGCCGAAAATGAAGAATACTACTTGTAGTCAAAAAATATTCCTGTACCTCGAATGACTGCAAACATACACTCACCCCTTCTAGTCCCATTTTGCCAATGTTCTATACTGGCAAGATAACATTGTATAATTAACAACGGGAACTAATGCATCCCGAGTTCATTCCAGCACTGCCCTTGCTGGCAGACGTGTCGCTATGGTGTTGAGATTGAACCAGAACTCCTCTAGAAATTTGATAGTTTTATTTTCTTAGAAAATAAATCTATCGAAAATGCCGGAAGTTGAGAATAGACTGTCACTTTAATTGGATTATCAAATGTCCAAGTATCCCCACTGCTGCATACTATCGAGTACCCTTGTTCATGTGTTGACAGGAATCTCTCATACCATGTTCATTTGACCATTGCATTCCCGAGAAACATTCAACACTAATTTATCTACGGACGGACGATCATACTGACAGTCAGACACACAGACGCACACATCGACGGAAATTCTGATCCCATTATCCATTAATCTTCCCCCCAACTTGTTCCAAGGGCTTCACTCCATCATTCACATCAATTACAGCACATGTATGGTGTTAGGTTTGGAGCTTCAGTTGTGCGATCGGCGAAAATAGCTTTTTTTCGATCCGCTTGGCGGCCATTTTGGATTTCGCTGCTAGTGGTGGCTAGAGGATGGTGCCAACTTGTAGCCGATCGATTTTGAAATCTCTGATGCCTACCCTTACATCATGCCAAATTTCAGGAAGGTATCACCAAGTGCACAATTCTAGCGAATTCCTCCCCCGCTATCAAAAGGGAGCTCCTCGCAAGGGTCTAGGAAACCCTCTTACAGTTACTCTTGAAGTTGTCAATATAGCGACTTGGGAAAGGGGCACAAGTCTGGTTAAGACTATAAGTCAGATGCCCTTAGGCCAACGGGATGAGGTTCTTTGTGGGAAGGACGTAGTTTCTCCTGCAAGCCTCGCAAGTCGTACAGGTGATGGTCTAGACCTCTGCTGCTTTCCAGTTGGCGGAAGGTTATGAAACTTCGCGAAAAACTGGATGGAAATTACGGAAGATCAATGGGTGAGAAATGTAGTCTCGGCAGGACTGCGGCTATCATTCCGAGCAAAGCCCCCACTTACAAGAAGTCCACGTTGGACAATTCTTCCAAAAGAGAGTCTCTCCTTGTGGAGGTAAAGGCACTCCTATCAAAGAAAGTAATAGAGGTCGTTGAGAATCAAAATTCTCCAGGTTTTTGCACTCACCTGTTTCGCGTACCAAAGCCAGATGGCTCGTTCCGACCGGTAATAGACTTGAGCTGGATAAACAAATTGATAATAGCTCTAAAGTTTGCGTCTGGCATCCTCAAAAAAGGAGATTTAAAGCACAGATGTCAGCTCATTGTTTACTGACTTTGGGCCAAACAAAGAATGATGATTTGCGCCAATTCTGGTACCTTCCTGTTTAGCATGCATGTGCAGTAAACAAAAGCATGGAGGACCAGATAGGACTTCAATTTTTTGGTTTTGTATGCAAATTTGGGGGATTGGGGGGGGTTCAAATTTTGTGTTTGGCCCTGGATTTTATCAAGTTTGTACCAGCGAAGTCTCGGCCATTGGTTGTAGTATAAAAATATGAATATTTCATGTGGCAAATTTTTCCTGTAATCTAGATATTTAACTGGATGAGGGCTACCTTATTTTTGGTGATCTAAATTTGTTAATCAAAATTTGTTTTATCACAAATTATTGAAGAGTACTCACAGGCAGGATAAAGCAAGTTAATACAAATAAAAAAATTATGTGCGCTTAACTGAATATGAAACACAGCAAGGAAATTGTTAGCTTTTTCTCTGGAAACCCTCATTTTTTGAAAGCTCTAACAGTGGCTTCTAGCACTCAACAAGCTAACTAATTCAATCTTGTTTGACAGAGCTCAAACAAGACTGAATTGGTTAAAATCTTAGTAGCATTATGGGAAAAATGAGCAGCTTTACATTTAAGTATTTTGGGATCAGTGTGCAAGCCAGAAAATAAGCAAACTGTCATCTACAAAAAGAGGTCCCTAGAGGGTGAATTTGGTGATGCTACCCTGCATAGCAGGGTATCATCACTAAATTTACCCTCTGAGAACCTCAATCTGAATCAGAAATAAGTACCCAGAGGATAAAATGGCCCTCGGTATGGGGTAGCATCAGCTAATTCACCATCTGGGGACCTCATTTTGCAAATGGCAAGTTGCTTATTTTCAGGCTTGTGAGTGTGCAGAGGGTTAAAAATTGTTTGCTTACAGTTTGGGCCTAATCAATTCTGTGCTGGACAGAGTGCACTGAGCATGCTGGGGCAGTGAAGAATGGAATGGTTTGTGAGCCAGATCTTCTGAAAGAAGCAGTTTCTAAATGAGAGTTTGCTAAAAATAGGAAGTAGTTCTGGAAGCAATTCTATAGATCCTCAATGAAATCCTATCCTGATGAGGATTTAGATTCTTAAATTATTAGATGCTGGCTAACAGATCATGGCTTTCTTCATATTCGAACAAAGTTTGTCGATGTGCATCCATTGTTAGTGATAGAAATGAGTTATCTCCTTCCTTTCTGCTCCCTCTGGGCAGTGCTGCATGTCTCTACCATTCATATTTTCTTGCTCTGAGTGTGCAGATTATGGGAAATTGTGCAAATGGAAAATACGTTTCAAGTGATACTCCTAAATAAACAAGGTGCAATGCTACTGGTATGCGCTGTCAAGAGTTTCAAAGTTGAAGGGTTTCTGAGCTGAAAAAAAGTGGAAAAAGGCCTATAACTCTGCAAAAAAATGGACAAAACCTGTTACATGTGAATGAACTTTCCTCCATGGTGGTCTATCAGCAGACCAAAGATCATTTAAATCCAACATCCACTGATTGAGATATGAAGGTCCAAAGTTGTTGTGGATGGACAGATGAATAGATGAATGGATGGACGAATGAACAGATGTACAAACAGACAGACTCCATTTCTATATCACCACAAAGTGTTTTGGCAGGGGATAAAAACAGCAATATAATTTTCAATTTTGACCATAACAATGAAAGTCATACACCTATACAGGATTCAACTCTTCATGTATTCTGTCAGAAGGATAAAAAAATTAGCATTTGGCTTGGTTAATACCAATTAAAGGAGTGAGCATGTTTGCGACAATAGTTTTGCAATGCAGGAAAATATATTATTTTCCATCAACACTGGTCAAATGATTTCCAAAACCACCCAAAAAGTGTAGATAACCAATATGGTAAAAAAAAAACCCCAAATATAACAAAAGTATAAATTTTATACTAAATTTCCTTTCTTATTATACCTACCAAAATTGTTTACTACAGGCTTGCACTACAGTGGAAGAACCTAACTCGGATAAAATACTCTCTATTTTAATCTTTCCCAAGATTTGGGAAAGAAAAGTGGTGTAAAAACACCAGGAAAAAATAAGCCAAAACTGGGTCAAGAGCCATCGGTGCACACCCAGTATGGGACGCTTTTCCAAAGTACAAATCCACGACTACCGTAAAACAGTGCGCAATGCGTCAATTCGTCATTCTTTTGATTCCAAACAACACGGGAGTTATGTGATCAGCAGGGAGGAAGGATTCTTACCCGAATAAGAAGACGGGAGGGCCTCCATGTAAACAGTTTCGGTAGGTATAATAAGAAAGGAAATTTACTATAAAATTTATACTTCTTATCAACCTTCCTCAATTGTTTACTACAGGGTGAATAGACAAAAGGCTGGAGGGAATCACATAACTAACCCACACACATAACTCAATAGCACTGGGACCGTGGACAGAGGAAGAGATCCCTAGGCCTATCAAACCATAGCATCACAAACATTAGAAAAGACAATGAAAGATGAGGCGTATGGTGAAGTGCGACGCACAGACAGAAAGGGCAGTAACAGCACAAAGCTGGAAATGACCCTGAAAAAAGCTGAAAGGCTGGGATAGACAACAGCCTGAGCCGAAGAAAGAGGGCCCCAAGGTTCTCTGTCGGCTCCTGCAACTGTCGCAGATAAAAGGAGAATGTAGCATTTCTCCAGAAGGCTGCCAGTATAACATCCGTCATCCGACAACATGACAGAGTTATTAAAAGAGGAAGACAATGCATGCACCTCGTGGCAGAAAAAACAATTGGTAATACAATCACCAGTAGCTAGACGAGCGGAAGCTGCACGATTATTAAGACAAATCCATCAAGAAATGGATGCAGGAGAGATCTGACATGTGAGAAAACGCATATTCATCCAGGATAAAGGCCATCTTGGAGTAAACTGCAAAGTCCTAGGCCTTTTCAAGGAAAAGAGATGAACAAGCTTGGAGAGGCAAGGATGAGTGTCGAAACAATGCGGTATCACATATGAAAAAAATGTCTCCGAAGCATGGACATGTACCCATTGCTGGAGACTCCCAGAAACAAACATATACCAGAAACTCCGCAAACGGTGTGATCGAAGGAGTGACAGAAGCAACAGAGTGATCGCACACCATCGACAGAAGAACCTTCCACTTAGCCATAGAGGCTAAACCAGTGGAGTGAGTGCCTCCTTGAAGAAGAAAGGCAACTCCACTGCGTGTCTCGAAAAACCACTACGGAGGAGACAGGACCCGATAAAAGACATGTGCGAAGGCACAATGAAGTCGGGTCAACGTGAAACCTCCTCGGGCGACTTTGGCAAGGAAAGTCGCGAGGTAGAGGGAGACATGCCGGAACCGCCGCTAACAGAGAGCGGACCAGATTGATCCACACCCACTGAGGCAACGGGTGTGATCGAAAGGATTCGACGACTGCAGGTTCATATCTGGGCGAGAACCTGAGGCGGAATCGGAACCAATAGGAAGGCGTAGCCGACAAGACCATCCCAAAGGAGGGCCAGAGCGTCCACGGCGAAAGCCAGAACATCTGGACACGGGGACACGAAAGTGTCCACTGGATGGTTCCAACGAGTCGCAAGAGATCGATGGAACCCGCCATGTGGAGCATCCACCTGGTGAAAATAACCCTGCCCCGACGGGACAGGGAGTCGGTTAGGATGTTACGACGACTGGGAATGTGACGAACAGCCACCCCGGCGTGGACATCCTGAGCGAGCAGTAGAAGACCCCGAGCCAATTAGTACATTGGAACAGAGTGCGTGCCGCCCTGGTTCCGAATGTAAGCAACCACCATCGAATGGTCGGACAACAGAAGGACCTGGAGATTCGACAGGTGAGGGATCCACTGCCTGAAACTCAGAAGAGCAAGAAGCTCCTTCTGGTTGATGTGTAGAGCTGCATGATCCTGGTCCCACATCCTGTGAATGGAAAGACCTAGAGGATCCAATGTCGCACCCCATCCAAGATCGCTGGCATCTGCCGACAGAACGCGATCGGACGTGGGTAAGTCCAACGGAACACCCTGCGAAAGCCACTGGACATCTGCCCAGAGGAGAAGGTGAGGATAAAGATATTCTGGAAACTGAAGCACCAGATCCAGAAAATCTACATTCGGCCTCCAACGACTGAGCAGAAAGTGTTGGAGAGGTCTGACACGCAGCCGACCTAGAGGAATGAGATCCATCACCGAACAGCAGAGACCAATTAGCCGGAGAATACTCCGAGCCGTCGTGGATGTGGACTGGGACAGAGTCAGAGCAAAAGCTGAGAGAATCACAGCCTTGGCCCGGGGAACCGCCACCAAATTGAATTGTGTGCGGAAAGCCATCCTCAGATGATAAAACGACTGAGAAAGGACCAGGTCCGACTTCTCCTCGTTGACTCTGAAACCTTGCGACGTGAGCAAGCTCAACAGAGTGGCGACATCCGACTCCAGTAAGGCAGCATTGGAATGCCCCTGGAGGATATCGTCCAGATATGCCTAAGTAGTCACCCTGGACTGTGTGCGATGAAAAGCTATCACATCCGACATCAGTCTGGTGAAGGCCCAAGGAACCAGGTTGAGGCCGAAAGGCATGGCCTTGCACTGGTAAACTCGCCCCAGAAAAACAAACCTGAGATACTTCCGTAATGCCCAATGAATCGGAATGTGAACGTAAGCGTCTCGCAGGTCGAAGCTGGAAGCGAAATCTCCCTGGTGAATTGAACGGAGGACCGACCTGAAAGTCTCTATGCTGAACTTGGGAGCAATGATAGACTGGTTCAGGAAACTCAGATCGATAACCGGTCGGAGTCGGCCGTCCTTCTTTGGCACCAACAACAGGCGGGAATAGAAACCCACTGACCTAATGTTCTTGATTACCTCAATCGCCCCCTTTGTCAGGAGATTGTCTATCTCCGTGGACAAAAGTTCCCGACGTAAAATGTCTGAAGGAACTGTGGTTGGAAGAGGCACCCTGGACAGAGTGGGGTGCCTTCGGAAGGATATTCGCAGCCCGGACCAAACAACATCTGACATCCAAGGATCGGATGTGATGGTGGCCCAACGGTCTGCGAACTCTGCTATCCTTCCTCCAACCTGGGACGAGTCGAGGTGAGGACCTTCATTTCGAACCCCGACGAGGCTCGCAAGAGGAGAAAACACTTCTTCTACTGAATGAAGAATCCTGAATGAAGAACCCTCAAGACTGCCGATGCTTACCCTTACCCCTTGAGTAAGAAGCAGAAGTGGTGGCAGAAGGATCAGCCCCTTTGCTTCGCAGAGGAAGCAGAGGGTACTTGTTAGGCTTGGAACGGCCCGTGCCTACCCTAGAAGGCTGATCAAGCTGAAGAAACAGCAGCTGATTGTTGGAATGACGTAGGACGTCATCCCAGACCGTCAACACAGAACCATGGAAAAGTTGCGGACCTGCCAAAGAAGCAGATCAAAGAGTAGCCCACTGCTCCTCAGGAAGGGATCGGCCTGTGTCCAGCACAGAGTCCCTTTGAACTAATTCCAGATTAGCCGTGTTACAGGCATGCGTGTGAGTAAGATGCAAGAGCGCCTTGGACAGCACATGCAAAGGAGCCTGTACCTCATCAAACTTAACTGGAGGCAGATAAGCAGCTAAAGCTGAGACGACGTGATTGGAGAGAGAAAGCATACCAAGCATCTCTCTCGATAAGCCCAATGTGGACTCCAGAGTTGTCATCGGAATGACGGCAGACTTGGACTTGGAAAGCCCGAGGGAATTGGAGTCCTGATCAAACCGTCAAAGTCTGGTAGACCGATGGATTGGCGGAATCGTAGAAACGATAATGCGCCGGAGGCAAAAAGGTGTCAACCCTGGTGAAGAACGGAGCCTTCATAGCCTTGGAACTTAGCTTAGAGTCCAAGGCTGAAAATGCTTCAACCAACTGTACCGACTGGCACAGTCGAAGACGCCCAGAAGCAGGTTTCTCTACAGGCCGTTGTCGTGCGACCGATGATCGCGGCCTGGCTGACACTGTCGACTGGTTAGCTGGTTTGAGATCCAGAAGGAACCCAAACACGAACTCAAGAGCTGCCCCCAAGTCCGAAGACTGCTGGCTCTCGACATCAAGCATGTCTGACTCTTCCCCTGAGTCGGAAGACACATAGCCCATCGTGGGCAAACCAGCCGACGCCTGCCATGGTGTCGGAACACCAGGGGGGATCAGAAAGCGGCCTGTTTCCAAACCCGGGAGGCGGTGCCATATGGGGCGCCTGGAAACCACTCGCTGCCTCGCTGGAAGCAACGGGAAGGTTCTTTGACAGAACCTGAGTGAGTAAGGAGAGGGCCTCCCTAAGCTCACTGCCCGTACTGGCCGGTTCGACAGGGGAACGAACCGGCAAAGTGGCTTCACCTCTGACCCTCTTAACCAGCGAAGGGTCACGATCCTCCAAAACACCTGACGTGGGACGATGGGAGGCAGCCGAAATGTCTGAAGGCAGACGTGTATAGGGGTGTGACACACCCCGAGGATCAACATAGCAGGAACTCATGAGAGTCACCGCGGACCTCTGCAGGGCAGAGAAGACGTTGGTCCCCCAAAACTGGTCGTGTGGCCAGAATGAGTAGACGGAAATGCCATGGAGTTCATAGTTTCCCATTAAGAACATCCAAATCCAATGACAACTGTGGTGCTCGACGGTGCCGAGACCACAGTAGAGGGTCCGGCCGTCAGCCACTTCCAACTTCGCCAAGTTGAAGTCAGGGAAGGCTGAGGCCGATACCCCCACGTCTACACAACCAGACACCGCAGCAGACCACTGCAGGTATAAAACTACTGTGTTCAGTGGCTGAGAGGACACAGTAGGGGGTTCAGTCGGCAGTCCCATCCGACTTCGCCGAGTGGAAGTTGGGGAAGGCTGAGGCCGATACCCCACAACCACACAACAGACATCCCTGCAGACCCTGGCAGGGATAAGCCGAGCCCGGCTAAAAATGATCCCAAATGACGTTGTAGACGGAACAGCAGTAGCAGCAGATACGACGGCAGCTGTTGGAACTGGCGGAAAAGCAGAGAGAGCCACCAAGCTCGGCCTCCAAAGGAGGAGTCACAACCCTAGTGACAGCCTCAGATGTCGACTGGAGAGGGCGCATAGTCCCGGAAGCAGGCATCTCTTCACCAAAAATCCAACAGCTCCCGCAGTATCCACCACAGTAAAAAACTGCACATTCCCCACAGAAGGGGAATAACTCTCACCAGACATGGTCGAGTTGGGAAGCCCCAAAACGACAGTGTTGCCCACCCCCCGGTGGTGCGGGAGGAGCTGCACATCCCCCACGGAGGGGGAGCATTTTTCACCAGACGTGGTCGAATCGGGTGACCCCGAAACGATAGCGTTCCCCCCCCCCCCCCCACCCCGTGGGAGCAGGAGGAGCTGCACATCCCCCACGGAGGGGGGCAAACTCACACCAGACGTGGTCGAGTCGGAGGGGCCCCGAAACAACAGTGTTCCCCCCTCCCCACCCCCACTGGTGTGGGAGGAGCTTCACATCCCCCATGGAGGGGGAGCAATTCTCACCAGACGTGGTCGAATCGGGCGACCCCAAAATGATAGAGTTCCCCACCCCCTGTGGGGGCAGGAGGAGCTGCACATCCCCCACGGAGGGGGTAAACTCACACCAGACGTGGTTGAGTTGGGAGGTCCCCAAAACGACAGCGTTCCACACCACCCGCGGGTGCAAAAGATACGGCCACGAGAACGCACCAAGGCGAGGGCAAAAGGAAGTGCCCTAAAGGAACCGAACTGGAAATAACAGAGGTAAGAGCAGTAGAAGAAAAAGGTGAACTCAACAGAAACAGAAAGTAGAAGAACACCCTCAACTATGAGAGAAGGTGGCAGAAAAAAACCGGTGGGTACATGACAGAACCCAGACTGTCGACAGGGACCGAAAAAACAGAAATTCAGCCCTCAACAGAGTGAAGAAATCCTGTCCAGACAGTCCCAGATTGACCCCTAACTCCAAAAATTAATTCATCAACCGAAAAATTCATTGTCGAATCGCGTGATGTCGAAAACAAAACATTCGCAAAAACGGAATAGTAAATAATATACAATGAGAATGTGGTTGAAAATATAAACGAGAATATATAAAACACAGTCCTGTTATTATACGATCTTCAGATCCATAAATCCAGTCACAGGAAAACCATTATCGACGAGTTAAAATATCACTGTTACTGAGCAATGATGGCACACATCCACCACGGGTGCGAATAATCAAAAGAATGATGAATTGACGCATTGCGCACTGTTTTACGGTAGTCGTGGATTTGTACTATGGAAGAGCGACTCATACTAGGTGTGCGTCGATGGCGCTCGACCCAGTTTTGGCTTATTTTTTTGTGGTGTTTTACACCACTTTTCTTTCCCAAATCTTAGGAAAGATTAAAATAGAGAGCATTTTATCCGAGTTAGGTTCTTCCACTGTAGTGCAAGCCTGTAGTAAACAATTGAGGTAGGTTGATAAGAAACACAGATTCACCTGATGAAACTCTGGATTCAATCCTGAAGTTCAATGCTTGTGAGTCTAACAATGTTTTTTTTCTTCTTTTTTACCTATGGGGTGGGGGGGGGGGCTGCAGGAGGGGGGGGGGGGCAGAACTTATAATTCCAGAATTAACTTTTCTTTAAAAACTTTTACAGATGTGTGGGTGAAACATGAAAAGGAAGAAGAGGTGGACAGCCACCATGAGCCTCTCCAGTGTCACCAAGATGTGAGGCCCTCAAATCTAAGCATTTCCATGAGTTTTATGAACTAAAACGCACGTAAAAGTACCATAAACAAGAAGAATCAAATATCATTTAATGAGTTCATAACATTCTAAATCAGGGGTCAGCCTGGCAGCTGATTTTTGGGAAAGTGATTTCTCCCTCCAGAGACTTCAGGAAGAAGTCAGGGGCCAGGAGAGAGAAGTCAACTGACATGAGGGAGAATTGATAAGAAAAACATAAAACGTTTATGACATCGTGACAAAATAAATGTACACAGAAGACACAACAAAAGCTAACATAATGAATTGAAAAAAAAAAAAAAATAGATAAATAAAAGTTTGGCCAAACAAAGTAGATCTTCTGTTTCTCAGGCCATTATTTTTAAAACTTCACAGAGGTAAGAGGTTTTTTATTTTATTTTCTATTTCTGTAATTAGTAAATTCTTTGCCATCCAAAGTTTATGTTCTTGGTTTATGTTTTAGGCCTCATAATCTATGGAATAGCATGGGTGGTGGTGCATTTTGTCCCTTGAGAGCAAGAAGGCTTTGCAATGCTAAAGCATTGCAAAGCCTTCTTAAACTCAAGGGACAAATTTAATATGGGTAAAATATCAGACATAAACCATTTAATTTTTATTTTTTTTATGTTTACACTGGTTATAAAAAGAGAGCATGAGGCAGCCAAAAGGACCATGCGGAGGGCCTGAGAAACAGATTTTTAATTTTTTTAGGCCTTATGAAAACATACAAACATGCATCAAAACTAAGTCAGATGGTATATTACAAGAATGTAGGTTGAAATCCACCCTCCCCCACCCCCCTACAAAAAAACTGTGTCTTTCATGGTTTCTGAATGCCCCAACTCTTTTCCTGTCAATGATGAGACTGTGGTTTTCATGCAGTTGATTTTGTGTTTGCCTCAGAGCAGTCATGTTTACTTTGTTATGAATGAGGAAGTGGTTTTTTTTGAGAGATAAAACATAAGAAAATGCATTAAACTGCCATGTCTCACAAGGAAGTTTTGGAAGGTGACTTGAACTTCGCCCTAAGGCAACTTGAGGAATGACAAGGTGACTTCTTCGTCCAAGTCACTCACTCGGCTGACCCCTGTTCTAAATAAAAGTTAATTCAAAATTAAAAATGACACTTTTTTCGTATCAAGGATCCTGGCATAGAACTCCAGAAACAGTTTAACAATTATGTCATAGCATACTTACAGTGTGTGGTGAGAAATTACTTTTCAAAACTCCATGGAGTGGAGTCTTCACCTTCTTAACAAAATCTTACATTTTCTAAAAACTACAAGCAAAGTTCCAGACAATGGACCTCCGGGTACAAAACTGATGTCCGATGATTGAAACTCTGTTTGTGCTTCTTGTGGCTTTTCAAAGATTTACTGTTACTGTCACAATGGAGAGTCTACTCTTAAAATGTTTGAGAAGCAGTCCATGTAACTATAATGTTAAGAACTTAATTATGATTGTTGAAATCCATAAAGGGATAAAACCAATTGATAATGTGAAAATGTGCCATGAACTGTTTGTTGTTCATAACAAGTTTGTGTGCAATCAATTTGTTTCCTTCCTCACCTCATGGATTTTAAACAATCATAATTCAATTTTTATATATCTACCTCCTTTATAAAAACAGAAATATTTTATTACCAGATGGAAAATCTAGTCTCATCTGATTGTAACAAATACTTGTACTTAGGGATGTCACGATTTTTAAATTTAGGAATCGATTAATCATCGCAAATAATCGATGATAATCGATTAATCGTACCTAAATGCCCGTCCCCCCCACTCCCTCTCTTTGAAGTCGATAAAAATGAAGTTCAAGTCAGCTGACCTACCTCAAGGAAACAACGAAGACGCTCCTTTTTTAGGTACATTCAAAGCTTTGATGTTTTGAACTTTTGAACCGTCAGTGTAACAATCAAGACCGGTCGGCAGTTGCGAACTTCGCAACTGCCGACCAGTCTTGATTATTACACTGACGGTCCAAAAGTTCAGAACATCAAAGCTTTGATGAATGTATCTGGAAGACTATTGCTTCCAACAGCATCTTGGGGTTTAACATCGATGTTCTTAACTCTTTACCTTTAGAAACAATAGCTTTTTCATCAAATTTTCTTTTAATTATCAAACGTCTAAAACGGGATACAATTTACTGATTATTCGACAACGAAAAATACTAATTGATTTCGCTGTGACCAATCAACAGTCGATTAATCGGGACAGCCCTACTTGTACTATGAGTAAGCCGTCACCTTGTTGGGTCAAATTAACCAAGTTGTTTCAGTTTTGGATTGCAAAACAGAAAAAGAAGATAATTCATAGTTTCTTAACACACAAATATTCATTACGTTAAGAGAAGCACCTCTGCTGATGGGATTTCCCTGAAAAGATAAAATTCGGATTTCACATCAAATCGAGAAACAGAATATTGTATTCATTGAAGATCATTTCTGTTGTGGTGTAAACATTCCATAATGAATGTTTATTGGAGCTAGAAGCAACACCCACTAAAATATCATCAAGGCCTTCCACTATGTGCTTAGTTTCCATCTGACCACTGGTTTCGAGGGAAAAAGATTCGGTTTGTGCATGAGTTTTCCCAAATTAAGCAAGATAAGATTCTCAGTGTCAGGGAGGCCATTTACATTGTGTTAAAAAATGAGCACTTAATAACCCTTATGTCCCCATACAGTCACAAACTGCCCCTTTCATATTGCATTGAAAAAAGTTGTCCCGAGTGTACTCTTCGTTAAGAACTCTACTGTAGGCTGCATTTATTTTGTCTGTATTTTTACGTCATTTTTGGTTGCCTATACTCTGTTAAGTCACTTGCAGCTGTGTACATGTATATACAATAGATATTATTGTAGAATTAATCTAACGATTTAAGGGTTAAAAAAACAAGTAAAAGTTGGAACAGAAAACAAATGCTCCCCGAAAATGCAAAGAGACAAATATATCGGACAGAACACATGTGAAGTTAAAATGAAAGTGTCAATGACACTGTAGCTTAACCTGACTGTGTGTAGTGTTTGATGGAAAGGATAATGTTAAATTTTTATGAAGGGATTATGAAATAAGACAAGAATTGTGATAATTGAGAATATGTTAATTTCTGTTCCCAATGTTTTCAATAAGAAGAATTTGAGGTGTAGACTGTACTAAACAATTGAAGCCTGGGTTAAAGTGACCCTGACAGTTAATGTCTGTCAGCCAAAGTTACCAAGTTACAGTAAAATTATTCCAAAACGAGTCATCCTACCAAGTTACAATGAAATCCCTTCATAAATATAACTTGTTGACTTTGCTAAAGGAATCTGGGTCGCATGATGGTCCGGTGGTCAAGGTTGACCAATCATGACCGAAATAGGATAGTCTCATCTAGATATCATACCAAGTTACCCCTACCAAGTTACAATGAAATCCCTTCATAAAAACAACCTGCAGACAGTGCTAAAGGAATCTAGGTCATGTGACCAGGCAGCAGTAACGACTGACCGATCGTGACCAAAATAGGACAGTCACATCTAGACATCATACTAAGTAATCCTTCAAAGTTACAATGAAATCGCTTCATAAATATGAATTATAGATTGTGCTAAACAAATCTAGGTCACATGCCTGTGCGGCCATCACAGTGCACCAATCACTGCCAAAATAGGATGTTCTCATCTAGACATTATACGGAGTCATCCTACCAATGAAATCCCTTCATCAATGCAAGCTGTAGACTGTGCTAAAGGAAGCGAGGTAAGCAGAAGAAAATTTTTAAAAAAAAGTTCCGCATATTGCACTAAGTTAAAATTAGGGCTACCATAGGGAGCCCAAATAGTAACCCAGGGAACCAATTTGAACAAACTTGAATCTGACTTCCCTAGAGATGTTGTAAACCATATATGAAAGGATTCTGACAGGTGAATCTGAAGAAGAACATTTTTGAAGAAATTCCCTCATATTGTACTAAGTTAAATTTCAGGTTCCCATATGGAGCCCAAATATTAACCCAGGCACTCAAATTGAACAAACTTGAATCTGACCTCCCTACAGATGTTGTATACCAAATATGAAAGCATTCTAACTGATGGATCTGAAGAAGAAGATTTTTTAAGAAATTTCCTCGTATTGCACTATGTTAATATTTGGGCTACCATAGCGAGCCCAAATATACACCTAGGGATCCGATTTGAACTAACTTGAATCTGACCCCCACCCCCAGAGATGTTGTATACCAAATATGAAAGCATTCTGACTGGTGGATCTGAAGAAGAAGATCTTTAAAAATTATCCCCCATATTGAACTAAGTTAAAATTTGGGCTTCCATAGAAAGCCCAAATATTAACCTAGGGACTTGGTTTGAACAATCTTGAATCTGACCCTCATAACAATGATGTATACCAAACATTAAAAGATTCTGACATGTGGTTCTGAAGAAGATTTTTAATTGTATTGAGCCCAAATATGAGTCAATGGACTTTATATTAACAAATTTGTATCTGATTGCCCTACGGATGCTGTATACTGAATATCAAAAGATTCTGACCACTGGTTCTGGAGAAAAGATTTTTTTTTAATTTTTGCAAATATGCTGACTCACCCAACAATACACACATCAACCTTCTGTCTGTACCTGATATACTATTTCCAGTGTCAATAAGAACAAGAAGAGCAAATGTTGAAGGCAATGATACCCACACTACAGTGCTGTCTTGATGAAGCACAAATGAATTAAAAACAAAGCACCAAAAAATCATGAAACATTGACAAAGTAAGGACTATAACTCTTATAACATGTGTAGGAGCAGATCGTAACAAAGATCCCTCATACCAAATTTCACTGAAATCCATCCAATCACCGCGGACAGATAGATGGATGGATGGATGGATGTATGGACAGATGGATAGACCTATCTAGACAGATGCATGTGATCCAGTATATCCCCCCCCCCCCTCATTCTCTTCAAGAGTAGGGGAATAAAAAAATATAATCATTATAATATTGTGGTCTAATTATACTGACCGGGATATTTGTTATATCCCTGAATTTTCTGTATGTTGTATATTTCTTTAATAACCAATCTGATATGTTTATTTTCTTGCCATCTCCACCACCGTCTTCTATATTAGATAAAACATCACACAACTCAAAATAGTGCTCATTCTATAAGAAGAAAAATATCACACACCAACCATTGAATTTATTCACCTAACTGTGACAGATGGGATATCACCAAAGAGCATATAACAGGTCTCACTGATACATGTAATAAATTAAATGTAACAACTTATCACAGAATATTTTCATTCTGTAATACTTTTAGGACAAGTAACTGATCCTTCTTTTTAGAAATGATTTTCTTTCCCAAAATTACTGATTACTGAGCTAGGCTGATATGACTTCAAACTCGGAAGCTAGACTTGTATTCCCTTGATGCATTGCTTGTCACAGCCATTTTGTGTACAGCAAAATCTTTCAGTGTTATTTGTCAAACTGAATAAATCAGTAAAATTGGCATAACCAGGCAAAAGGGAGTAGTTTTGGTGTGGTGAGGAATTAATGATGACAATACGTAAGGATTAGGTGGATGAAGAGAGAAAAAAGGAGGCTTTTACACTAAATTCAATGCAAAGTAATTTTCAGTGTCAAAAGTAGCACTGTCACGACTGTCAATTTTTATGGTTGACTAATCGCCAGCATTAGTCGACGGTTAGTTGATTAATAGTCGTTTCCCAAGATTTCAACAATCTCTAATATACTTACAAAATAAATTCTAAACTGACGATGTTTGAATGTATACCTTTCTGCATCGAGATAAAATAGAAACACCGAAATATCTCTGGCAGACTTTGATTGATTGGAAGAATTTAAACCGAAGAACATTTGTGCAAATGTTTCTTTTCTGTAACTAATATTCAGAAAATTTGAATATAAAACCCCCTCCACTCCAACACAAGTTACAACTTAGTACTACAAGTGAAGTTACCACTGTGGGTCTTGGGCAGACATGTTAACCCTTTACCCAATGAATCACCCCATCCGCCCGCGTAATATGCAAATTCAGCAGTTGAAAAAATATTTTTCAAAAAATTTCAACAAAACTATATCATGTGACCCCTCAATGGAACGAGCTCATCGAGCTCATTCCAATGAGGGGTCACATGATATGGTTTTGTTGAAATGTTTTGAAAAATTTGAAAACGTGATATTTAAAATAATAAATTTTGATATCGTCTGCGTTGGGTAAAGAGTTAACCTCCAGTATAATTTTTCAGGGAACCTGAGGGTGATTTTCAGGGAAATGGGATGGATTTCAGGGAAAAGTATGCGCACCGACAAAACAAAAGAAAAAACTTGAGAATTTTCAGCTCATGGACCACCATTAACACCAGGTTATATCCAGACCTAGTTGTCAATTATACTGATGCATTTATGCTATGTTAAAAAATCATAAAAATAATTGCTGATTTGACCCGCCTTACCATCCTCTTCATGACCCATCCCCCCCACCCCCACAGAGCACCACCACCTGTGGTTTGCTTTTATCAAAGTCTACTAAGCTAATAATTTCCCAAGTCTTGAAATGTTAACAGGAAAAGATGTCCTAATGTTCAGTTACTGCAAGAAGATTAGTACTTGGGAAGTATCTTTGTCAAAAGCCTTCTTGCATGTGTGGACGCTTGTGCCCTGCACAAAACTTTTCTTTTCATTATTGAAGCATTTTTTTTTTTTTTAAATTCCATTCGAAATTTTCTGGGTACTGAGGGCCAACAGTTAAGAGTTCTGTAGTCAGCACAATGGAATAAATGTAGTGTTAGAAAATAAGTCCATTTTGTATAAATATGCAGTCATAATTTTTCGGCATCCTAAGCGACTTTAACCTGTTTTTAAACTGTGTTCAATTGTTGAATACCGGACGATTCGGCACCTGGACAATTCGGCACCTGGGATTTTGGACAACTCGGCACCAGAGTTTGGATGATTCAGCACCTGGGTTGGATGATTCGGCACCCGAGTTTGGACGATTTGGCACCTGGGTCTATTTTTCACGTTTATTAAAAAACAATATTAAAAAGGTTTGTATCACTTGTTTGGAGTTTCATTTTTTTATTTTAAAAAAGATATTCAGGTTGTTTTGATAATGCAGAATCCTCAAAGCCCTTTGACGATGAGTGTGTTGTATAGAAACTTGAACAGATGTTATGATTTCTATTAAAATAATCATTCTAAAGTATTCAAGGCGAGTCTTTTCTTTTGTGTACTGTTTTCACTAACTGTGAGTTTTTAATAAGTGTTTTTATCGGTATTTTTTTATCAATCATGACAAATAGTCACCATTAGTATTTAGAAAGTGGCTTCTGTAAAATGAAAACTGTATAAAAGTACCTTGACCCCAGGGCTCATTCATCAGCGACTGTTTAGGTTTCTTTTTCTTTTTTCTAAAATAACCACCAAACTGCGGTTTCAGTATTACCATAAATTTGCCCACCTCTCTTAGCAAACATGGAGCAGAACTCTTGTAATTATGCAAATTTCTCGTCATTTTCCAGCTCGAGGTTCTCGGGGATCTCAACCCACTACCCTACTGCCAGTCGCATACTCAAACTTAATAAGATTATTGGCTCTCGCTCCCGACTCTCATGGATTTATAAGCAAATAAAGCTATAAAGCAAATAAAGTTATTAGGGTCGCAAGGGATTTCAATCTCACATCGTCCCTGTGCGCTTTCGTTGCGCAGAAACTTTTCATTCTCATTCATCATTTCCATGATTTCATTATTTCCAAAATGTCTTCAGATCTTTGCAAACAGTGCAATCTACCAGTTCGTCCAAGGCAAGAGGGTTTGCAATGCGATAGTTGCAATCGATGGCAGCATAGGACCTGTGGCACTGGAGTCACTCGGCAAGAATACAGAGAAGCCAATCAGCAAAACACTGATATTGAGTGGTCTTGTGCAGAATATCGAAATCAAACACAGGTGAGTTTAAAATAAGTAACATGTTATTACTACTTTATGAATTTATTTTTTTTGGTAGATTAACAAATAGTTGTTCTTTAAGTAATCAAAGCATCAATCTTAGTCAGTGGTGAATTGCTAAAATAAAAAGTGGGGGACGGTAAGTCGCTGGGGAAAGCATGGGGGGGGGGGGGGGGAAATTAATGCAAAGACAGCCTCTCTGCACACTAAAATCAGTTTATATGAGTTCAATCATCAACTTATGCAAGTACCGTATTTACTCTATATATTGGGACACTCTATAATTTGGGACACACATTTTTTCCAAAAATATTTTTTTTTTATGCTCCAATGTTTGGGACACTCGGGAGACTTGTTTCCTGTTGGCCCAGTCACCTGAAAACAGTGCAAAATGCTCAATATTAAAGCTAAGTTTGTGTTTAATTTTCCTTTTTAAATAATAAAAAATTGATAATACATACTGATTTGTGTAGTTTTTATTTAAATCTGTTCCTGAGTTTTAATATTTACAGTCCGGGCTGACATGAGGAAGACTATTTAATATTACATTGTGACAGTCTTCAACCCTTTACCGAACGCTAGTGGCAGATGACACTCATAAAAAGAATTCTTGTGTAAGTAAAAATTTTCATTTTTTGCTTCCAAAACATAGCTTATGACCCCTCATTAGAACGAGCACAATGCACCATTCCAATGAGGGGCATAAGCTATGTTTTGGAAGCAAAAAATGAAAATCTAAAAAAAAAATTGGATGCCGATTTTTACATATAGTGGTGTAAAATGAATCACACAACTTGATTCAGCATCAAAACAAGACCAGGTTGTGTTTTTTCCCCATTTTCTAAGATGTGGGACATCTGTGAAAATATTTATATTTAGCTGTCCCAATACATAGAGTAAATATGGTATATGACAACATGCATGAGGTACAACTACTTACCGGAATCTTCCTCCACCCCCTACTCTAATAGTAATTATACTCTTTTGTCGTAATATAATTTCTGATGCTATATGCCCTTAGCTAAATGGAATAAAATAAAGATTTTTATCTGGATCACCAGTTTGACATATCAAAGGTGTAAGTATACCCGCTATTTTATCACACATTTTATAATGTCATTATATTAAGGTCTTATTATTATTTCCAGGATACTACAGTAGCATCGCTTCCACAACCAAACACAACTTTTGTCACTGAACACTCATTTGGGACTGATGTAGAGGTGACAAATCGTACAAATGAGACAGCAGAGTCATTCAATATTCAAGAATCATTTCACATCCCAGACCAAGTCACCGAGGAATCAATAGTTGAGGATCGCACTCTTTCCACAGAGAGTGATGCAGTGTCCGACTACCACATTGTGAATAACGGATCAGAACATGGGAAATGCAGGCTGGTGCACGACGATTTAGTTTCACGGTAAAGAAACAGAAGACCATACGCTTTGGAGGTCACAAAGCGAAGCAAGAATTGCTACTGCCCAGCAACAGTTATCTAAGATGGGGAATCATTCACCGAGGGAAAGAACAGCCATATTCATACTGGTGAACCAGGAAAGTTGCTGTCCGTAAAAGCAGTAAAAGAGGTAATTAATGTTCCTTTTTCATATACAAAGCTTAAAAAGTTTTATATTTTAGATTAAATTTTTAAAAAAATTAATTAAGTTTTACTTTTATGCTCAGTAATTAAGTATTAATTTTATACCATAGGCACTCAGTAATTACATTTTAATTTTAAACCAAAAGCGCTTAGTAATTAGGTTTTAATTTTATACCAAAGGCACTCAATAATTAAGTTATTAATTTTTTTTTCAAATCTCGGCAATATATCGTAATATTATGCACCTGATACCCTACAAATGTTAAAGAAGAGCAACTTACAAAAAAAAAAAAACAGGTGCCGAATCGTCCAAATGCAGGTGCCGAATCGTTCAAATTTTATCATTCTGACACACGTGAATATAAAATTTATATATCCAAGTATTACATGTATATATATCTGTAATACCCGAAGATAATATATATTCGTTGGGGCCGAATTGTTCTACTAACCTAGGTGCCGAATCGTCCAAAGTCAAGTGCCGAATCATCCAACGCAGGTGCTGAATCGTCCAACCCAAGTGCCGAATCGTCCAAGTGCCGAATCGTCCAGGTGCTGAATCGTCTGCATCCCCAATTGTTGAGGTCAAGGTGTTGTTTACGTTTTGATTTGGAAAAGGGATGAGGATTAGAGTTTTTCTATGAATAAATTAATATATATTATTAAATTCCTTTTCATATATTTTATTTACCAAAAAACTGCATTGAAGGTAGAGTTTTCAATTTTTTGAAAGTGAGTCACCTATTTTCACTTCAACACTCGCACACTGATCACGAATCTCCGATTACGACGAAAAAACCAGAAATAAACATGAACACAGTTGAAATATATATCACAAAATACCCTTTTCTTAAATAAATTTAACTTAAATCCATATTTTACTGCTTCCTGAGTTTTTACCAGAGTTTGAAATGTATGTGATTTGACTCAGAACGTTTTACATAAGTTACAACGGGAAAGAAATATTTGACTGTTGTTTTCTGGGATTTTTAGTCCAAAACTGATTCCTGAATGGGAAAGAAATATTTGACTGTTGTTTTCTGGGATTTTTAGTCCAAAACTGATTCCTGTCCAGGAAGCCGGGAACTACACTGAAGTTTTGGGATTTTCCCAGGCATTCCGGGAGAGTTAACATGTCTGGTCTTGGGACAATTTTCTCACTTTCTCGGTTCCAATTATTCCAAAGGGGGTTGTTCGAGTGTACAAGACCAAAGATTCTATTTAAAATTATTAAAAGATACACCATTTAAACGATACTCTTTAGTGCTGATTAACGAGTACTAGTACTGGTTAGTACTACAGAGAACAGGAACTGATCAAATGGCAAAGCACAGTGTTTTCAAAATTACATTGTTGCACAGTAATGCGGAAAACAAAGGCCATGGAATATTACAAGTAACTATGGCAAGACATTTCAAAGATTAACAATCTGTTAATTTACCTCATTACACAGCAGAATTTTAATCCGACTTGTACCACTTTAAAAATGAACGATGATCGACTAAAAATAAAAACCGTCAACTACTGCAACAGTCGACGATTAGTTGATTAATCGAATAATCGTGACAGCCCTATTCAAAAGCAGAGATTTGTCACAGTGAGAGAAGAGGCAGCTCAGCTGTCCGAATGTCATGGCTTCCCCACTGGAGAAGCCATGATGTTCAGATTGTTGAACTTGGAAAAGAGGAACTTTAGACTTTATGAAAAGAATGAGAAACAATAACACTGTCAGAAAACTATAACAGATATGAGAACATTTTGTAATTATCTGGGTTTTTTTAATAAATAAAGAGGTTATTACTTGATTAGTTTTTATATCGGCTGAGACATCAGCCCTCGATAGTTTCACATCTGCCTTCAACTTTTGGTCTCAGGCTGATATGGGGTGTGGGGTGTCATTGACTATCAATAGTTTTCTCGCTAACTGTTAGGAATTTTGTTTTGTTTTGTAAGTGATCAGATGAGGCAATCACTGAAATGCACACAGAACATATTCATGCACCTGTTATGATAGCCTGTAGCATTACCGGAAATGAGTCGTCTGTATGATTCAGAATCAGAATGAGTCGTCTATATGATACAAAATCAGAACACATTATGTGATATGTACTGTTTCTCGTGGTTTTCAGGTCAAAATCTATATCATTGTTAGATGAAGATATTTATCAAATATGCATTCAGGATGATACATGATAGGACAAAAAATTGTCACAATCATGGTGCACCTGATCTGATAATGCATGAACTCCTACCTTGATACAGTGGAGCCCAGTTAATTGATAGCTCTTAAATGAATAACTCTGTTAACTGAATATAATTTCCAAATACCAAACCATTTATACTACCATCAGTACAAATTTGACCTGTAAATTACATATAGATCATAGAGTAAACTCCTGTTAATTGAATCAAACATCCTATGCTCTATTGAAGAATTCTCTGACAACCACTGAATTCCTCATGTTTATAGACCTATTTGGCCACAGTACATCCAATATAGGCATTTAGTCTACCATATCTTGTTTGCCAGAGCACCAAGAGATCTGTTACGTTAAAGGACAATTGTCTTGAATTCACACCTGATCATAGCCTATACACATCCAGTAGCTAAGCAGTGATCTCTAGTTAAGTCTTGGCTGCCTGTTAAGGCAGCCAATACTTGACTACAAACCACTGTCTATGACATTTGTCTATTGTTAGCAGGATTTCCTCATGATAGCGTACTGAGGGCACCTGTTCTGAGGTTGTTAAAGTCAAACTAGGCCTTTAAGGGTTAAACAAGATAAAATGGATTAAATGTTCAATTTATCATCAATAGAAGGCCGCCCGGCCACACATCCCCACAAAAAAAGTGTGCAATTTGAGGTACTTGAAAAAAAGTGAATTTTTCGAAGTCAAAGAAGGGACATAATTCTAGCAAAACATGTCAGACCAAACCCCGATTTGAACTTGACCTGTATTTTATGTTGATACACCTACATACCAAATATTATCTGAATCGGTCAGCAACAACTAAAATTATCATCAGAAACCAAAATAAAAAAAGAATTTTCAAAGTCAAAAAAGGGGCATAACTCTGGCAAAAATTGTCGGACAACACCACCATATCTCTTAACTGAATAACCCTGTTAATTGAATATGATTTCCCAACACAAAACCATTTACCATACCTCCAGTACAAATTTGACCTGTTAATTGAATACCTGTTATAGAGTAAACTCCTGTTAATTGAATACAAAATCTTGCAACCTGTGGAGAAATTTCCCTGACTCAACCCAGTTTTCCATTGTTTATAGACCTATTTGGCCTCCATACATCCAATAGAGGCATTTAATCTATTATATCTTGTTTGACAGAGCACATGGAGCTCTGTCAAACTAGGATATAATAGAGTAAATGCTAAGTTTCTTTCTAGAATACAGGAAAGTGACACAATCCCTTTTAATTGAATATTCCTGTTAATTGAATACATTTCATTGACAAAGTGGCTATTCCATTAACAGGGTTCAACTGTATCGATACACAAACAAACCAAATTTCATTTGATTTGGCCAACTTTAACTAACGTTATCATCGGAAAAGAAAAAAAAAATGAATTTCTGAAGTAAAAAGGGGCATAACTCATGCAAAAATTGTTGAACTGCACCCTGATTCGAACCTGACCTGTATTTTATGTTGGTACACCTACATATGAAATTTCATTTGACTTGGCCAACAATAACTAAAGTAATCATTGGGAAACCAAAGTGGGATGGACACAGAGACACACTGACGGATGCATGGACAGATGCACGGATGGACAAAGGCTATTTTAATAGTCCCCCCAAGACAAAAAGTAGGAAAATGATCAAATTTTGGTCAATTCCTGTTAATTGAATATTGTTCATGGGCAAAATGGCTATTCCATTAACAGGATTCCAAAGTAGAACCTTGTTTGATGAACGAACATACAAAGTTACCAGTCATGGAGTGTTTTTGCAATAATTTTGCTATTACTCCATTGAAAACAGGTTTATAAGAGAACTGTTGATATTTAGAGATAAACATTAATAATGTGTAGTCAATCATGCATCGTACATGTGCCAGCTTTGTTGATTGTTTTTATACCTCATAATAAATAGTACTACCTATCCATAAATCATTCATATTTCAACTCAAAGTATAAAATGTCACATTTGTTAGTTATTTGGTAAATTATAAACATTACAGGAGTAAGTGCAGGTCCCAACATTTGCCTATGATTTTCAATCTTGTCTGAAAGCTGTATCACTGATTCACTGGTTAAAGATCTACAATCCAATACTAATCTCCAAACATGCACCTAATGGCCATAATTTATTTAAATGAAATTGAACCTTTCTGCCTTTCAACTTGAGATGTATTTGAAGGGAGGTTAAGTGGTAATTTAATTTTAAAGGGACACAGGGATAAATGATTGAATCACTACTCAAATATGACCAGGATTAAATTACTACTCAGTACTAACTACCATTATATTACTCAGTCCAGTATTTATTTATTGATGTTTAAGATCACATACTTATGCACAATGGCTAATCATGACCGTGACAGTTTTACGGGTGGAGGAAGCCGGAGTACCCGAAAAGAACCACCGAGCAACGTCGAGCAGCTGCCAGCTCCCCAACATCGTAACTCTGCACTGCAGCACAGGCAGGGTTAGATTGGTTGAAGACATGTGTACCATTGACGTGCAGTACGCCTTAGTACATGGCATCATCGTGCCCCCAAGCGGGCAATGGAGATGAAGTGTCTTGCCCAAGGACACAACGTGGTTGCCGCAGGTGGGATTCAAACCGAGGACCTCTCGGCTTGCAGCCTGCACCTCTACCTACTGACCCACCGTGCTCCCACTCAGTCCAGTAGAATCCTATTAATTAAATATCTCGTAACTGAATAAACCTGTGAACATTATATAATTTCCAAACTTTAAACTATTTACTATACGTTCAGTACAAATTTGGCTTGTTAAATGCATGTAGGTTATGGAGAAAACTCATATAAATTGAATAAACATCTTGAAATCTACAAAAGATAACTACTAAATTCCCAATATCCAGTATTGCTTGACCAGACATGTTAACCCTCCCGGAATGCCCAGGAAATTACCGGGAATTCTACATTGTTCCTGCCGTTCAGGAAAAATATCTCCTTGGGGCAAAAATCCTGGAAAATATCAATCAGAACATTTGGCAGTTTTGAAATGATTCGAGGGTCAATTTGCGATCAGTTTCAAAAGATTTATAGTCTTGACATTACCCTGTTCAAACATTTATTAAAATGATTGAGAAATTCATTAATAAAAGAAAAAAAGAGATGTTTGTACCTTTTTTAAAGTGTACAAAATTTGTCTCGATCAGCTGCTAACACAGAGCCAATTGTGGTGACCCAGTTTCAAACAGCTGATCACCAACAACTTCAGATGTTTGGTTTGTAAAAAAAAGTTTTTTTCCACAGAGAACTGTCCTTTAATAGTGTTCCATCTATATTTTTCCTGCATTTGAATAAGGGTACCCACGTTTTGTTTTACAAACTGCAACACTGTGTCTGAACATTGAAAAGAGAATGCAAATCACAAGTGAGTTGGTGGGCACTGCCATTTTTAACTTTAAATTCTAGGAAGCAAGCTCTGGTCACACCACTTCTAAAAAAGCCAGGGCTTGACGCTGAAATTTTGAAAACCTACCGACCGGTTTCCAATCTGAGCTTCACATCAAAACTGATTGAATGCGTTGTGGCTTCTCAAATTCGTGAACACTTGAACGCGTGCGGTTTATCTGAGGAGTTTCAGTCAGCTTATCGACAAAGCTGCAGCACTGAAACTGCCTTACTCCGTGTCCAAAATGACATTTTGCTGTCAATGGACAAAAGGGCACCATTCGATACCACTAATCACATTGAACTACTGCACATTTTAGGAAAAAGGATCGGAATTGGAGATAAGGCACTTGACTGGTTCAGGTCGTACCTTTCACACTGCACACTGAAAATCACCATCCAAGGTGTGGAATCAGAGGAGCTACCACTGAACTTTGGCATACCCCAAGGATCTGTCCTCGAACCCTGCTCTATGCAATCTATGTTGTGCCACTGGGAGGCATCATTCACCAACATGGGCTGAATTTTCACTTTTATGCTGATGATACGCAACTTTATGTACATTTCAGTCCCATTAATGAAAGACAGGCCATCACCTCTGGAAGACTGCGTATCTGACATTAAAACATGGATGACGTCAAACTATCTAAAACTGAATGCCGAAAAAACTGAAGTAATTTACATCGGACTGACGAATCGACTCTCAAAAGTGTCAAATATCAAACCAGATTTCAATGGTCATGTGATCTCCCCCTCGAGTGTTGTGTGGAACCTGGGATATTTTATGGATGGGAATCTAGCTGGTGACAAACATGTCACACAGGTATGCTGCAGTTCATACTACCATCTGCAGAATATCAGCAGGGTCCGATCCGTGGTTGATGAGGGGACCTCAAAACAATTGGTTCATGCGTTTGGAACAAGTAGATTGGACTATTGCAACTCTCTGCTATTTGGCTGTAAACAGTCAAACATTAAGAAGCTGCAACTTGTTCAGAACTGTGCAGCAAGAATTATCACCAGGCAATGGAAATCATGTCACATCACTCCCCTCCTCTCTCATCTGCACTGGTTGCCAGTTGAAGAGACGATCGAGTTTTAGATGCTCCTACTGACATTCAAAGCCCTGAATAGTCTGGCTCCTGATTATCTGGGCAGTTTGTTGCAACGATATGTACCATTTTGACTCCTCCGTTCAACAGCTTCAAACTCCGATATCCAAATCAGGCGTCCTTGTAATAACAGGCGTCCAGGCATTTTTCATGGCTAGTCCCACTCTTTGGAATAGGCTGACCGATCACTTAAAGGCACCTCAGATGCTAGAAAGCTTCAAAAAGGCACTGAAAACCCACCTTTTCACCCACGCTTTCGGTGTTGTATCAACTTTATAATACATGTACAATATAGCAGCGGAGCATTGTAAAGCCTGAGAGCGTAATTTTGTGGATTCATGGCTCTAAACTGTATTTATTTTATTATTTATTATTTAGGAGATACTGGGGAAGTTCCTTTGATCTATTTCCAGTAATAAATATATCTGTTTGGGATTCACCTCTTTCTTTCATGTAAATCTTTGAATCAAACGAGCCAGTGTTTGGGAAGTTGAACTGATGACAACTCTGGTTTAATTTTAAGTTGAAGGCCTCTTTTGGAAGTGATTTTATTTTACTCTTTTATTTATTATTTCTTGCAAAATGATATTAAAATGGATAGGATCTACAGAGAAATACATTTTGCGTCTTACATTTTTCAAGAGTTCCTCTGTTCAGTAATCTTTTTAAAACTCCTGAGAATTTTCTTCAATTTTTATTTCTCTCAACTCATGTCAGCTCTTCAGCAGCCATGAAGTGATTGTAGGAGAATTGCAAGAATTTTTTTGAAATTGAACAATTAAAATTTATGAACATTTGTGGGAGTTAATTATGGCTCATTTTTTTTATAAATTATTTTTCTTCAGATTGCTGCCATAGTCATGAATTGATTGTAGAAGTGAAAGAGAACAATTTTTTCCATAATTTGGGGGTAATTTTTTTTTTTTTTTTTTTTTGGGGGGGGGGGGGGGGGGGGCAGGGACAGGGGGGGGGGGGGGCTGGGAGGGGGGGTATTGGGAAAACCTGATTACTAATGTGATTCCAATGTTTGTGAATAAAGTAAGCCATTAGACAGGATACAGAACCAGCTGAGATGAACAGAAGTATAACTCCAGAATGAAAATTTATATTTATATATTTTGACTATCTTTTTATTTGGTAATACAACATATGTGAACCACAACAATAGTATCTCCTATGGACAGAAGTCCTCTCAATGAGGATGATTTAGTGCTAGTCGACTTGTTTCATACAGCATTTTCTGTCACACAAACTTTTCCCTGAAATTCATGCCATTCTGAAAATCAACCTCAATTTCCCTGAATTTCTTTTTGGAGGTTAACATGTCTGTGTTTGACACCGAGCTCTATCAAACAAGATTGAATTGACTAAATTCCCAGTTGCATTATGGGAAAAATTTCCAGCTTGAAATTTGTTATTTTGGCATCGAAATGTTAAGGGTCCACACAGATTGACCAATTTTCTTGTATTTAAGTATTTATTAGCACAAGGTCAAAAGGGCTAACTTACAGAAGTAGTACAGTGGGCATGATTTAATATGATGGTACTCTTACCTGCTTAATAATACTGAGGGCTGAATCTCAGTGATGGTCAGCATACTTGGAAATAAAAATAGTAATAGCATTTTCCCAATATTCCTCACAGCCAAATAATAGTGACTGCTGGGAATTTTTCTCCAAAATTAATAATGGCGACAACACTATTATAAGGTAGGTGAGAGTAAATGTGATGGAGAAAAAATTGTTGAATGTGTGCGGCTTCATGTTGCTCATTCAATGAAAATGAAAAAATTTAAAGTAATTTACATATTTTTTATACTTACCAATGGCCCAGACTTAGCTGGTGCTAACTCCAAAATATCAAGGGCCAAACACAAATTTTGCACCCCCAAAACTGCCCCAAATCCCCTAAATTTTCATCCAAAACCAAAAAATAAATGTCCTATATGGTCCTCCATACTTTTGTCCACTGCGCATGCGCAGTGTCAAGGAAGTACCAAAATTGGCACCAAGCCTCATTCTTACAACCAGTGCCTGCTAAATGTTACATAGTCAGAGGGGAGGTATGAGTTCCAATCTCATGGGAGGGCCATCCTCGTCTGGGCCATTGGTAAGTATAAAAAATATATAAATTACTTTAAATTTTTTCATATTTTTATACTGTAACCAACGACCCAGACTTAGCTGAATAGAAAAAAAGGCTGGAGGGCCTAGGACATTAAGGAAAATCCAATAAGCTCAATTATATATAAAAGAATATCTCCTCAAGGAGAAAAGGAGAGAAAGGATTTATATATGTCTTTCTTATTTATTTGAAATAAGAAAGACACAACACCAACAAATTAATTGAGCATTATATCATATATAATTCTCTATTTATAGCCAGTATAACCCAATTATATTAATTTAATTATCTTAATTTAATAAAGGGAAGCCAATAAAATAAAGGAAGTCCATAGAATGAGACTCTTTATACCCATTTAAAAGTGTCCGAGGATTGTATATTAACGCTCGTATAACACATGACATATACAAATGCTTCACAGTGAGCTACACTTTAAAAATATTACATACATGAGATATATATTAGCTTTACACTCTAAAACCATCCCAGCACCAACTCGGAATTACTGACACCGGAGGAGGTATTCCCTTGCTTTTCACTATAAAGCCTGTGATATAAGGGAAAACTGATCCCCTCCCCCTTCCCCTTGCTCTGGGTCAAATCACCACAGAACGAAGAGGGCAGCAGGTCAGATTGACTGCTGGAACAGAAAAACCTACATAACTATAGCTGTAAACGTTTAGTGGATGACATTCTGAGCAACAGATAACGGACCTAAACATCTAAGGTCGTCCAAAATAGACTCTATATTTCTAAGGTAAAACTTGGTAAATGTAGAAGGCTGTGTCCAGTAAGCAGCTTTCATGAGATCATTAATGGCAATACTGTTAGAATAAGCCCAGGATGTGGACAGCGCTCTAACTCAAAATCTTAAGTACCGACTGCTGATTAGAAGATAAACTTTCATAGGCAGTACGAATTGCTAAGTGAATCCATCTAGCAATCGAATGAACAGAAAGCTCCCTTCTATTGGGAATTAATGATAAAAAGAAACGTTTTCTTCCTTTTCTGATAAACTCTGATCTGCGTTTATAAATGCACATAGCTCTTACTGGACACAACAAGGGTCTACGGCCATCTGAAGACGGAAGAACCTTAATGATAATAGGCTCAGGATATTTATTAGGAGCCTAGTTCTTAGCCAAAAATCTCACCTGAGTAGTTAAAGTAATAGTATTACCAACACTACGATAATGAGAATCATCAACAGATAAAGCATGGAGTTCACTAACTCTTCTTGCGGAAGCAAAGGCTAAGAGAAAAGCTGTTTTATATGTCAAGAATTTGAACTCTACAGCTACCAAAGGTTCGAATGGAACTCTACAGCGTGTACCGGCTCAAACGGAACTTCTTTAAGCTTCAACAGAACCCAAGCTAAATTCCACTTAGGAATTAACCTGAGGGATCTAGGCCTATTGATTGAAAAAGTTTTAACTAACTTATATAAAGAAACATTAGATCCGATTACTAAGCTATCATGATGAGCATAAGTGTCTGATAGCATAGACCTATAACCCTTAAAAGTGACTGGCTGCAGTTTGAGAACGTCAAACACGTAGACAAGAAAGTTTGCAATGTCTGGAATGGATGGATCTTAAGCGTATATCGACTGATCCTTACACCTATGAGAGAAGACCTTCCACTTTGCCGCATAATTTAGCAAAGAGGAGGCCCTCCTACAGTTAGAAATTGCGTCCACTGCTCATCCTGTAAAGCACTTCCTGTGCAAGAAGGACAGCACCACGGAAATACGTGAAGGTTGAGGCCTTGCGGGTTGTGATGCAGTGTGCGAGATTTCCCCTGAAAGAGAAGGTCCTCCCGTGGAGGAAGCTTCCGGGGAATGTCCCATAACAGATACCAGAGAAGATTTATCCATGGTTTCTGAGACGACGGAGATGCTAACAGCAGTATCTTGCACTGCGATTGCTTGATCTTAACAAGATCTGTTGAATTAAGAGAGTTGGCGGATATGCACATCCTATAATTCCGTCCCAAGAAATTGAGAGAGTGTCCACTGAGTACACTTGAGGATCTGGGCATGGCAACACATACGCCTGCAATTGATTGTTGAGATGTGTCATGAACAAGTCTATCATTGGTCGATCCCATTGGTAGCAAATCTGCCTGAACACTTGCTTGTTGAGAGTCCATTCCGAAGGCAACATGCGACCTTTCCGAGAGAGCGAGTCTGCTAGAACGTTCAGATGACCCAGTATATGACAGACCGATAGATGAACATGATGTTCCAATACATACAGAAGAATTCTTTCCATTAGTTCGAATAACGGAATCGAATGAGTGCCTCCCTGGTTCCGAATATACGCTACTACTGTCGAGCTGTCCGACAGTATTTGAACATGCGAATTCCGAATTATGTTCATCCAATGAAGTAGCGCTAGCCATATTGATATCATTTCTTTGATGTTTATGTGTTTTTCCCGGAACACAGGGTCCCAAAGACCCTGACACTTCGAGTCTGTTGGGCTTAGGGTCGCACCCCAGCCTACCCGACTCGCATCTGTCATTATTGTAAAAGCCAGATCTGCGAATGCGTTTTCACACTCCATATTTGAGTGAAAAATATCTGGAGTGGATGTGTGTGTAAGTGGCCCATCAGAATGAGGTCTGCAGCCGGTCTGCACAGCCCCATCAGTCGCATGAACTCCCTCGCTGTTAATACGTCTGAGTGTAGACAAAAGCGAGCATAACAACGGACTAATTTCGCTCTGGGTAACGGCAGACGAACCAGATTGTTGTGAGTCTCGAAGCTCATTCCCAACTGAATGAATGACTTGGACGGAGCTAGATCCGACTTCTTTTCGTTTACAATGAAACCGAGACGTCGGAGCAATAGTAGTAGACTCTGAACATCATTCTGAAGAACCGTTTTGTTGCCGTATCTCTGAAGAATGTCGTCCAAATAGGCCGACGTTACCACAGATGAATGAGCCCGGAAATATGCCATTAATGAGTTCATTATTTGAGTGAATGCCCAGGGTGCTAGATTGAGTCCGAAGCACATCGCTCGGAACTGATAAACAACCCCCAGGACGGCGAACCATAGGTACTTTCTGAATGCTGGATTCACCATAACATGAAAGTACGCATCTTTTAGATTTATGCTTGATGCATAATCGTTCACCCGAATGTTTGTCCTTACTGATCGAATGGTCTCCATATAAAACTTTGGAGCCATGATAAATTTGTTTATCCAGCTCAAATCTATTACTGGATGGAATGAGCCGTCTGGCTTCGGTACCAAAAACAGGTGACTGTAAAAACCCAGTGATTCCTGGTTTTCTACGACCTCTATTACATTTTTCTCTAAAAGAGAGTTTACCTCAAACAGAAGTGAATCTCTTTTTAGAGGGTTGGTCGGAAGCTGAGTCCAGCGTGGACTTCGTGTTAATGGAGGTTTTTCTCGGAATGATAGCCTCAGGCCGTCTCAGATAACCCCTCTGACCCACTGGTCCTCTGTAATTGTAATCCAATTTTTCAGAAATCGTGTTAGTCTTCCGCCAACAGGAGTGCAATAGAGGTCCTGACCATCACCTTCTGGACATTATTTTAGTATGCATTATATATATTCGACAATGAAGATTATATATATTCAACAATTAAGAAGTAGTTGTGTGATGATGAAATATATGCATTACATTCGACAATGTAGAAGTAGTTGTGTGAGGATGAAATATATGTGCAAATATAAAATCAATCCTTTTCATAAAAGAGAAGAAAACTTTGACGAAAAATTTCAATGTTCAGTGGGTGCAGTAAAATTTCAAAGTATGGGCAAACAGGAATTGATAATTTCAAAGTATGTGCAAAGAAGGAAGTGACTGCATGGCTGACCTGAAAATTGCATACACGATACAACTCAACATTATCAAGCTCCAGGTGAAATATTGAATGAATCCGCCGCATAGAAGCCGAGAAAAGTGTGACGAAAAATTTCAATGTTCAGTGAGTACAGTCAAATTTCAAAGTATTGGCAAAGAGGAAGTAGCTGCACGGCAGATCTGAAAATTGCATACACAATACAACTCAACATTATCAAGCTCCAGGTGAAATATTGAATGAATCCGCCACAGAGAAGCCGAGAAAAGTGGGACGAAAAATTTCAATGTTCAGTAAGTACAGTCAAATTTCAAAGTATGGGCAAAGAGGAAGTGGCTGCGCGGAAGATCTGAAAATTGCATACACGATACAACTCAACATTATCAAGCTCCAAGTGAAATATTGAATAAATCCGCCTCATATAAGCCGAAAACTCAACATTATCAAGCTCCAGGTGAAATATTGAATGAATCCGCCGCATAGAAGCCGAGAAAAGTGTGTCGAAAAATTTCAATGTTCAGTGAGAAGAGGAAGTGGCTGCACGGCAGATCTGAAAATTGCATACACGATACAACTCAACATTATCAAGCTCCAGGTGAAATACTGAATGAATCCGCCGCATAGAAGCCGAAAAAAGTGTGACGAAAAATTTCAATGTTCAGTGAGTACAGTCAAATTTCAAAGTATGGGCAAAGAGGAAGTGGCTGCGCGGAAGACCTGAAAATTGCATACACGATACAACTCAACATTATCAAGCTCCAGGTGAAATATTCAATGAATCCGCCTCATAGAAGCCGAGAAAAGTGTGACAAAAAATTTTGATGTTCAGTGAGTACAGTCAAATTTCAAAGTATCGGCAAAGAGGAAGTGGCTGCACGGCAAAATCAGAAAATTACATACACGATACAACTCAACATTATCAAGCTCCAGGTGAAATATTGAATGAATCCGCTGCATAGAAGCCGAGAAAAGTGTGACGAAAAATTTCAATGTTCAGTGAGTACAGTAAAATTCAAAGTATCAGCAAAGAGGAAGTGGCTGCGCGGAAGATCTGAAAATTGCATACACGATACAACTCAACAATATCAAGCTCCAGGTGAAATACTGAATGAATCTGCTGCATAGAAGCCAAGAAAAGTGCGACGAAAAATTTCAATGTTCAGTGAGTACAGTCAAATTTCAAAGTATCGGTAAAGAGGAAGTAGCTGCACGGAAGATCTGAAAATTGCATACACGATACAACTTAACATTATCAAGCTCCAGGTGAAATATTGAATGAATTCGCCGCATAGAAGCCGAGAAAAGTGTGATGAAAAATTTCAATGTTCAGTGAGTACAGTCAAATTTCAAAGTATGGGCAAAGAGGAAGTGGCTGCGCGGAAGATCTGAAAATTGCATACACGATACAACTCAACATTATCAAGCTCCAGGTGAAATATTGAATGAATCTGCCTCATAGAAGCTGGAAACTCAACATTATCAAGCTCTAGGTGAAATATTAAATGAATCCGCCGCATTGAAGTCAAGAAAAGTGTGACGAAAAATTTCAATGTTCAGTGGGAAGAGGTAGTGGCTGCATGGCAGATCTGAAAATTGCATACACGATACAACTCAACATTATCAAGCTCCAGGTGAAATATTGAATGAATCCGCCGCATAGAAGCCGAGAAAAGTGTGTCGAAAAATTTCAATGTTCAGTGAGTACAGTCAAATTTCAAAGTATGGGCAAAGAGGAAGTGGCTGCGCGGAAGATCTGAAAATTGCATACACGATACAACTCAACATTATCAAGCTCCAGGTGAAATATTGAATGAATCCGCCGCATAGAAGCCGAGAAAAGTGTGTCGAAAAATTTCAATGTTCAGTGAGTACAGTCAAATTTCAAAGTATGGGCAAAGAGGAAGTGGCTGCGCGGAAGATCTGAAAATTGCATATACGATACAACTGAACATTATCAAGCTCCAGGTGAAATATTCAATGAATCTGCCTCATAGAAGCCGAGAAAAGTGTGACGGAAAATTTTGATGTTCAGTGAGTACAGTCAAATTTCAAAGTATCGGCAAAGAGGAAGTGGCTGCACGGCAAATCGGAAAATTACATACACGATGCAACTGAACATTATCAAGCTCCAGGTGAATTATTGAATGAATCCACTGCATAGAAACCGAGAAAAGTGTGACGAAAAATTTCAATGTTCAGTGAGTACAGTCAAATTTCAAAGTATGTACAGTCAAATTTCAAAGTATCGGCAAAGAGGAAGTGGCTGCGCGGAAGATCTGAAAATTGCATACACGATACAACTCAACATTATCAAGCTCCAGGTGAAATATTGAATGAATCCGCCTCATCGAAGCCGAGAAAAGTGTGACGAAAAATTTCGATGTTCAGTGAGTACAGTCAAATTTCAAAGTATTGGCAAAGAGGAAGTGGCTGCACGGCAGATCTGAAAATTAGAAACACGATACAACTCATCATTATGAAGCAGCAGACCAAATATAAAATGATTCCCTTTCATAGAAGCCAAGAAAACTTTGACAGAAGATACAACTCATCATTATGAAGCAGCAGACCAAATATAAAATGATTCCCTTTCATAGAAGCCAAGAAAACTTTGATGGAAAAAGTGTTTCGGACGGACTGATGAACGGATGGACTGACGGACGGACGGACTGACTGACAGATCTAGTCGAGCAGTTACTAGATCTGCTCTGCCGCTGGCGACGCAGGTAATAAAAACCATACATAAATGAGACATAGGTATTGCTTCACACCGAGCTATACATTAAAACCATCCCAGCACCAACTCAGGACTACTGACACCAGAGGAGGTCTTCCCTTGCTTTTCACTATAAAGCCAGATGATCATAAGGGAAAAAACCATCCCCCACCCTTCATCTTGTTCTGAGGTAAACTTCATCAGAACGAAGAAGGCAGCGGAACAACGTCAGTGCTGGAACGGGTTGCCTAAAGACCTTATAGATGTAAGCATTAGTGGATGACATTCTGAGCAACAGAAAGAGGACCCAAAGATCTAAGGTCACCGGAGATGGACTCTTAATTTCTCAGGTAAAACTTGGTAAATGAAGAGGGATATGTCCAGTACGCAGCCTTCATGAGATCAGTAATGGCTATACTGTTGGAATAAGCCCAAGAAGTGGACAGTGCTCTAACCTCGTGCACTGATATCTTATTAACAGAACGGTGATCCAAAGATAGATTTTCATAGGCAATGCGTATTGCCAACTGAATCCATCTAGCGACAGCATGAACAGAAATATCCTTTCTGTTTGGAATCAAAGAAAGAAAGAAACATTTTCTCCCCTTTCTAACAAAATCGGATCGACGTTTATAAATGCGCATAGCTCTGACTGGACACAGCAAAGGTCTACAGTTATCGGAGGACGGTAAAACTTTAATGACAATAGGCTCTAGCCGCTTGTCTGGAATCTGATTCTTAGGCAAAAACCCCACTTCCATAGTGAGGGTAATGGTATTACCCACGCTATGATAGTGAGATTCATCAACAGATAAAGCATGAAGTTCACTGACTCTTCTAGCAGATGCAAAGGCTAAGAGAAATGCCGTTTTATAGGTCAAGAATTTGAACTCTACGACATCCAAAGGCTCAAAAGGAGCTTCTTTGAGCTTCAACAGAAACCAAACCAAATTTCATTTAGGAATTAATCTGATAGTTCTAGGTCTACTGAAAGAGAAATTTCTAACTAGCTTGGATAATGAAGTATTTGATCCAATAGCCAAGTTATGATGAGCGTAAATATCTGATAACATAGACCTACAGCCCTTAATAGTGACAGGTTGCAGTTTGAGATTGTCAAACAAGTAGACCAGGAAATCAGCAATATTTGGTATGGACGGATCGTATACGTCTATTGACTGATCCTTACACCAACGGAAGAAAACCCTCCACTTCACTGTGTAGTTCAACAAAGAGGAGGACCTCCTGCAGTTAGAAATTGCATCCACTGGGCATCCTGTAAACTGTTTCCAGTGCAAGAAGGACCGCACAACGGAAATACATGAAGGTTGAGACCTTCCGGGTTGTGATGCAGTGCGCGTGACTTCCCCTGATAAAGAAGGTCCTCCTGTGGAGGAAGCTTCCGGGGAATGTCCCATTACAGACAACTGAGAAGATTGATCCAAGGTTTCTGTGACAACAGAGGAGCTACTAGCAGGATTTTGCAACAAGACTGTTTGATCTTTAACAGAACCTGCTGAATCAACGGAGTTGGAGGATATGCGTATCCTATCATTCCGTCCCATGAAATTGACAGAGTGTCTACTGCGTACGTTCAATGAGCTGGACATGGCAACACGAACATTGGGTAACTGATTGTTCAGGTGTGTCGCAAAAAGATCTATCATGGGACGATCCCACTGGTAGCAAATCTGTCTGAATATTTGCTTGTTGAGAGTCCATCCTAATGGCAACAGGCAAGCTTTCCGAGAGAGCGTGTCTGCTAGTACGTTCAGACAACTCGGTATATGACGGACAGAGAGATGAATGCCATGATTCATGACATATAGGAGAATCCTCTCCGTTAATTTGCATAATGGAATCGAATGAGTGCCGCCTTGGTTTCTGAGGAAAGCAACTACTGTCTAATTATCCGATAGAATTTAGACGTGGATGCTCGCTATTAGGCGAATCCAATGTTGAACTGCTAGCCATACTGACATCATCTCTTTGATGTTTATGTGCTTCTCTAGGAACCGATAGTACCAAAGACCTTGACACTTCAAGTTTGTGGGACTTAGGGTCGCGCCCCAGCCCATCTGACTCACATCTGTCATAATCATGAAAGCCGGATCCGGCAGTTGCACTGAAGATCTGCCCAAATCTGAACCTTTTTTTTTACTAGGTCCGTTAAAACAGTACTGGTTTTGAGCAAATGCATCTTCACACTCCAGTCCTGAGTAAAGAATATCTGGAGGGGACGCGTGCGCAGACGGCCCATCGGAATAAGATCCGCAGCCACTTCACACAGCCCCATCAGTCGCATGAATTCCCTCGCTGTTAATGCGTCTGAGTGTAGACAAAAGTGAGTATAACAACTGACTAATTTCGCTCTGGGTAACGTCAGACGAACCAGATTGCTGTGAGTCTCGAAGCTCATTCCCAAGTGAGCGAACGACTTGGACGGAGCTAGATCTGACTTTTTCTCGTTTACGATGAAACCCAGACGTCAGAGTAATAGAAGAAGACTCTGAACATCGTTCTGAAGTACAATTCTGTTGCCGTATCTCTGCAGAATGTCGTCCAAGTAAGCTGACGTTACCGCAGACGAATGAGCTCAGAAGAATGACATTACCAAGTTCATTATTCAAGTGAATGCCCAGGGAGCCTGGTTCAGACCAAAGCACATTGAACTGATGAACCTTCCCTTGTACGGCGAACCGCAGGTACTTTCTGAAAGCTGGATGTACCAAGACATGAAAGTAAGCGTCCTTTAGATCTATGCTTGCCACATAGTCGTTCACTCGAATGCTCGCTCTACCGACCGACCGAATGGTCTCCATATAGAACTCTGGAGCCACGATAAGCTTGTTTATCCAGCTCAAGTCTATTACCAGTTGGAACGAGCCATCTGGTTTCAGTACGAGGAACAGGTGACTGTAAAAACCCTGATAATTTTTATTCTTGATGACCTCTATTGCTTCCTTTAATAAGAGAGCCTGTACCTCCGCTAGGAGAGACTCTCCTTTGAAAAGATCCGCTGGAAGATTTGTCCAATGCGGACATCTAGTTAGTGGGGGTATCGCTTGGAATGATAGCCGTAAGCCATCTGAGACAACATTTCTCACCCACTGATCTTCCATGACTGCTATCCAATTTCTTGCGAAGTTTGATAACCTTCCGCCAACTGCATTACTGGCAAGCAAAAGAGGTCTTGATCATCACTTGTTGGACTTGCGAGGCTTACAGGAGGAGAAACTACATCCTCCCCATGAAGATCCTCGCCCCATTGGCTTAGGGGCGTCTGACCGATAGTCCCAATCAGACTTACGCCCATTTCCGAGTCGCTATATTGACGACTTCTGGAGTCATTGTATGAGGGTTTCTTGTACCCTTGCGAGGAGTTCCCTTTTGATGATTTTGATTTGGAACATCCTCGCTCACTCCAGTCTGCTGAAGTGGGTTGTTGAGACGCCGACTTCAATAGCAGAGAACTGGACGCTTTCTTAGTAGCTTGTTCATATACTAACGAAAGCTTGTCGTCAAAGATAGTATGTCCGGATACCGGAGCGACCCGGAAAGCTTTTCACCTTGTCATCTATAAGTGATGACGACGCAAGGGCAGCATCACGTCTAATTAACTCCAGATTAGCCACTGTCAGGGCAGAGTTATACGTGGCATACATGATTGCCCTGGAAAGACCTCTAAGCGAGGTACACATATCCTCAAATTCCTTCCCGTCGAGACGTTCCGCCATAGCTCTGGTAAGGTGATCTGCATAGGACACTGCATCCAAATTAGCTCTATTTGATGAAATTGCAGTTTCCATTACATCTGAGTGAATGCTGAATGATGTAGGTAAGGATATATCTAAATCTCCGGCCTGCTCATCCAAATGTAGTGGAGCTCTCTGCACATCTTCCCCAACCGTTTTAAATGAACGTGGTCCAAGGAACGGTATATTCAGAGAAGATGTTGACAAGAAACCGCCTCTTTTCCTCGCACTTGAGAGGTTAAATATGGCGTCGTCTACATGGCCGAAGGCCTGTGACACCTGCCTCGTCTGAATTGGGAAAGAAAGAACTTCTTCCTTCCTCCGTATAAAGTCTGCGTCTAGAGACGCCAGTGATTTCTCTCATTGTCACAGCTTGCTGATTCGGTGGAACAAACTCAGGGTAGTATTGATGGATAAAATCCATCGCAACCATGTGTTGTTCCCGAAAGGGAAGGGTAATCCTCTTCCTTATCCCTTTCACCATCAGAGTGAATCAGTTGAGAAGCTTGGTCTATTACATCTGCGTGAACAGATGACTGGACCGACCCAGCACTGTCCGACAGCTCAGGCTGAGTCTGAGGGAGGCTGCTACCGCATTTGCTGGGATGCTGCGATCAGCTGCACAATCTGTGACAGCAAGTCCGTCATCGAGGCCTGAGGAGCAGTGGTTTTGTTTCTTAGCCGCTTGCTGCTCCTGGGACGGTGTTCCAGAGATGGATCTCTTCTCTGAATGTCCCGAAGATCGAGGCCTTGTCTCCTGGTCCGACTTCACAGGCGAAGATTGGCTCCTTCTTCGTGCAGCAGGCTAGATATCCAAAGTCAGGTAGCTAGGATGCGGTCGTGTGTGCGTAATGATCATAGCGGAAGAAGCCGTGACTGTAGCCGAGGCCGGCTGCAGTCTAGACGGAGCATCCTGAGTGGCAGGTGTGGACGTATGCTCCGGTCCGTGCAAGTTTTTCTTAACAACAACTGGCCCCTGATGTTGCTGGGTTAGAGAGGGACCTCTCCCACCTGCGGCCTTTTCAGATCTCGCCAAGCCTCCGGACAAGAAACTTGCTGGCTTCCTCCCTAGTTCCGTCATCGCTGGGTGAGCTTGCTTTGTTTTGAAGGTGCTTGCTCTACCCACTAAATTTCCTTCGACCCAAAGGACAGAGTAACCACTTCACTGGTCGAGCTAGCTGCTGGCAAAGGATTAAGACCACCGCCCAGTGGCCTTATCCCTTGCCTAATATTCAAGAGCATCTTATCAGCTAGCTCTGTTTGCTCATCAGAGCACGATGGTAGTACACTTTTGGTAGGTGTCATATTACCATCACCATGTTCTTGTTCCTCTGAAAAAGAAACTGAAAAACTTGAATGACCTAGCAGAGAGAGTACTGGCATTGGCTCTTACCGCTAACAACAAACCGTGACACCCACATCCAACATTTGTCATCCCATTCAGCACATGTAGGACAAGAATTCGTAGGAGTACATCGACTACAGGCAAGGCAACACGCATGTAAATCTGAGGTTTCCTCGCCTTGCATTTTGAGCAATAAGCTTTCATGATTAATCAAAACTAAGTCGATCGTACTCCCACAAACTCCACAATAAATATATGATAAAGATATGATGATACTCAACAATCAAAATCGAAAAATTAAATTATAAAAAATTTTCAAAAATTTTTTGACAAAAGCCCAAGTTCCCAAAGGGAACATGAAGAGCCCAAGGGTACGATAGAGCCTAAGCGTGGACAAAATTTCAAAATTTTTGCTACACTACCGGAATATTAAATAACATATCATACAACAATCCTACAGTAATAATAACTAAATACTACATATATTTAAGGACGTTGTCAATGTAAACAACGTCAAGGAATAAACTGGAGACAAGACATTAGGCACAGAAAAAAGGCCCAAAGTCAGTAACAGATTTATAAAGCTACCAGATGTAAAGCAAGGTTTTCAAATGAAGAAAAAAACGATACATCGGATAGAAGATGCATGACCCAAACAACTGAACACCCCTAGGGTAAGGACGTAACCATGGGAATAAACAAAATAAACATTCTGTAATACACGTTAAACTCCCAAGAAATTTAATAAAAAAATTCAATAAAAATAAGCCAAAAAGTTTGGGAGTTTAACAGGAGGCTTCACGGAAGGATACTGAAGGAACACTTAACAAACAGTGGATAAATCATTAGCAAGAATGATGACGTCAGGCACATGTCCCAAAATTGGGAAACATGAAATAATTTTTATAAAAATTATAAAGTTACAGCCCTGAACATTCCTAACCACCGTTGTTCACTTCCATCATCCATTTATGTCCTTGGATCCACCAATTTTACCATTGATTTGAATCTGACATCCTCAAAAAAGGAGATTTAAAAGCACAGATGTCAATTCATTGTTGCTGACTTTAGGGCCAAACAAAGAATGATGGTTCACGCCAATTTCGGTACCTTCCTGGATACTGTGCATGTGCAGATCTCAAAAGTATGGAGGACCAGATAGGACTGGAATTTTTCAGTTTTGCATGCAAATTTTGGGGATTAGGGGGGCAAAATTTGTGTTTTGCCCTGGATTAATTTTTGAGTTAGCACCAGCTAGTCAGGGCCACTGGTTGTTGTAAAAATATTCAATAAAATTTGACTCACATTAGTCAAAAAGACTGCACAATTCACAGAGGGAAATTTGGGTAATCCTTTACCCAACGCAGATGATATCAAAATTTATTATTTTAAATATCATTTTTTAAAATGTTTAAAAAAATTCAACAAAACAATATCAATGTGATCCCTCATTGGAACGAGCTCGACGAGATCATTCCAAAGAGGGGTCACATGATATGGTTTTGTTGAAATTATTTGAAAAATAATATTTTTTCAGCTACTGAATTTGCATATTACGTGGGCGGATGTGGCCAAATCTTTGGGTAAAGGGTTAAATATCTTCAAATTTTACTTCTTTTAATGCCAAGAGACTTCATTCCTGGGCAGAAATATCTGCTAGCAGCTTGCAAGGAGTTAAATCCCAGTGTTACTGCGAAGAGTTTTCTCTCCAAGTGATCACTACTTCCCTCGAATAAAGGGTGTTTGGGTCTCCAACATTCTGGACCTGTGTACCTCAACCGTGATCATATTCTACCGAGAATAATAAATGCTATCACAATGAAATCATTTAAGCAGGGATTCGAGTCAGTATGCAGAAGGAGAAAATTAAGTATCCCCTTTCAGTTGTTCCATGATTACTCTCAAATGTCACGGCATTATCGGTCGTATCATAATTAATGAAGAAATTAACCGGCAGAGTGCTGGAAGGAACTATCATAGCTCTCCCGAAAGGGTGCTAAGAGCCACTCCAGTGGCTTTACACTGCCTGCATTAGCTTGTTGTTTTCCCAGCAGTAGAAACAAATTATTTAGATAGAATTGCTTTGTTACAATTTAATGGAGAGTGTCAACATGCACTGTCCAATAAATTGTAATTTAGCACTTATTTCCATTACTGAAAGCATCGTATCTTAAAAAAAAATATTTGCATTACAAATCACTTTTTAAAAATAATTTAGCACACTTTCCATTTAAAGAAGAAATTATACCCTTTGGATAAAAGGTGTCAGAGATGACACTTACCATCTATATTTCCAAAATAACTCAAAATTTCCATTATTTGATTCCCAAACATAGTTCATGCCCCCTTGTTGGAATCAGCTCATATAGATAGATCCAATAAGGGTCATAAGATATGTTATGGGAGCAGAAACTGAAAAAAATAACAAAACTTGAATTGCAGTTTTCCATATACAACTCTGAGGGTGAAGTGTTAACTGGAAATAAGCTATTTACACTCAGTGAAACAATGCATTTTAAAAAAAAAAACACTCAAAATAAACACCAAGAGAGTGATTTTTTATACTCCAGCATTTCTTCTCACAGTCACTGCTTTTTCATCATGGATTATCCTTACCTTCTTTACTTTATTTCCATGGTATCTGTGTGCTCTATGTTTTTTTATCGATATAATAAACTGAATTAACTCCCTTTTTTCATCAATGAGCCTGCCATTTATCTTATCTGTGAAAGGGTATGGGGCTGAAAATAATATGAGAGCACACCACTATTACAGAAAACAACATAGTTCTTTACAACTTTGTCACATAAGAGGGGTGTGTCCATCCCCATTAGCTCACCAACGCATGGCATGCAAAAAACCTAGACTTATTACAAATCTGCAAAAAATGTCTGGTCATGTACATGTATAGCAAAACAGGTCAGAAATTTTCTACGTCCACAGTGACAAAAAAGGCTAACATTGCATTAAAAAAGGTCAAAATCTCTGAGAAATGTCCTGCTAAGGGTTAATGTCATCCAATATTGATGCATTTAACACATATATGAAATATAAAAGTCACAGCATACCGGTGGTAGCCTCCACTCATGTACACATTGCTTTAAAAAAGTCCAAAATCTCCAAAAAAATGTCCGGATAAGGGTTAATGTCTTATTGATGCATTTAACACAAAAAATGAAATATAAAAGCCACAGCATACCAATGGACTCCTCCCCGCACGTACATGTATAGCAAAACAGGTCAGAAATTTTTGAAGTCCACAGTGACAAAAAAGTCTGGCCAAAGGTTAATGTCATCTTTTATTGATGCATTTAATACATATATGAAATATAAAAGTCACAGCACACCAGTGGTAGCCTCCACTCATGTATAGCAAAACAGGTCAGAAATTTTTCTAAGTCCACACTGACAAAAAAGTCTAACATTGAAAAAACACTAAAAATCGATAAAATATCACTGGGTAAGGGTCTGTGGGTAATTGTAAGCCATAGAAACAGTATGAGGTGCATAGTAACAGCGCAGAAAGACAAAGTGGCTCTTACAATAACTTTAACACAAGTGTTGACGCAGACGCACCTCAAATCATGACATAAGCTCACACAACTTTGTTGGTGAGCGAAAGATCACTTAACCCTCTGCACCCTGATGTCAAAAACACAAATATTTCAGAAAGCAAATTTTTCTCATAATGCTCTAAGGAATTTAACCATTTCAGTCTTGTTTGGCAGAGCTTAATGAGTTCTGTCAAACAAGACTGAATTGGTTAATTCCTAAGTGTATTATGGGGAATACTTGTAACTTGAATTTTGATATTTATACATCAGAATGCAGAGGGATAACCCATTACCCAACGTAATGGCCAAAACCGGCCAGCACTATTCTCAAAAATCGCCAATTAATTTTCAATATTTTTTCATTTTTTGTCTCAAAAACATAGGTTATAACACCTCATTGGAACGAGCTTGTCGATCTCGTTCCAATGAGGAGTCATAACCTATGTTTTGGAGACAAAAAATCAATGTTAGTAGTGTGTGTGCTGGATAATAAGTTTGATCAATGGACTTAAGATCGAAAGTTCAGTTCTGGTCTGTGCCATCTGCATTGTGTCCGTAGGCAAGACATTTTATCCTGATTGGCTATGTGGGAGTGCCATGGTTTTTAGCACTAAATTATTCAATAAATCAAATCAAAGAATTGCTGCATTGATTTACTTATGTCATGATACAATTGAAATGAGTCTCCTTTGATTGTTTGGTATTTCATTTGTCAAGGGCTTTCAAGGAACATTCCAATACTCAATGAATTTCCAGATCCTGGCAAAGAATTCCTAATTTTCCGAACTTTCATGGAATTCAAGCTGTGGGAACCCAGTGATATCATACAATTATTGACTTTCCTTAAGGTTAATAGAAGGAATTATCAACCTGAGAAAAGTACAGCCCCGGTGAATATTACTTTTCAAGGGTTGATAATTCCTTATATCAACCTCATCGAAAGTCAATTACTGTTTTATTATTATGACAGAAAAAATCAAATTTCTGGCTTTATTACATACTTTTCAAAGAAAAACAGCATATTCATATATATTTAATTTTAACATATATGTATAAGAAGCAATGTGCATTAACTTATTTGTTCATGTTGTAGTTAACTGTTATATTTGAATAGTTCCTAAACATAGGAGCAGGGAAATTAAAGAAAGGAGTATGTTGAAAATATCATTTCTATTTTTATCGCAAACATGTATTTGGAATCATTATATCAACCTACCAGCGCTATTCATAGACAACAATGACAGAGTGGTGAAAGATCATATCGATTTCGATAAAAATAGAACACATCAGCAATAATGGAGTATATCAACATTTCTGACGAGTGTATTAGTAGAATTTTCTGTCATATAATTAAATAAATACATAATGCAGCTGCAGAGGAATGTTTTTGAAAGATGGGGGTGCAAATATAAAATAGAGCACTTTGCAAGTAGGAATACTTAAATTCACAGACAGACAGACAGACAGACAGACAGACAGACAGACAGACAGACAGACAGACAGACAGACAGACAGACAGACAGACAGACAGACAGACCAGACCAGACCAGACAGACACACACACACAAAGAGTCTTGTCTACCCTACATACCGAGGTACACCATTGTTTGTCCTTTGTGTGGACTAACGGTTTCTACCTCATTTTGCCGGTACAGTTCTGGGAAAACAACCGAGGTAAAGGGTTTCTTTTGTCTTTTGTACCTCAGTAAGGCAAAACACGCAAACTCTTTTGTCTAGTTACCTCGTCAAGTTGGTAAAAGACACACACACACACACACACACACACACACACACACACACACACACACACACACACACACACACACACACACACAGTCTTGTCTTCCCTACATACCGAGGTACCCCATTGTTTGTCCTTTGTGTGGACTAACGGTTTCTACCTCGTTTTGCCGGTACAGTTCTGGGAAAACAACCGAGGCCGAGCTATCTAAAAAATACACAGGATTTCCTGTCAAAAATTTCGAAATTGAAAATATCGAAAAATGCAATTCTGGCTACTTTGGATATCGACAGTATGTATACCAACATTGATATTGATAAAGGTGTTAAATCAGTTAAAAATGCATTTGAAAAATATCCGGATGCGAAACGCCTGGATGAACAAATTTTGGATCTTTTAGAGCTGAGCTTAAAAGGTAATGACTTTCAATTCAATGGAGAATATTTTCTACAAATAATGGGTTGTCCTATGGGTAAAAGATTCAGTCCTAATTTTGCAAGCATTTATGTAGCGGAATGGGAGGAAAATGCATTAAGCAAATGTGCAAAGCATCCTCTCGTATATCTCAGGTATTTAGATGACATTTTTATTATTTGGGAACATTCAAAAGAAGATTTTGATGAATTTTTAGAAATTTTGAACAATCACGATCCAAATATTAAATTGAAAGCTACTATCAGTGAAAATTCTGTTGATTTTCTCAATGTGACCGTGTATAAAGGCAAGCAATTTCAGGCGTCCGGTCATTTAGATTATAAAGTATATTTTAAACCAACTGATTCACATCAATTGTTGCACACAAAATCATTTCATCCTCAACATACATTTAAAGGTATCATCAAATCACAGCTCATTCGTTTCCACCGCAATTCAAGTGATAAGGTAAATTTCAATGAGGCTTGTTCTACTCTATTTGGCGCCCTCAGATCGAGAGGGTACTCGCTGCGCCTTTTGCGTAACCTGAAATTCCAAACCCTGAAAAAGCTCGAAAGTCCAGCTGAAACTACCGATTTCGAACCACTGAAGATTGAACACAACAGACCATTGCAAAATAGTAGTGGCGCGGTATTTAATTGCAAAAAGCCTTGTTGTAGACTGCATACATTTATGCCTGATCAGAAAGAGGAATTTTCCTCTGAACAAACGAAAAATCATTATCAGATCCGTAACCCCCTCCATTGTGATTCACCAAACATTATTTACCTTATCACTTGTAAGCAATGTCGGAAACAGTATGTTGGTCAAAGTCAAAATCCTTTCCGAGAATGTGCTACTAGACACAAACAGGATATAAAACATAATGCTGATGCCCCAGTATTACAACATTTTAACCTTCCTGGCCATTCTTTGGACGATTTCGAAATCCACCTAATTGAACAACCACCAATTAAAGACACATTAGAAGAAACGGATGAATTTAGAAAAAAATGTGAAGCTTTTTGGATCAATACGCTTCAAACCCTCTGGCCATTTGGTATGAACATATCAGAGGGCGAATGCGAAAGGAGGTCCATCATTCCTTTCACTTTAACGTACAACAGAATGAATATCGAAATAGCAAAAATGTTAAAAGATGAATTCAATTTTACCAATGCTAAATTAAATGAATCTTTGAATCTTCGACCTGTCATCGCCTATAAGAAAAACAAAAGCTTGCACAACATCCTTGTAAGGACTAAATTAGAGCCCATCAATGAATAACATCAATTATTGCCAGTCAGTTTAACCAGGTCCTAAGCTCATCACTTAGTTTAAATCAATTTTATGTACCTTTTTGTTACGTTTGAAACCCATCAGGGTTCAGTAAATGAAAACAATTTTTCAGCGGCATATTAAAAGAAAAAAACGTTTCAGTAGGAAATGTCTGTGCCAGTGCGATTTTTTAACCTCAAACACACACACACACACACACACACACACACAGAGTCTTGTTTTCCCTACATACCGAGGTACCCCATTGTTTGTCCTTTTTGTGGACTAACGGTTTCTACCTCGTTTTGCCGGTACAGTTCTGGGAAAACAACCGAGGTAAAGGGTTTCTTTTGTCTTTTGTACCTCGGTAAGGCGAAACATGCAAACTCTTTTCTCTAGTTACCTCATCAAGTTGGTAAGACAAACCCACCCACACACACACACACACACACAGAGTCTTGTCTACCCTACATACCGAGGTACCCCATTGTTTGTCCTTTGTGTGGACTAACGGTTTCTACCTCGTTTTGCCGGTACAGTTCTGGGAAAACAACCGAGGTAAAGGGTTTCTTTTGTCTTTTGTACCTCGGTAAGGCACAACACGCAAACTCTTTTGTCTAGTTACCTCGTCAAGTTGGTAAGACAAACTCCCACACACACACACACACACACACACACACACACACACACACACACACATCTTTGTCTACCCCACATACCGAGGTACCCCATTGGTTGTCCTTTGTGTGGACTAACGGTTTCTACCTGGTTTTGCCGGTACAGTTCTGGAAAAACAGACGAGGTAAAGGGTTTCTTTTGTCTTTTGTACCTCGGTAAGGCTAAACACGCAAACTCTTTTGTCTAGTTACCTCGTCAAGTTGGTAAGACAAACCCACACACACACACACACACACACACACACACACACACACACACACACACAGAGTCTTGTCTTCCCTACATACCGAGGTACCCCATTGTTTGTCCTTTGTGTGGACTAACGGTTTCTACCTCGTTTTGCCGGTACAGTTCTGGGAAAACAACCGAGGTAAAGGGTTTCTTTTGTCTTTTGTACCTCGGTAAGGCGAAACACGCAAACTCTTTTGTCAAGTTACCTCGCCACAGCACTTTCGTCGTACTGTAGCCAGCGCGTTCCACACTTTCATGCTGCTGCCGAAAGGAAGATGAACCAAGTAATCATGAGGACTTCATCTAAAAAGCTAGATTCCAGCCATCGTTTTTACGGTGTGCAATGGTCTAGTGGTTTAGACGCTGGACTCCTGATTGCCAGGCGGTGTTGCCGAGGGTTCGAATCCCGGCGGGGGATCAGAAACCAACATTCAAAATTCCTCTAAAACATGATTGTGTCATTTGAAAACACACACACAAGCCCGTGCCAGTCTTCGTCTGAGGCCATCCACAGCACTTTCGTCGTACTGTAGCCAGCGCGTTCCACACTTTCATGCTGCTGCCGAAAGGAAGATGAACCAAGTAATCATGAGGACTTCATCTAAAAAGCTAGATTCCAGCCATCGTTTTTACGGTGTGCAATGGTCTAGTGGTTTAGACGCTGGACTCCTGATTGCCAGGCGGTGTTGCCGAGGGTTCGAATCCCGGCGGGGGATCAGAAACCAACATTCAAAATTCCTCTAAAACATGATTGTGTCATTTGAAAACACACACACAAGCCCGTGCCAGTCTTCGTCTGAGGCCATCCACAGCACTTTCGTCGTACTGTAGCCAGCGCGTTCCACACTTTCATGCTGCTGCCGAAAGGAAGATGAACCAAGTAATCATGAGGACTTCATCTAAAAAGCTAGATTCCAGCCATCGTTTTTACGGTGTGCAATGGTCTAGTGGTTTAGACGCTGGACTCCTGATTGCCAGGCGGTGTTGCCGAGGGTTCGAATCCCGGCGGGGGATCAGAAACCAACATTCAAAATTCCTCTAAAACATGATTGTGTCATTTGAAAACACACACACAAGCCCGTGCCAGTCTTCGTCTGAGGCCATCCACAGCACTTTCGTCGTACTGTAGCCAGCGCGTTCCACACTTTCATGCTGCTGCCGAAAGGAAGATGAACCAAGTAATCATGAGGACTTCATCTAAAAAGCTAGATTCCAGCCATCGTTTTTACGGTGTGCAATGGTCTAGTGGTTTAGACGCTGGACTCCTGATTGCCAGGCGGTGTTGCCGAGGGTTCGAATCCCGGCGGGGGATCAGAAACCAACATTCAAAATTCCTCTAAAACATGATTGTGTCATTTGAAAACACACACACAAGCCCGTGCCAGTCTTCATCTGAGGCCATCCACAGCACTTTCGTCGTACTGTAGCCAGCGCGTTCCACACTTTCATGCTGCTGCCGAAAGGAAGATGAACCAAGTAATCATGAGGACTTCATCTAAAAAGCTAGATTCCAGCCATCGTTTTTACGGTGTGCAATGGTCTAGTGGTTTAGACGCTGGACTCCTGATTGCCAGGCGGTGTTGCCGAGGGTTCGAATCCCGGCGGGGGATCAGAAACCAACATTCAAAATTCCTCTAAAACATGATTGTGTCATTTGAAAACACACACACAAGCCCGTGCCAGTCTTCGTCTGAGGCCATCCACAGCACTTTCGTCGTACTGTAGCCAGCGCGTTCCACACTTTCATGCTGCTGCCGAAAGGAAGATGAACCAAGTAATCATGAGGACTTCATCTAAAAAGCTAGATTCCAGCCATCGTTTTTACGGTGTGCAATGGTCTAGTGGTTTAGACGCTGGACTCCTGATTGCCAGGCGGTGTTGCCGAGGGTTCGAATCCCGGCGGGGGATCAGAAACCAACATTCAAAATTCCTCTAAAACATGATTGTGTCATTTGAAAACACACACACAAGCCCGTGCCAGTCTTCGTCTGAGGCCATCCACAGCACTTTCGTCGTACTGTAGCCAGCGCGTTCCACACTTTCATGCTGCTGCCGAAAGGAAGATGAACCAAGTAATCATGAGGACTTCATCTAAAAAGCTAGATTCCAGCCATCGTTTTTACGGTGTGCAATGGTCTAGTGGTTTAGACGCTGGACTCCTGATTGCCAGGCGGTGTTGCCGAGGGTTCGAATCCCGGCGGGGGATCAGAAACCAACATTCAAAATTCCTCTAAAACATGATTGTGTCATTTGAAAACACACACACAAGCCCGTGCCAGTCTTCGTCTGAGGCCATCCACAGCACTTTCGTCGTACTGTAGCCAGCGCGTTCCACACTTTCATGCTGCTGCCGAAAGGAAGATGAACCAAGTAATCATGAGGACTTCATCTAAAAAGCTAGATTCCAGCCATCGTTTTTACGGTGTGCAATGGTCTAGTGGTTTAGACGCTGGACTCCTGATTGCCAGGCGGTGTTGCCGAGGGTTCGAATCCCGGCGGGGGATCAGAAACCAACATTCAAAATTCCTCTAAAACATGATTGTGTCATTTGAAAACACACACACAAGCCCGTGCCAGTCTTCGTCTGAGGCCAACCACAGCACTTTCGTCGTACTGTAGCCAGCGCGTTCCATACTTTCATGCTGCTGCCGAAAGGAAGATGAACCAAGTAATCATGAGGACTTCATCTAAAAAGCTAGATTCCAGCCATCGTTTTTACGGTGTGCAATGGTCTAGTGGTTTAGACGCTGGACTCCTGATTGCCAGGCGGTGTTGCCGAGGGTTCGAATCCCGGCGGGGGATCAGAAACCAACATTCAAAATTCCTCTAAAACATGATTGTGTCATTTGAAAACACACACACAAGCCCGTGCCAGTCTTCGTCTGAGGCCATCCACAGCACTTTCGTCGTACTGTAGCCAGCGCGTTCCACACTTTCATGCTGCTGCCGAAAGGAAGATGAACCAAGTAATCATGAGGACTTCATCTAAAAAGCTAGATTCCAGCCATCGTTTTTACGGTGTGCAATGGTCTAGTGGTTTAGACGCTGGACTCCTGATTGCCAGGCGGTGTTGCCGAGGGTTCGAATCCCGGCGGGGGATCAGAAACCAACATTCAAAATTCCTCTAAAACATGATTGTGTCATTTGAAAACACACACACAAGCCCGTGCCAGTCTTCGTCTGAGGCCATCCACAGCACTTTCGTCGTACTGTAGCCAGCGCGTTCCACACTTTCATGCTGCTGCCGAAAGGAAGATGAACCAAGTAATCATGAGGACTTCATCTAAAAAGCTAGATTCCAGCCATCGTTTTTACGGTGTGCAATGGTCTAGTGGTTTAGACGCTGGACTCCTGATTGCCAGGCGGTGTTGCCGAGGGTTCGAATCCCGGCGGGGGATCAGAAACCAACATTCAAAATTCCTCTAAAACATGATTGTGTCATTTGAAAACACACACACAAGCCCGTGCCAGTCTTCGTCTGAGGCCATCCACAGCACTTTCGTCGTACTGTAGCCAGCGCGTTCCACACTTTCATGCTGCTGCCGAAAGGAAGATGAACCAAGTAATCATGAGGACTTCATCTAAAAAGCTAGATTCCAGCCATCGTTTTTACGGTGTGCAATGGTCTAGTGGTTTAGACGCTGGACTCCTGATTGCCAGGCGGTGTTGCCGAGGGTTCGAATCCCGGCGGGGGATCAGAAACCAACATTCAAAATTCCTCTAAAACATGATTGTGTCATTTGAAAACACACACACAAGCCCGTGCCAGTCTTCGTCTGAGGCCATCCACAGCACTTTCGTCGTACTGTAGCCAGCGCGTTCCACACTTTCATGCTGCTGCCGAAAGGAAGATGAACCAAGTAATCATGAGGACTTCATCTAAAAAGCTAGATTCCAGCCATCGTTTTTACGGTGTGCAATGGTCTAGTGGTTTAGACGCTGGACTCCTGATTGCCAGGCGGTGTTGCTGAGGGTTCGAATCCCGGCGGGGGATCAGAAACCAACATTCAAAATTCCTCTAAAACATGATTGTGTCATTTGAAAACACACACACAAGCCCGTGCCAGTCTTCGTCTGAGGCCATCCACAGCACTTTCGTCGTACTGTAGCCAGCGCGTTCCACACTTTCATGCTGCTGCCGAAAGGAAGATGAACCAAGTAATCATGAGGACTTCATCTAAAAAGCTAGATTCCAGCCATCGTTTTTACGGTGTGCAATGGTCTAGTGGTTTAGACGCTGGACTCCTGATTGCCAGGCGGTGTTGCCGAGGGTTCGAATCCCGGCGGGGGATCAGAAACCAACATTCAAAATTCCTCTAAAACATGATTGTGTCATTTGAAAACACACACACAAGCCCGTGCCAGTCTTCGTCTGAGGCCATCCACAGCACTTTCGTCGTACTGTAGCCAGCGCGTTCCACACTTTCATGCTGCTGCCGAAAGGAAGATGAACCAAGTAATCATGAGGACTTCATCTAAAAAGCTAGATTCCAGCCATCGTTTTTACGGTGTGCAATGGTCTAGTGGTTTAGACGCTGGACTCCTGATTGCCAGGCGGTGTTGCCGAGGGTTCGAATCCCGGCGGGGGATCAGAAACCAACATTCAAAATTCCTCTAAAACATGATTGTGTCATTTGAAAACACACACACAAGCCCGTGCCAGTCTTCGTCTGAGGCCATCCACAGCACTTTCGTCGTACTGTAGCCAGCGCGTCCACACTTTCATGCTGCTGCCGAAAGGAAGATGAACCAAGTAATCATGAGGACTTCATCTAAAAAGCTAGATTCCAGCCATCGTTTTTACGGTGTGCAATGGTCTAGTGGTTTAGACGCTGGACTCCTGATTGCCAGGCGGTGTTGCCGAGGGTTCGAATCCCGGCGGGGGATCAGAAACCAACATTCAAAATTCCTCTAAAACATGATTGTGTCATTTGAAAACACACACACAAGCCCGTGCCAGTCTTCGTCTGAGGCCATCCACAGCACTTTCGTCGTACTGTAGCCAGCGCGTTCCACACTTTCATGTTGCTGCCGAAAGGAAGATGAACCAAGTAATCATGAGGACTTCATCTAAAAAGCTAGATTCCAGCCATCGTTTTTACGGTGTGCAATGGTCTAGTGGTTTAGACGCTGGACTCCTGATTGCCAGGCGGTGTTGCCGAGGGTTCGAATCCCGGCGGGGGATCAGAAACCAACATTCAAAATTCCTCTAAAACATGATTGTGTCATTTGAAAACACACACACAAGCCCGTGCCAGTCTTCGTCTGAGGCCATCCACAGCACTTTCGTCGTACTGTAGCCAGCGCGTTCCACACTTTCATGCTGCTGCCGAAAGGAAGATGAACCAAGTAATCATGAGGACTTCATCTAAAAAGCTAGATTCCAGCCATCGTTTTTACGGTGTGCAATGGTCTAGTGGTTTAGACGCTGGACTCCTGATTGCCAGGCGGTGTTGCCGAGGGTTCGAATCCCGGCGGGGGATCAGAAACCAACATTCAAAATTCCTCTAAAACATGATTGTGTCATTTGAAAACACACACACAAGCCCGTGCCAGTCTTCGTCTGAGGCCATCCACAGCACTTCCGTCGTACTGTAGCCAGCGCGTTCCACACTTTCATGCTGCTGCCGAAAGGAAGATGAACCAAGTAATCATGAGGACTTCATCTAAAAAGCTAGATTCCAGCCATCGTTTTTACGGTGTGCAATGGTCTAGTGGTTTAGACGCTGGACTCCTGATTGCCAGGCGGTGTTGCCGAGGGTTCGAATCCCGGCGGGGGATCAGAAACCAACATTCAAAATTCCTCTAAAACATGATTGTGTCATTTGAAAACACACACACAAGCCCGTGCCAGTCTTCGTCTGAGGCCATCCACAGCACTTTCGTCGTACTGTAGCCAGCGCGTTCCACACTTTCATGTTGCTGCCGAAAGGAAGATGAACCAAGTAATCATGAGGACTTCATCTAAAAAGCTAGATTCCAGCCATCGTTTTTACGGTGTGCAATGGTCTAGTGGTTTAGACGCTGGACTCCTGATTGCCAGGCGGTGTTGCCGAGGGTTCGAATCCCGGCGGGGGATCAGAAACCAACATTCAAAATTCCTCTAAAACATGATTGTGTCATTTGAAAACACACACACAAGCCCGTGCCAGTCTTCGTCTGAGGCCATCCACAGCACTTTCGTCGTACTGTAGCCAGCGCGTTCCACACTTTCATGCTGCTGCCGAAAGGAAGATGAACCAAGTAATCATGAGGACTTCATCTAAAAAGCTAGATTCCAGCCATCGTTTTTACGGTGTGCAATGGTCTAGTGGTTTAGACGCTGGACTCCTGATTGCCAGGCGGTGTTGCCGAGGGTTCGAATCCCGGCGGGGGATCAGAAACCAACATTCAAAATTCCTCTAAAACATGATTGTGTCATTTGAAAACACACACACAAGCCCGTGCCAGTCTTCGTCTGAGGCCATCCACAGCACTTCCGTCGTACTGTAGCCAGCGCGTTCCACACTTTCATGCTGCTGCCGAAAGGAAGATGAACCAAGTAATCATGAGGACTTCATCTAAAAAGCTAGATTCCAGCCATCGTTTTTACGGTGTGCAATGGTCTAGTGGTTTAGACGCTGGACTCCTGATTGCCAGGCGGTGTTGCCGAGGGTTCGAATCCCGGCGGGGGATCAGAAACCAACATTCAAAATTCCTCTAAAACATGATTGTGTCATTTGAAAACACACACACACACACACATACACCTTCTGATTTGCAAGAGGGTTAATAGATCATTTGTGCCATGAATGTAGTGTACACACAAGTCCGTGCCAGTCTTCGTCTGAGGTACTGTAGCCAGCACGTTCCACACTTTCATGCTGCTGCCGAAAGGAAGAGGAACCAAGTAGTTATGAGGACTTCATCAAAAAAGCTAGATTCCAGCCATCGTTTTTTGACGGTGTGCAATGGTCTAGTGGTTTAGATGCTGGACTCCTGATTGCCAGGCGGTGTTGCCGAGGGTTCGAATCCTGGCGGGGGATCAGAAACCAACATTCAAAATTCCTCTAAAACATGATTGTGTCATTTGAAAAAAATACACACAAGCCCGTGTCAGTCTTCGTCTGAGGCCATCCACAGCACTTACGTCGTACTGTAGCCAGCGCGTTCCACACTTTCATGCTGCTGCCGTTTCTGTATATATGACAGTCCAAATACCATGACTTTGCAGTTGTTTCTAAACAAGTCTTGGCTGCCTATATAGGCAGCCAAGACTTGCCGAGTGTCAGAGCAAAGCCAGCCTAAATATAGGGGCAAGGGGCCTCATATATAAAGATACTGTAAGTGCAAAAGATATTCCGCATCAAGGCGAAAAACCTACGTGAATTTCACTTCTCTGTGAAGCTGGGCATGGAAAAAACACACGTGGTGTATATCCAGCTTCAGGGCAGGGACCCAGGGGAGAAACGGTATGTTAGATAAGGTCTCATCTCATTTAAGTTATACAGTAGTCGCGAGTCTTACGAGACGTAATCGGTTGGTGGCAGGATATCGTCACGGCCAATTGAGAAACAAGACTCTAAAAGATAGAAATGTCTGTCGTGTCGTCACCTGGTCATTAGTATAGCAATGAGTGGCAGGAACGAATCGGTTCTCTCGACAAGTGAAATCACCGTTAAGTCACGCACGAGATGACTTGTAATGATTCTGCCTCGATATACGTCATCTCCCACCGTTTTGGCAGATGGACAGATGAGCGTCTGTCCACCTGACAGTTTAGGGTAAAAAGTATATACACCTTGAAGAGCAGAGCATTAGACACATACTTGAGGTCACACACACGTTGGTGAAGTCCAGGGCAGGTGGACTCTGTTTCCTGGCATAGGGGTACCTTCGATCGCAGGACCCTGAAACGGCTGGAATCGCCAGACAGGGCATTCCACGATTGCTTTAGCTTAAGGTTGATAGGCGGCTACAGTGCCAAATTCGTTGAGAAGGAAAACCCAAGGTTAAACGTTAAAGTTTAGATTGTCGAGTAGCAGGTATCAGCCTGCAATAGTCAGAAGTGTAGGTTAATTGTATTGTGCGAATTAACCCTTTGAAGCGTCAGACTGATTGCGTTGGCAGTAGTTTGTTTTGCTGTTGAAGCATCGTAATACCGACTGGAGATCGGTGTGAGTGACAATTTCGCCCTAGCACAAAAAGGGGCATTTGTGAATCGTGAATTCAACCAGGAACAGAGAACATTTCAATAGGACTTTCACGGGGGACTTTCAAAAAGCACATAAGGTATGAGTAGACAATATCTGACCCAAATCAGAAGTACGGTGGCTTTATAGATGACAAACATTGCTGGTCGAAACCCTCCGACAGCCAGAGGTACAGTTACGCGCAGACGTTGACATTTGAGCCTAAGCGGGTGAAGCTCTTATGGCGAGCTCACGGTGATAACATTTCAGATTTGTGAAGCTCTTATGGCGAGCTCTCCATAATATAATTTCAGATTTGTGAAGCTCTTATGTCGAGCTCACGGTAGTAACATTTCCAGTGTGTAGACTACAGTGCCAGTACAGGACTATAGAATGACTATATAATTGTTGAGAATTATTTAACCCTAGCAACCCATTTTCTGTGAAAAGAATCGAATTGTTGATTGTTGAAATATTGAAACGGCTTTATTTTTATGTGTAAATAAAAGAATCATTGTTACTTTAAATCATTCTTTCCATTACACAGCCTGAAGTGATTAGGAATCACACCTAATGGAAATCGAACCTATCTTAGGCCAATATGGCAGAGGAGAAACGAAATCACAGCGCCGGTCGAACTCAGCTCCCAGCACCTAGTTCGCGGCACTAGGATTCCGACTCTCCACGTCGCTCTAATTTTCCTGCAATTTCATCAGCGGGACTAAATAACCCCACGTCAACCCAGGCCTTACGGGGCCTCAGGTGTCCTGACACCCAGAAACAACTACCAAGGCTCTTGGAATGTAATTTGAATGTAACTTGCAAGTTTACCCATAAGACATCATGTTGGGGCACCAGTTTTGTTGCAGACAAAAAAAGTGATTAAAGTTGGAATCAGGCCCTTAAGGGTTAAACATTAAAACAAGGGTTAGTCTTTGATGTGTAGGTGTGAACATTTGGGATATTCCCATCTGTCTGTGGAGGCACATTTCTTTTTTAAAAACAGTTTCTTTAATATTTATTATTTATTTATTGGTGTTTAAGGTCACACATTTCTGCACAATGGCTACTCATGACCACAACAGTTTTATGGGTGGAGGAACCGGAGTACCCGAAGAGAATCACCGAGCAACGGTAAGCAACTGTCAGCTCCCAACATCCTAACTCCACACATGCATGGTTAGTATTGGTTGAAGACAGGAGGACCATCGACATGCTGTACGCCTTAGTACACAATGCCACCGTGCCTCTAGGTGGGCAATGGAGGTGAAGTGTCTTACCCAAGGACACAACGCGGTTGCCGCAAGTGGGATTCGAACCGAGAGTTTCTTTAATAAACCACCACTGATACAAAGATGTGCACAACATACACATAATTATGAAGCTGAATTAAAAGTGTCTGCATTACCAAGGACAAATATGGGAAAAAATTTTGTGGTACAGCAGTATACTACAATCAGTACAGTTTAACATTCATCACATGATCTGATTCTTTTTCTGACAATTAAACTCAAACTTATTTAAAAGTGTTAAAGCACATTCTTCATTAACAATCCGGAAGTCATCCCAAGCATACTTGGTTGTAATTTTGCTTGAAACTTGAATGCTGACCTCTTGTGACCTGTTTAACCCTTTCAATAATGGAAAGCGATGGATTGTCTCATAAATATTTACAGTTTATTGCAAAATTAGTGAATATTCATTCATTCATTCATTCATTCATTCATTCATTTAATTTATTATAGGTGTTTAAGGTCACATATTTCATATTTCTGCACAATGGCTAATCGTGACTGTAACACTGATATAAAGTCAAGTCTAAGAAATCGTTTATACCCATGTTGGCCATTTTAGAAGACTTCCACCCCAGGCATTGGCTACCAGGTTCTATTTTATGAGTAAACTAGAGGGGGTATCAGTACCCTGTGGCTCACCAACAGGTGGCCAATGTAAAGGGGTAGCTTGAGTAAAAAAAAATAAAGTTCAAAACCTACACACAAAAGTCCAAAATTAAAGTAAATAATGAGCTAAAGGGTTAAATAATATAATAATAGCCCCAAGAAGCATCCTAACATAACATAGGAACCATGGCAATATGCTTCAAGGTAAGTCTCCACTTTGAAGAAAAGAAAGACAAACCTCAAAACCTGCACATAAAAGTAAAAAAAAAAAAAGTATCACATTTGTTTCAATGGGTTAAAATTGAGAACAAGAGGCCCCAGGGGGCCTGAGGGCGCTCACCTGACATGGTAGCCTAAATATCAACCCAGAGATTTGATTTCAACAAGTTGCATCTGCTCCCCCTAAGAAAAGCTTATACCAAATATCCAAAGATTCTGACCAGTGGATCTGAAAAAAAAAGACGATTTTTAAAGAATATTCCTCATATTGAACTAAGTTATAATTCGGGCTCCCACAGGGAGCCCACATATGAACCCAGGGACTTGGCTTTAACAAACTTGAATCTCACCCCCTAAGGATGCTGCACACCAAATATCAAAAAATTCTGACTGCTGGATCTGAAGAAGATTTTTAAAGAAAATTCCTCATTTTGAACTAAGTTATCATTCAGGCTACAACAGTGAGCCCAAATATGAACCCAGGGACTTGGCTTGAACAAACTTGAATCTCACCCCCCTAAGCATGCTGCATACCCAATATCAAAAGATTCTGCCTGCTGGATCTTGAGAAGAAGATTTTTTAAGAAATTTGCCTGAAATGCACTAAGTTCGAATTCGGGCTTCTATAGTGAGCCCAAATATGAATCCAGGGGGCCAATTTGAACAAAATTGAATCAGATCCACCCCGCAATGTTGCATACCAAATATCAAAAGATTCTGCAGGCTGGATCTGGAGAAGAAGATTTTTGAAGAAATTTGCCTGAAATGCACTAAGTTCGAATTCGAGCTTCTACAGTGAGCCCAAATATGAATCTAGGGAGCCGATTTGAACAAACTTGAATTAGATCTACCCCACAATGTTGCATACCAAATATCAAAAGATTCTGCCTGCTGGATCTGGAGAAGATTTTTGAAGAAATTTGCCTGAAATGCACTAAGTTTGAAATCGGGCTCCTATACTGAGCCCAAATATGAACCCAGGGGGGCCAATTTGAACAAACTTGAATCAGATCCACCCCACAATGTTCAAAAGATTCTGCCTGCTGTACCTGGAGAAGAAATTTTTTTTAATGTTTTTCCCATTGCCTACAGTGTTAAAAAGTGCTGACTCAGTACAAAAAGTACCTTGTGATCAAACCGATAGGGATTTTTTTTAACCATTCTATTCTACTGGATAAGAGTAAGCTTTATACAAAATAAGAATTCTCTGTGCTGTGTAGTTTTGGAGATATGGCAGTTTTAAGGTTTTTCCTATTTTTAGCTACCGAGGTTCCCACGGGGCAATGAGAAAAATTTTTTTGCATCAATCAACTACTTATGACCCATTGTCATCTCATATCAAATTTGGTTCAAATCGACCTCACGGTTCTGAAAATAGAAATTTTAGGCAGGGCCAAAATTTTTGCCCCTCCCATAAAGGAGGCAAATAATACCCCACAAACTTCTCTTGAACAAACTTGATTCTAAACCTCAAAAAGACTCTGTATACCACATATCAAGTCTCTGCTACTGGTGGTTCATTAGAAGAAGATTTTCAAAAAATAAGGCCATTTTTTCCACACCCCTCTGCTCAATATGAGCCGAAACCTAATTTGCATAAAAATCAAAATGCCCCTATATAACCATTACTTACATGAAATTTAATTAAAATGTGGCCAATGGTTTAGGAGAAAGAGGCTCAAACACCACCTTCACGCAGGACAACGGACGACAGACGGACGACGGACAAAGAGTGATAAGAAAAGCTCACCCTGACTTTCAGTCAGGTGAGGTAAAATACCCTGATAATGTCACAGTAACCACCATGGCAATATGCCAGTAAGGTGAAACTCTACCTGCAAAATATCCACTTGGAAGAAAAGAAAGAAAAACCTCAAAACCTGCACATGAAAGTCAAAAGAGTATCACATTTGTTTCAAAGGGTTAAAATTTAGAAAAAATACCCTGATAATGTTACAGTAACCACCATGGCAATATGCCAGTGAGGTAAAACTCCACTTAAAAAAAAAATATCAAAACCTGCACACAAAAGTCCAAAACCTGCACACAAAAGTCCAAAATTAAAGTAAATAAGCAGTTAAAGGGTTAAATAATATAATACTAGCCCCAAGAAGCATCCTAACATAAAATAGGAACCATGGCAATATGCTACAAGGTAAGTCGCCACTTGGAAGAAAAGAAAGACAAACCTCAAAACCTGCACATAGAAGTAAAAACAAGAGGCCCCAAGGAACCTTAATCGCTCACCGGCCAAAGTGGTTCAAAGAAGTATTTGGGGTCACATTCAGTTAGACATGGTTCATCAACACTACAAAGGAATGAAGTCATGAGAGACAAATTTTATGAAACTAGGGACATGGATTGAACTTGAATCTTACCCCCCAAAGGACGCTGCATACCAAATATCAAAAGCATTCATCTGCTGGATCTGAAGAAGAAGATTTTTAAAAAAAAATTCCTAATTTTGAACTAAGTTATCATTCAGGCTCCCAAAGTGAGCCCAAATATGAATCCAGGGACTTGGCTTTAACAAACTTGAATCTCACCCCCTAAGGATGCAGCATGCCAAATATCAAAACATTTTGACTGCTAAATCTGAAGAAGAAGATTTTTAAAGAAAATTCCTCATTTTGAACTAAGTTATCATTCAGGCTCCCACAGTGAGCCCAAATATGGACCTAGGGACATGGCTTGAACAAACTTGAATCTCACCCCCCTAAGGATGCTGCATACCAAATATAAAAACATTCTGACTGCTAGATCTGAAGAAGATTTTTAAAGGAAATTCCTCATTTTGAACTAAGTTACAATTCGGGCTACCACAGTGAGCCCAAATATGAACCCAAAACTTGGCTTGAACAAACTTGAATCTCACCCCCCTAAGCATGCTGCATACCCAATATCAAAAGATTCTGCCTGCTGAATCTTGAGAAGAAGATTTTTAAAGAAATTTGCCTGAAATGCACTAAGTTCAAATTTGGGCTTCTATACTGAGCCCAAATGTGAATTCAGGGGCCAATTTGAACAAACTTGAATCAGATCCATCCCACAATGTTGCATACCAAATATCAAAAGATTCTGCCTGCTGGATCTTGAGAAGATTTTCAAAGAAATTTGCCTGAAATGCACCAAGTTCAAATTTGGGCTTCTATACTGAGCCCAAATATGAACCCAGGGAGCCGATTTGTACAAACTTGAATCAGATCCACCCCACAATGTTACATACCAAATATCAAAAGATTCTGCCTGCTGGGTCTGGAGAACAAGATTTTTTAAGAAATTTGCCTGAAATGCACTAAGTTCAAATTCAGGCTTCTACAGTGAGCCCAAATATGAATCTAGGGAGCCGATTTGAACAAACTTGAATCTGCCCCTCCCCCCCCCCCCCCCCTATAGATGATGTATACCAAATAGGAAAGAATTCTGCCTGATGGATCTGAAGAAGAAGATTTTTTTGAATTTTGGAAAGAAATTCATGGGTGCTATCAGAGTTATGCCCCTTGTGGTGCCCCCTGTGGGTGCGGCAAGTTTATTTGTACAAGTTTGAATTGACATATGATGGGGAACATGCACACCAAATTTGGTTCAATTTGATCCATTAGTTTGGGAGGAGTAATCGATAATGTAAAGTTCACGACGGACGACACGACGACGGACAGCAAGTGATAAGTTAAGCTCCCTTCGGTGAGATAAAAAGTATCACATTTGTTTTAAGGGGTTAAAATTGAGAAAAATACCCTGTCACAGTAACCACAATGGCAATATGCCAGATAGGAGAAACTCTACTTGAAAAATATCCACTTGGAAGAAAAGAAAAACAATCCTCAAAACCTGCACATAAAAGTCAAAAAAGCATCACATTTGTTTCAAAGGGTTAAAATTGAGAAAAATACCCTGAAATGTTAATGTAACCACCATGGCAATATGCAGGTAGGGTAAAACTCCACTTGAAGATAAAATTTCAAAACCTGTACACAAAAGTCAAAAACCTGCACAGAAAAGTCAAAACTCTGCACACAAAAGTCCAAAATTAAAGGATATAAGTAGGGAAAGGGTTAAATAATATAATACTGGCCCTAAGAAGCATTCTAACATAAAACTGGAACCATGGCAATATACTGCAAGGTAAATTACTCCTTGAAAGAAAAGAAAGACAAATATCAAAACCAGCACACAAAAGTCAAAAACCTGTTCACAAAAGTCCAAAATTCAAGTAACTAAGCATGGAAAGGGTTGAATAAAATATTACTATCCCTGAAAAGCAGCATGCTGACATAAAAAAAAAAATCAAAACCTGCACACAAAAGTTCAAAATGTATGAATCGATGCAGACGCCGACATGAGGGCTATGCCATAGGCTCACACAACTATCGTTGGTGAGCCAAAAAGAGCCTGTTTACCACAGTAAACAAGCACTGCTTCAGTTCCTGGGTTTCCCACAGAGGAAAATGAGTGAATACATTCTGCCTTCATAGGGAGGTTCAGTAATAATTAAATCTTACAGCTCTTTAGCTAGAGAAGGGAAATCTAAATTATTGATCCTCACTACTGATTTATCATTCACAGTGTCTAACTGTCCACTGTCAAATTTTTCTTCAAAGATTCATGCATTCTGGGATGCAAAGGTTTAAAAACTTCCAAGCTTATCCTTTATTAAGTTCTGAATCATTATTTCAATAAACTCTGAATGAATCCAAATATCTACATCCCTGAGGATGATTTTTTAAGTGGGTGCTCTACTAACTAAGTAACTAACTAACTAACTAACTAACTAACTAACTAACTAACTAACTAACTAACTAACTAACTAACTAACTAACTAACTAACTAACTAACTAACTAACTAACTAACTAACTAACTAACTGATACAACCTTTTTGACTACAACAGTGCTAAATTATTTTTGGCCATCAATTACTTCATGCCTTGTTACAGTTTATGGGAGAATGCATTCTCCCATAAATTGTAATAAAGCAAATCCATACAGACAAAATAATTTCAGTTATGAAGCACTTCAACGGAATAAGAAGTTTTTAAATTGTGATATCTGCACTTCAGACTGGAACTCAGAGATCGGCTTCCTGCACTAAACCAGTTAACAGCAAAATTCAAAAGTTTATGAAAGCATTGTTTGTTTTCCCAATATATTTAAGCATCTTTCCTCAGATTTTGGGTCAAGTGATAAAAAGAATTTTCAATGTGTTCCCAGCTTAGGGTGGAATTTAAAGAATCCATACATTAGGCCACACAAAGTAGACCTTCTGCTTCTCAGGCCATTATTTGGAAAATTTCATGCGAGTGAGTGGGGTTTTATTTTATTTTTTATTCCTGTAATTATTTCTTTGCCACCAAAACTTCATGTCCTTGGTATGTTTTAGGCCTCTTAATCTACGGAGAAACATGGGTGGTGGTGTATTTCGTTCCTTGAGAGCAAGAAGGCTTTGCAATGCTAAAGCATTGCAAAGCCTTCTTGCACTCAAGGGACAAATTTATCAATTTTTTTTAACTTTCGTAAAATATCAGACATAAACCATTTAAATTTTTTTTTTTTTAAGTTTGCATTGGTTATAAAAAGAGAACATGCGGCAGCCAAAAGGACCATGCGAGAGGGCCTGAGAAACAGATTTTTAATTTTTTTAGGCCTTAAATTAGATCTGTACCTGTACAGCACAGCCACTGTGGACTGGTCACTTTCCACGGTCAGGCAATATGTTTCCACGGATGCAATAATATTAGACTCTGAACACTTATAGTAGGAACAATCATCAAAAATTTAATGAATGAAGCACTGGGTTGAAGCATCTGCCCACACGTGGATTATGACCAATCCACAGAAACTGTACTTTACCTCTCCAAAGGCTCAGTCCAGTCTTTCGATTTTGAAAACGGGAGGTGCACTATATATTGCATGCTACTATCTGAAGTGAGGCATGCTACTGATGTGTCCTGGCATCAATAAATGAAAGTGTCAATGACACTGTAGCTCAACTTGTTTAAGACATGTACATGTATAGTATGTGACACAGCAATGACAAACATCTAGGTAATGACCTGATAACAAAGGTACATGTAAAGTATTGTAATGGTCTGTACGTAAATGCTGACCGTAGCCTGTAACAAATATGTAGGTAAAGTATTGTAAAGGTGGGCGACAGTTAGATGCTAAACTAGAAAAGAAATCTTTAGAGTCCCAGAGTGGGTCATTACTGAACAAAAAAATATCTGTTCTCATAGCACAGTGATAACAAAAGCACCCAAAAAACACTCGTTCCTGTCACAAGGTGATAACAAAGGTACCCCAAGAAGTTTTGTGAAGATCAGTTCATAAATACAGACTATACCCAAAGCCATATTGACATGTGCACTTTCTGTGTATAAGTAGACATGTGGACTTTCTGTGTATAAGTAGCACTGAACAAATCAAAGTTCATCTAATTTGCACAATTTTTGCACAAGAAAAAAATCCGTATTATATGTGATGTATTCCATGTTACTAAACATTCATACAAAAATTTATTCAAATCAGAACTTTCATACAGCAGTTCTGTACAAAAAACTGACTGCACTAATTTTGGTACAAAAAGGTTGCTGGCAGCCATCTTGAATTTTGGACCACACCCAAAAACACTCGTTCTCGTCCCACGGTGATAACAAAGGTACTCAAGAATTTTCATGAAGATCGGTTCATAAATACAGCCTCTAGCCTGAGCCGTATAGAAGTTGTGTACAAAAAACTGATTGGACCTAATTTCGGTACAAAATGGCTACTGGCAGCCATCTTGAAGTTTGGACTGCACCCAGAAACACTCGTTCTCATCCCAAGGTGATAACAAAGGTACCCAAGAAGTTTCGTGAAGATCGGTTCATAAATACAGACTCTAGCCCGAGCCATACTGACATGTGCACTTACTGTGTATAAGTAGCACTGAATAAATTAAATTTCATCCAATTTGTATAATTTTTGCACGACAAAAAAACCTGTATTATATGTGATGTATTCCATGTTACTAAACATTCATACAGAAATTTATTCAAACAGAACTTTCATACAAAAGTTCTGTACAAAAAACTGATTGCACCAATTTTGGTACAAAATGGCCATCGGCAGCCATCTTGAATTTCGGACTGCACCCAAAAAGACTCGTTCTCGTCCCAAGGTGATAACAAAGGTGCCCAAGAAGTTTCGTAAAGATCAGTTCATAAATACGGCTTCGATCCGTATTGGCATTTGCAGTTACAGTGCTGAAAGTAACATTAAATAGAACAAAGTTAGTCTAATTGGCATAATTTATGCACGAGAAAAAAACCTGTATTATATGTGATGTATCCCATGGTACTAAACATTCACACAGAAAATTATTCAAATCAGTGCTTTCATATGGAAGTTCTGTTCCAAAATCTGATTCCACCTAATTTTGGTACAAAATGGCTGCCAGCGGCCGTCTTAAATTTCAGACCGGGGACCCCAAAACACTCGTTCTCGTCTCACAGTGATAACAAAGGTACCCACAAAGTTTCATAAAAATCGGTTCATAAATACAGCCTCTAGCACGAGCCGTGTGTACAGCATGACGGATGGACAGACGGACGATGGGCCATAGCAATGCTTCAAATTTGGCTTCGCCAACATTGAGCTAAAAATGTTTAGAAGAAAATCTCAAGGAACATGATTTCCCTGCATCTTAGAAACTTCCAGGAAGTGTGCTAAAGTTAAGAGAACAATGATATTGTTCACTTGCAAGAAAGAATCTCAAGGACCTTGAGGCAACTGATCATTTTCTCCAGAACTAAATTACAAAACATTTCATCATTATTCATTTCCAAAAGTTTGTCTGCACCGTTTACTTGTGCACAGTAAATAGTTATTTCAAAAATATTACCTAATTTTTCAAATAAGCTTGTTGCAGTGGTAATCAAATTTATTTGTGTTTGGTACAACACATGAAATGCAACTTTAATGGAACATTTGCCTTTGAAGTTTGTGTGTTTCATTTCCAGATGCACCTTGAAACATTGAAAAAAAAATTCACTGAAAAATCTTTGTCTCTCAGGAATGCAATGAGAATGGGATGAATGCCAAATTAAGTTGTTTATGTACCATTCTTCGAAAGCAAAGTTTCGTTAGAAGTCTTGGAATTTTACAGTTTATAATTTGTGGTATATTGTTCACATTTCCGATCATGAATTGTATTATTTGATGCTTTTCCAATCAAGAGACTTGAATCACTCACAAGGATGAAACAAGGTGTGCTGTTGTCTACTTGCAAAAAATACAAATTGCAGGTGCACAAGAGTGACAGTTTGCATCAAAATTGAAAGACTGTTGATCTCGAATATATTTAGTAATCTTGCTTCGTAAATTTCTCTATAAACTAGTGACTAACTGGAGATCCTCGATTTACAGTCTGTTAAGAGTAGACTGCCACCAAAACAAGTTTCCATTCAAATATTAATATTCAGTAAAAAAGCTGAGAAATACAAGAAAACTTTCAGTAATATTTGTTTCTTCATTTCTAAACTTGTAGAGTGCTAGAAGCCACTACCATAGCTCTCCTGAAAAGTGCTGCGAGCCACATTAGTGGCTTTACACTGTATGCATTAGCTTGTTGCATTCTCAGCAGAAGAGCTGGGATGTGTTTTGGTTTTGCGGTTTGGTTCGGGTTTTTGTGGCAAACCGGAAAAGCAAACTGCAAGACCTGGCAAAAACTGACCAAACGGTTTTACTATGTTTGTGCACAAACTGATCAAACTATCATTCAAGGGGGGAACTGGACGAAGTGGCCCGGAAGAACTCTGTCACTTAGTATATCCACCAGACAAGTCAAAAAGGGAGAAATGTAACACTGAAAACCTAACATAGATGAGATGAACTTTTTTTTACTCATTACCCGAATTTGGGTTTTTTTCTGACTCAATAGGCTTGGCAGCTGATCCCCTAGAACCTGTACGAATGATTAACCCTTTACCCAACATAACGGCCAAAACCGGCCAGCGCTATTCACAAAATTCACCATTCAATTTTTATTACTTTTTCATTTTTTTGTCACAAAAACATAGCTTATGACCCCTCATTGGAACGAGCTCAATGAACCTGAAGAGTTGTTTACTATTTCTTTTTACACATAGAAATACTGAAAAAAAACTCAAGTTTTTTTCCAGAAATCGAAGAAAAATTGTTTAGATAGAATTGCTTTGTTGCAATTTATAGGAGAATGCAATGTGCAGTCTCCAATAAATAAAGTGTAGACACTTGCTAAACATTGGCTTCCTTTGCTTTTAGCCTGGTCTTTGAGCAATATACTGTTTCACAAATCACTGTTACAAAATAGTTTAGCACTCTACCATTTAAAGAAAGGTTTCAGCCAGTGGACCTTCAGGTTCAACCGTGACGTCCACCGGCAGAAATGTTTTTTGTATATCCTAAGCGTTTTTCAAGAATATGTTCAATTGTCCAGATGAAATCTTCCAAAGTATAGGTGTTTTATGCTAATCCACTCCCCAACATCTGAATTTTCAGTTAACTATTCACCCAGCATAATGACCCAAACCGGCCAACGCTATTCAATTAAATTCACCATTTAATTTTTATTACTTTTTCATTTTTTGCCACAAAAACATAGCTTATGACCCCTTATCGGAACGAGCTCAACAAGCTCGTTCCAATATGGGGTCATAAGCTATGTTTTTGATGCAAAAAATAAAAAACTTAAAAAATTTATAGTAATTTATATATTTTTTATACTTACCAATGACCCAGACATAGTTGCTGGTGCTAACTCTTAAAAATATAGGGCCAAACACAAATTTTGCCCCCCAATCCCCAAAATTTGCATCTAAAACCAAAGAAAACATGTCCTGAATGGCCCTCCATACTTCACCTCTACTGCGCATGCGCAGTGTCAAGGACGTCCCAAAATTGGCGCAATTAATCATTCTTACCAACAGTGCCTGGTAAGCGCTATGTCCTCAGCGGGGAGGTATGAGTTCCCAACTCCTGGGAGGGCCATCCCCGTCTGGGTCATTGGTAAGTATAAAAAATATATAAATTACTATAAATTTTTTAAGATTTTTATACTGTACCAATGACCCAGACATAGCTGAATAGTAAAAAGGCTGGAGGGCCCAGGACATAGAGGAGAATCCAATAAGCTCAACTATATAAAATAGAGTCATCTCCTGGAGGAGAAAAGGAGAAATAGGCTTCACGTGTATCTTTCTTATTTATGACAAATTAGAAAGACACAATACCTTCTATAATTGAGCATCATAACATCCATGTTCTCTATTAATATGCAGTATAATTCTTATACTAATAATTTTTAAAGTAAGCCAATAAATAAAGTTAGTCCAAAGAATTGAGACTCTTTATACTCTTTTAAAAGTGTCCGAGGATAGTATAATAACATCCGTTTGACACATGACATATTCAAATGCTATACTTTAAAACTATGACATGAATGAATTTAAAAACATAACTTTCACTTAAGAAACCATCGCAGTAACAGCTCAGAATTACTAACTCCGGAGGAGGTATCCCCTTGTTTTCATAACAAAACAGGTGACCCAAGGGAACACCCTCCCCCCCCCCCCCCCTTTTTCTTACCCTGGGTCAAATAGCCCAGAGCGAAGAGGACAGCAGGACGGAGTCACTGCCGGAACATAAAGCCTACATAGCTATAGTTGCAATAGTTAAGTGATCAACTTTCTGAGCAGCTGATAATGGACCTAAATAATGCAGGTCTCCAGAAATGGATACAATATTTCTGAGATAAAAATTTGTGAATGTGGATGGCTGAGACCAATATGCAGCCTACTTAATCTATAATAGCAAAACTATACGCCAGCCCGAGATGTAAAAGAGCTCTTACTTCATGAGCCGAAATCTTAAGCACTGACTGCTGAGTTAAGGATAGATTATCCTAAGCAGTATCGATAGTTAACTGAATGCATTAAGTAATAGAATGGACCGTAATGACCCTTCTATTAGGCATCAGAGCCAGAAGAAGCTTTACGTCCAAGTGATAAACTGAGATCTGTTAATAAATACATAAAGGTCTATCCGGACAGAGTAAAGGCCTATGCCCGCTCGAAGACGGAAGGACCTTAAGAACAATAGGTTCCGGATATCATTAGGAGCCTGATTCTTAACCAAAAATACAACATTAGTAGTAAAGGTAATAGAGTTCCCGATACTACGAAAGTGAGAATTGTCCACTGATAGTGCATGAAGCTCACTGACTCTTCAGCAGAAGAGAAGACTAAGAGAATCGCTGCCTTAAAAGGCCAGAATTTGAAACTGCTGTCTCAAGGGGTTCAAATGGTTGCTTTAATTAATGAGAACCCAAGCTAAATTCCGAATAGGAATTAACCTAATGATTCTAGGTCTCTTATCGAAAAGTTTCAAACTAACTTAGATAAAGAGACATTAGGCTCCATTGTAAACTATCATGGTGTGCATAGGTATCAGATAACATAGACCTATAACCTTTAAAAGTAACTGGCTGCAGATGATCTCGTTAAACAAGTATATTAGAAAGTTTGCAATGTCTGGTATGGAGGGATCAAAAATATCAACATAAAGATCCCTACACCAACGACGGAAGACCCTCCACTTTAGCCGCATAGTATAGCGAAGAGGAGGTCCTTCTACAGTTAGGAATCGCGTCCACTGCTCGTCCTGTACAATGCTTGCCATGCAAGAAGGACCGCGCAACGGAATACGTGAAGGCTGAGACCTTGCGGGTTGTGATAGAGTTGACACGATTTCCCCAGCGAAAAAAAGATCCTCTCGTGGAGGAAGTTTTCGCGGTAAGTCCCACAGTAGACATCTAAGTAAATATATCCACCGTCTCTGTGGAGACAGAGATGCTACCAACAGAATTGTATTGTGAATAAATAATCCTAGCAATACTTGCTGAATCAACAGTGCTGGAGGATACGCATATCCTATCATCGCGTCCAACTAGATCGATAGAGCGTTAACTACATATTCTCAGGGATCCGGACACGGTGACACATACGTCTACAATTGATTGGAGAGTTGTGTCGCAAATAAATTATCACTGGGCGCTCCCATTGATAGCAAATCTGATTGAATACTTGTTTGTTGATAGTCCATTCCGACGGCAACAAACGACCCTTACGTGAAAGGAGTCTGCTAATACGATCTGACGACCGAGAATATGACGAACCGAAACAGAACTTGGTGTTCTATAACAAACAGAAGGATTTTTTCCGTTAAAATCAATAACAGAACCGAATGAGTGCCTCCCTGGTTGCGGATATACGCAACTACTGTCGTATTATCGGACAGGATTGAACATGCGTTTCTGAATAAAATTCATCCAATGACGTAGTGCAAGCCAACATAATATTCTTCCTTGGAAGTAAGGAGCTTGCCTAAAAACTGCGGAACCCAAAGACCCTGGCACTTCGAATCCGTTGGGATCAAAATTGTGTCCCAATCTGTTTGACTGATATCCGTCATAATCGAAAAACTCGGATCCGGCAACTACAGTGGAACTCTCTGAGTCAACCACCGAATGTTTGCCCACGTCTGAATCTCTTGTTACACTTGTTAGACAAGAGAACGTGTATATCGAGCAATTCAAGATTGCTGAAAGGTTGCCGTCGAAGAGAAGCTTCTCGGAGACCGAAGCGACTCTGAGAGAGTTCTTCACCTTACTATCCACGCGCGTGGATGTAGCTAGGGCTGCGTCACGTCTAACCAACTCCAGGTTGCCACTGAAGGGAGGAGTTATACATGGAAAAACTACTGCCCCTGAAAGAAATCTCATTGAGGATCATATCCTGGAATTCTTTCTCTTGAAGACATAATGATAAACGGCTCAGTAAGGTGGTGTACGTATGATAAAGCGTCTAAGTTAAGTCTATTGTACATCATTGTCGTTTCCAACATCGTGGTTGGAATTGACATAGACGGCGAAAAAGATAATTTGCAGTCTTCAGTCTCGCCGTCTTAGACGCAAAGGAACTCTCGGTAAGCCCAGTTCTGCCAATAAACAATTATTTCCTAGAATTCACGAAAGGCAGAACAGAGCATTGAGGACAAGAAACTATACTAGCATGTTGATAGCAAGCTTATATATATATAGCGTTGTTCAATAATTCGAATGTTCTAAAGACATTATTGGACTGTGTCGGCAACTCAGGGACAATGTCCCTGAATCGATCCAAAACTCCGTGTCCAATGACGCTATTAGTCTCTTATCCAGCATCGCAGCAATGTAGTCCGACGGAACAAGCTCAGGAAGATAATGCCGGAAGAAATGTATGGCAGCTTCTGTTGTTCCAAAAGGGAAAGCTCGAAATCATCCGAATCCCTTTCGCCATCCTGTCGGACCCTATGAATATTCGGTCGACCGTACCTGATGCAACAGCGGAGCGTACCGACCCAGCGCTGTCGGATTATTCCTGATCCGACCGAGAATCTGTCGTTTGCTGGGATGCTACGATAAGCTGTGCTATTTTGGATAGCATGTCCGTCACTGAGGCCTGTGGAGAAGCGGTCTTACGATGCATTGCCGCTGGAAGCTCCGTGTTCATTACCCCGTGCATACTTCTATTATGCGAGCGACCGGAGTGTGCAGGCCTCGTGTCCCTTGGCTACCGGATGGCGTGACCTGTTCGCCATGGAATCACTGAATGCCGAAGCTGGCCGGATATTCAAGGTCACGTAGCCAATGTGCGGTCGTGTGCGCTGCTGTGAGGATGAGGAAGCATAATCGACAGTCACTCGGACCGTCTATATAACGGAGCGTCCCGAGTGGCGGACATACGCTCCGAAGGTGAAATGTCTGTACCACAACATCCGGTCCCATATGTTGTTGCATGAGAGAGGGACCTCTCTCGCTCGCCGCCCGGACGGACCGGACGAGCTAGGAACCGGACTAACAGGCTTCCTCCGATCTCTCCTCTAATCCGTCGTCACTGGGTGTGTACTAAAGTCTATATAGTGCTCGCATCACCCAAATCTCCATCCTAGACCGCAACGGACGAACCCGACTGCCGAACCATTCGATGAATGGACGCTACACCGGGTGAGCTAGCGAATGTCTACTCCGTCGATCCTACTAGGGACCTCTTAGGGGATTGACGTAATCCATGAGCACTAATTGCCGCTAGCTCTTCATTAACTATGACGACAGAGGCACACTTTTGAAAGACATCTCAGTAATTTTGCGAACAAGAAACCAGATATGCTTGTACATAGCAAGCATATAAAAAATATATATAGCGTCGTTCAATAAATCGAACGTATCTGAGACATTATTGGACTGTGTCGGAACTGAGGGACGATGTCCCTGAACCGAACCAAAAATTTCTAAGTCCACCGACGCTATCAGTTTCTTATCCGGTATCGCAGCATGCTGGTCCGACGAAGAACCTCTAGAAGATGAAGTCGGATGACATATACAGCAGCTTATGTTGTTCCGAAAGGGAAAGCTCGAAAACCTCCGAATCCATTTCGGCATCCCGTCGGACCGTATGAAATTTTCGGACGTCCGCACCCGATGCTTTCGCGGGGCGTCCCGACCCAGCGTCGTTGGATATTATATTATGCGACAGAGATTTTGTCGTTGCTGGGATGCTGCGATAAGTTGTGCTATTTGGGATAGCATGTCCGTCGCCGAGGCCTGTGCAGAAGCGGTCTTACGATGCTTTGCCGCTGGAAGCTCCGTGTACGTTGACTCCCGCATACTTTCTTATGCGAACGTCCGGAGTCTCCAGGCCTCGTGTCCCTGGCTATCGGATGTCGTGACCTGGTCGCCGAGGATTCTCTAATTGGCGAAGCTGACTGGATATCGGAGGTCACGTAGCCAAGGTGCGGTCGTGTGCGCTGCCATGAGAATGAGGAAGCCTTACTGACAGTCTCTCCGGACTGTCTATATAACGGAGCGTCCCGAGCGGCGGACGTATGCTCCGAATGCGAGACATTTTGTACCACAACATCTGGGGCCAGATGTTGATGTACGAGAGAGGAGCCTCTCTCGCTCGCAGCCCGTATGGGCCTGGACGAGCTATGAACCGGACTAAAAGGCTTCCTCCGTTCTCCCCTCTAATCCGCCGTCACTGGGTGTGCACATGGATATTTTATAGTGCTCGCATCACCCAAAACTCCTTTCTAGACCGCAACGGACGAACCCGGCTGCCGAACCATTCGATGAATGGATGCTACACCGGGCGAGCTAGCGGACGTCAAAGGCCGTCGAACCTACTAGGGTCCTCTTAGGCAATTGACGTATTACCTGAGCACTTTTCCGCTAGCTCTTCATTAATTGTGACGACGGAGGCACACTTTTTGGAAGACATCACGGATACATCACCCTGATCATGATCGTCTGAAATAGAGACTGATAAAGTAGAGTGACCCTGCGGGGAAAGGACTGGAATGGCCAATTCCCCACTAACATACCGTGACACACGCTTCCCATGTTGTCATCGTAATCAACACATACAGAACAGGAGTTAGTGCGAGTACACTGACCACATTATACAATGATTATGAAAGTCAGAGGAAGATTTCCTCTTATTACAATTGAACAATATCCTTTCAATGTGAAAAGAAAACAAAGTCCTAGTACTCGCACCAACCCCTGACAATCAAAATACATAATAACAAGATCCATTAACATAGAAAAAATAATTGAATCAAAAACTTTTGAAAAAATATTTTTTCAGAACAGCCCAAGTTTCTGAAAAGTAATGTTGAGCCCCAATGGATCCCAAGTCTAAGTGTGGACAAAAATTCTAAAAATATTTTAAACAATTTATGCAACACTTACGAACAATAATAATGTGTCTAGTTATGATTAAATTAACATCAAGATATTATTTTCAAGAAATCCCCCCTCACGCAGAGGGCTGTTGGAAATGTAAACAATAAGTGTAAAAACACTAGATCAAGACTCCAGGCACCCTGGCCCGAAATCAGCTACCAATAATACACTATCTGATGCAAAACAGAGACTTCCGGGTAAGAAACTGCAGAACATCAGATGGTAGATGCAGAACACTACGCCTAACCACCCATAGGTGAAGACGTAAACATGGGGAAAAGAACAGAATACATTCTGTTATCCCGCTAAAACTCCCAAGAAATTTTAGTAATAATATTACAGAAAATATGCCAAAAGCATGGGAGAATAGCAAGAGGGGACTTAAAGGAAAGGGAGAGAGGAAAACACTGAATAAGCAGTGTAATCTTGATAACAAGAATGACCACAACAGGCTGTTGCCTCGAAAATAGGTAACTTAACATAATTTCATCAAAAAATTTTAAGTTACAGCCCTGATTATTTTCTGTCACTCATTTTTCCTCTCCTCCTTCTATATCCTCCTTAGAATCACCATTTCACTAATATTTATGTGTCTGGCATCATTTAAACTGAGATTTACAAGCACAAAGATCAGTCAGATGTTAACTGATGAAGGGCCAAACAAAGAATGATTAATGGCGCCAATTTCGGGACATCCTTGACACTGCGCATGCGCAGTAGAGGTGAAGTATGGAGGGTCATTCAGGACATGTTTTCTTTGGTTTTAGATGCAAATTTTGGGGATTGGGGGGCAAAATTTGTGTTTGGCCCTATATTTTTAAGAGTTAGCACCAGCAACTATGTCTGGGTCATTGGTACAGTATAAAAATTAAAATTTTTTAGTAAATTTTGTTTCTTAACATACCTACCACAATTGTTTACAATTGGCTGTAACATAAGTGCAAGCCCTACTTCGGAACTAACTCAAGCTTTTAGAATCTTTTCCAAATGAGTTGGAAAAGTACTAGAGTGCAAAAGCACGAAAAAGATCGAAAAAGGGTTGAGCGAGACCAGCGCTCGAAATTACAGGTACTCTCTCTGCACACCTCTTGCGTTTACCGAGCGCATGCGCAACAACCGTGACGTCAATTCCGTATTTCCGCCAACGAGAAGTTTGTGATTTAGCAGGGAGGCATCGATATCAAAGATATCCCCAAGGAGGGTGGGCCTCCGGTAAACAATTGTGGTAGGTATGTTAAGAAACAAAATTTACTAAAAAATTTGAATTTCTTTTCAACCTACTCACAATTGTTTACAATTGGCTGAATAAACAATAGGAGGAGGTGAATCACATAACCAATACCAACACGAGTAGCAGAACGAAAGCAAGGATGGCAGAGAACAAAAACGAAAACCTGTAATGAAGATAGAGAGAAGGCACCTGAAAAGAACAAGGCTGAGCGAAGCGCAACCTCGACAAAAAAAAATTTTAACGAGGGTGCACAACAGCCTAAGCAGCAACGAGAGGGCCTAAAGAATAAAGGTCCTCAGATTGCTGCTGAAGGTGGCGGAGATAAAAGGAGGAGAAGGTAGAAGCATTCCTCCAGTAAGCCGCATTCATAACATCACGGAGCGAAACAGAATTGGAGAATGCCCAGGATGTAGAAATGGCATGAACCCCGTGAGCATTAAGCCGGTTCGAAACAAGATCCGATGCAGACAAGCGAGAATAAGCCAGCTTGATTGCAAGACAGATCCACCTGGAAATAGAATGGGAAGAGATAGACTGCCTCTTAGGAATGAAAGACAGAAAGAATCTCTTCTGACCCCTCCTAATGAACTGAGTGCGAGTAATGTAAGTCTTGACCGCACGAACAGGACAAAGAAGAGGCCTCCGTCCATCTACAGCAGGGAGAGCCCGAATGCAGATGGGAGGAGGTACCGAATCGGGGAGTTGATTCTTAGCCAGAAAAGAGCAATCAGTAGTGAATGTGACACTGTTAGCCTCATTTCGGAAGAAGGCAGAATCAACAGATAGCGCATGAAGCTCACTGACTCGACGAGCAGAAGCAAACGCTAGAAGAAAAGCCGTCTTATAGGTGAGAAAATGCATGTCGGTCTCAGATAAAGGCTTGAATGGCGCCCCCTCCAAACGGTGCAACACCCATGCCAAGTTCCACTTTGGTGTAAGACGCAAAACTCGAGGCCTCTTCAAAGAAAAGTGCCGAATAAGTTTGGAGAGGAAAAGATTACGACCGATACACCGCTTTCCCACATAAGAGAAAGTATCAGACAGCATAGACCGATAGCTCTTAATCGTAATAGGCTGGAGGCCCTTGGAGTCAAAAAGAAAAACCAGAAAATCCGCAATTTGAGCGATTGACGGATCATGGTAATTCACATTGTGATCTGAACACCAGCGGCAGAAAACCTTCCACTTGGCGGCATAAGTCATTCCAGTGGAAGGTCGCCGCGATGCAGAAATGCACTCCACTGATCATCTTGAAAAACCTCTACGTCGGAGACTGGACCTGATAAAAGACAGGCGTGAAGGGACAGGCTCGCCAGGTTGTTGTGATACTTCCTGAGACGACCCTGTGAAAGAAGATCGCGACGTAGAGGTAGACGAATCGGTCGATCGGCCAATAGAGGCTGCAGCAGATTGATCCACACCCTCTGTGGAGACAGGGGTGTGATCAGAATGATCCTGCAATTGCAAGCACGAATCTTCGCTAAAACTTGAGGAAGAATCGGTGCAGGAGGAAAGGCATAGCTGACCCAACCTGTCCAGTCCAGAGACAGAGCGTCTACTGCAAATGCCAGAGGATCTGGACAAGGGGAGACAAAAGTCTCTACCTGATGATTCCGGCGAGTAGCGAAAAGGTCGACCTGAGGACGACCCCACTGCTCGCAAATCGCCTGAAACACCGACCGATGTAGCATCCATTCGGTTGGAAGGACACTGTCGCGTCGGGACAGGGAGTCTGTTAGGACGTTGAGACGCCCGGGAATGTGTCGAATGGACACCCGAGCGTTCACATCCCGCACCAACAGAAGAAGATCCCGAGACAGCCGATACATGGGAATCGAATGTGTGCCTCCCTGATTCCGTATGTAGGCCACTACTGTCGAATTGTCCAAAAGAAGTAGGACAACATGGTCCAACAGATGAGGGATCCAAAGCCGAAAACTCAACAGAAGAGCAAGGAGCTCCTTCTGGTTGATATGAAGGCCCACCTGCTCGCTGTCCCACTCTCCGTGAGTAGACAGACCGAGAGGATCCAACGTCGCACCCCAGCCCCGATCGCTGGCATCTGCAGTAAGGATGCGATCGGCCAAAGGAAGATCCAATGGAACACCCTGTGTTAGCCAGGGAATATCTGCCCAAGTGCGGAGGTGACAAAGCAGAGACCGAGGAATAGTGAGTTCCAGGTCCAGCAGATCTACATTCGGACGCCAATGATCCAACAGGAAGTGTTGGAGAGGTCGGACAAACAAGCGACCGAGCGGAATGAGATCTGTCGCCGAACCGCAAAGGCCCAGCATCCGAAGGAAAGTCCTGGCCGAGACCGAGGAAGATTGAAGCAGGTCCTGAGTCAAGGCGGAAAGAATCGTCGCCCGAGCCTGTGGGACCGACACTACATTGTGAAGAGTGTCGAAATCCATCCCCAAATGACGGAATCGCTGAGAAGGAAGAAGATCCGACTTCTTGCGATTGACTCTGAAACCCAGCGACGCTAGCAGGCAAAGAAACTGCCGGACATCGAACTCCAGAACAGCAGCATCGTGGTGCCGTTGGAGGATGTCGTCTAGGTAGGCTGACGAAGTCACTGCCGACTGAGTGCGATGGAAAGCAAGCACATGTGACATCAGTCGGGTGAAGGCCCAAGGAGCCAGGTTCAAACCGAACGGGAGAGCTCTGAATTGAAAAACTCGATCCCGAAACGAGAACCGAAGGTATTTCCATGACGCCAGATGAATGGGTACATGGAAGTAGGCATCCTTCAGGTCGATACTGGCCACAAAATCGCCCTGATGAACTGAACGTCGAACCGACCGGAAAGTCTCCATACTGAAACGAGGAGCAATTATGTACTCGTTCAGGGTACTCAGATCAATGACAGGACGATATTGGCCGTTTTTCTTCGGCACCAAGAAAAGTCTCGAGTAAAACCCCGGTGAAAGGGTGTTCCTGACCACCTCGATCGCCCCTTTGGTGAGGAGATTGTCGATCTCCTGCACCAGGAGGTCCCGACGCAGAGAATCTGAAGGGACCTGAGTCGGAAGGGGCACCCGAGATAAACTGGGGTGCCGATGGAAGGACAGTCGCAGACCGGATTGAATGACGTCGAGGACCCAAGAGTCCGACGTTATCTCTGTCCAACGGTCGTAAAACAGCGACAGCCTTCCCCCGACTGGAGGCGAATTGAGGTGAGAACCTTCACTTGCGGCCTCGACGAGGCCCCCGAGAGGAGAAACCACCTCGGAAAGTGACAGAGTCCTGAGACTTTCCAGCCTGAGGCTGCCAGCGGGCCTGGCCACGTCGGCGCTTCTTATGAGCAGAAGGAGCAGACGGAGCCGAAGGCGTAGCCGACGAGGCAGATGCAGCAGCACGCTTGGCGGGCCTGGAACGACCCCCACCCGCAGCAGCAGGTGGGTCAAGCTGTCTCAGCAAAAGCTGGTCCTTCGAATGACGAAGAACTTCGCCACGAACAGCTTCCACGGAACCATGGAACAACTGAGGTCCCACCAAAGAGGCAGACCTCAGAACAGCACGTTGCTCAGAAGGAAGGGATGGTAAAGAATCCAAAACCGCATCCCGGCGTGCCAGCTCCAAATTAGCCGTGTTGCAGGCGTGAGCGTGAGTCAAGTTCATAAGAGCCTGTGACAAAACGCGAAAAGGCGCCTGAGCGTCATCAAACTCCCCTGGTGGAAAATATTCAGCCAGAGCAGCGACGACATAGTCTGCGAGAGACAACATACCCAGCATCTCTTGGGACAGGCCCACCATAGACTCAAGTACCGACATCGGGAGAACTGCCGACTTAGGCTTAGTCAACCCGAGGGAAGAAGAATCCTCATCCACAGTAGTCATCCCTTGGAAGACTGGTGGAGAGACGGAATCGTACACACGAAACCGCGATGGAGGCAGAAAGGCATCAGCTCTAGAAAAGAAGGAACCCTTGAGGGCCTTAGAACGCATTTTGGCGTCTAAGCCCTGGAAGGACTCAACAACCTGAGCCGATTGCAGAGGACGCAAAGCCCCGGAGCTAGAAGGCTCAACAGGGTTACGGTGCTCCACAGTGGACCGCGGCCGGACGGTCACAGAAGGCTGGTCGGAAGGTTGAACGTCCGGCAATAAGCCAAAGATGAAATCCAAAGCCTGCCCCAAGACTGACGAGGGGGCCCATCACCTTCAAGATACTCGTCATCCTCCGTAGCAGAGGAGACGTAGCCCAACTCGGGCTGACCAGCAGAAACCTCCTGTGAATACTGTGCAGTATCCAAGGGGCCAGGCGAGACATCTCGGCAACCGACCAAAGGAGGTTGTGCTCCAGGAGGCACAGGGAGGCCAACTTGAGGGTTGCCAGAAAGCAACTGGGTGAGCGCCAAAACGGCCTGGTGCAGGTCACCCTGAGAATCCGTCGCAGCAGAATCGCCCGACGGAGTGTCCTCCCAATGGACCCTTCTGGTAGAAGAACCCAAATGCTCAGAAGAGACCGACGGCAAACATCGATCGGCAGACAGAATAGGAGCACGGTGAGAAACCGGAGGATGGTCCCAATTGTGACGCCCAGGGGCCATCACTGACTTCTGCGAAACAGAAGGCCCTGCCTGCAAATCCTCTAAAGAGACCGACAGCGCACGTCGATCGGTAGCTGGACCTAGGACACGGTGAGAAGACACCGGAGGATTGTCCCAAGAATGACAGGAACCTGTCATTGGCCTCTGCGCAGCAGACGGCCCCAACTGCCTATCCTCTGAGACCGACGGCAAGCATCGATCGACACCCAGACTCGGAACACAGTGAGAAATCACCGGAGGAAGGTTCCGAGAGTGACAGCTAACAGGGGCTGTCACTGACCGCTGCCGAACAGCAGGCCCTGGATGCCAACGTCCCAACACCATCCCGCTAGGCGGCACACTAGCAGGCGAAGGTGGAACAATAAACGATTCATTCGAGGGACGAGGAATCGCTGCCGAAGCGGCCCGGCCGGCTCAACCGACTAGGAGCAAACCTAGCCAGATGAGACGGAGCAGACAGCAAACCCGCACAGCCCCGCCGCGAGGCTGGTGGAGGCTGAGAACACACAGACACACCAGCAGATACAGCCTCGGTCCCCCGAGACTGTAGACCATCCCCAGAGGAGATGGAAGAGCCACCATCAGACAGAATAGGATCTGGAGTAGCAACCTCCTCAACAACGGTCGACGGTGTAGGAGGCAGATCGGGGAGGGTTACCGAGCTGACCTCAGAAAAGCTCTCAACGAAAACAGACGCCTCAATAGTGACATCAGAAGACAAAGAGACCACGGTCTCCTCGTCAGGTATCACTGAACTAACACCGCCAACAGTTGCAGAGGAACTCGCCACAGAAGTCAGATCCGAATCCTGTGTGACAGAGTCACCACGTGCACCAGCAGAAATGTCTGCTACGGCACGGCTACCCTTACCCCGAGAACGAGGGGTTCTAGCTCTGGAAAGAACCACCTTGTTCACAGAAGCCCAAAATTTGGAGGACCAAACCCCACAGATACCACATGATTGGGCCTGAGTGCAATTGTTGCAAGTGACACATGTGGCATGAGAATCGTCCACATGTTTCACCTGCAAACAAGAGGTACAAGGAATAGTCTTAGGCATGATATCAAAACAATAATCAAGCTTCCCGCCGATGGAAAACAGTACTAAGGTCGTGTTCACACGTGGGGGAAAGACAAGATAAAGTGTGAAGAGAACAGCAATAAAAATACAAATTAACATTAAATAATAATAATAATTTGGTAGCTTGATAAAAGGATACAATCCAGTAGCACACTAAATATGAAGAATAAGTTGTTCACGAAGAATACATAGCATAATTAGCACGAGTCACAAAAATTTCCGACCATGTACAATGGCGGAAAATAAAGGAATTGACGTCACGGTTGTTGCGCATGCGCTCGGTAAACGCAAGAGGTGTGCAGAGAGAGTACCTGTAATTTCTAGCGCTGGTCTCGCTCGACCCTTTTTCGATCTTTTTCGTGCTTTTGCACTCTAGTACTTTTCCAACTCGTTTGGAAAAGATTCTAAAAGCTTGAGTTAGTTCCGAAGTAGGGCTTGCACTTATGTTACAGCCAATTGTAAACAATTGTGAGTAGGTTGAAAAGAAATATGAGTGCTTCAAGAATTTTATTTGCAAGTGTCATCTGCTTTTCATGTTAGGTAATGGGTTAACTATTCACCTAACATAATGACCAAAACCAGACACAAAGATCATCATTCATGTCCTATTATTTTTTCCTTTCTTTCTACGTCAAAAACATAGCTTTTAACCCTTCCTGAGAGCAAGCTTGATGAGACTTTTCAATGCGAGTTCATAAGCTATGTTTTGGGAGCAAATAAAAGAGAAAATTCTCAGTTATTCACGAAATTTGTTTGCAAGTGCCACCTTCTATTTATACTGAGTAAAAGAGAGTGCATGATGCATTTTAACCCAAATGCAATTAACAGGTCAAATTTGTACTATAACGGTAAATGTTTTTGGTGCTGGAAAATTATTTGCAATTAATAGTGTTATTTTATTAACTATTATGCCATTAGTTGTGAAAAACAAAAGGAGCAATTGAGAATAATTGGTTCAAGCAATACACCATGTTCTTTACTGCATCCTTCCCCTTTGTGTGAGTTGGGATGGGGTACTAATACAAGTAGAATGGACTTACTTGAAACTGGTATCTCACTGAGTGGAATAGAAGGGAATGTAGCACTAATTCTTCTATATGGACTGCACTCTGTTGAATTCAAATGACACTTTTGTGCAAAAAAGGTACATAGATCATCAGATGAACTTGATACTAAGTTCAGATTAGAGTGTACTCCAAAGTCAGCAAACAATGCTCTCTTTTTCTGGTGAGGGGTTATGAAATTTGGAAAATGGAAAGATGGAAATTCCATGAAATAGCTGTCTCTCTGACTGCAAAATAGACAAAAAAAAGACATTGATTCATCACCAAACACAGTTTTTCAAAGCAAACTGATAATGGAAAAAAAAGTGAACAAGAACTATTGCTGAAGGCAATTCATACCCCCACTGCAGTGCTGGACTAATGAAACATAAATGAATAAAACAAGCAATAAAAAAAAAAAAAAAAGAAAGTTATGAATATTCTCAGACGGCCTCACACACGTCTGGATGGATGGACAGATGCATGTAATCTAGTACACCTCCCCATTTTCTTCGAAAGTGGGGGTATAAAAATTGTTTATATACCTAATATTACTAAAAAACTAAAAATTTTCATTTTTGATTCCAACCATAGCTTATGACCCAATATAAGCTCATTCCGATGAGGTGCCATACAGTACAGTCACCGTGAACTGATCAGTGATGTCCACGCATGTGTTTACAAGGTAACAAATATCATTATCAGGAAAATTTTAATTAATGAAGCACTGGATTGTACCCAGTGCTTCATAAATTATATTTTTGATGATTATTCCTATAAACAGTGTTTGGAATCTAATATTACTAAATACGTGGAAATATTGCCCACCCATGGAAAGTGACCAGTCTACGGCGGCCATACAGTAAGGTTATTTTGTAAATATCACTATTAGAATGGGGCCTTTATGATATTGTTAGATGAAAAGTTGTGTTCGTCTCACTTACCCGGTTCGTCAAAGGTAATTAACTACTGAGTCCACCAAACAAACATGCTACAGTCTGTATTGATGAAGTGGTCTCATTCGGATTTGTTTGTTGATGAATGATCACCTGTGTTTGGGTGTATCATTAACTTTTAGAACACCGCCACTTTCATTTTAGGAAATGTTTTTAAAATGTTTACAACGGTTTATTTAAAACTGAGTTGAATAAAATTCCTCTGATAAATGTTCATTCTCCCATGGTGTATAAATATGCACTTCCATTTAGTGTCCTCACTTAAACATGGCTAACGCTCAAGTAAATGTCAATTTTATTCCCAATAACTGCAGTGGATGACACCTAGTATTTGACGGAAATAAGTACAGTATAATGTCACAAAATAATGAAAGAGTATATTGGCACTGCTGCGAGACAGGTTGTGGTGGCACTATCCATACGGTGAATGACACTGTAACATCCTACAACAACCGTCACAACTACAAGCAAATATAGAACAAATAGCAGTCAACGGGTTTCTAGCCAAAATGAGAGAGAAAATAAAGAGTGAATCAAAGACAGCTTCAGCCATATATCAGGAAGAAGTCGGGAGTAAGTATCCAAATACTTTCGCTAATATAACGAGTTGATTTTATATCAGAGAGAGGTGGGGAGATGGGGAGATGGAGAGAGAGAGGGGGGCGAGAAGAATTTATATTATGGTAAAAAGTGAGAGATAGGTGGGGAGATGGGGAGAGGGAGAAGGGGAACAAGGTAGAGAGAAAGAGAGAGAGTGAGCAAGAGAGAGAGAGAGCAAGAGAGACAAGAGCAAGAAGAGTTTATATTATACTAACAGTTTTTTATTAAACTAACTTTAATTTTTGTTATAATTACAGGTCTCCGAACGATAGAGATTGACCCCGAATTCATTGCCAAACTCCCAACATTCTAGAGTATAAGGTCTGCACTTTACCGATCCCGATCCAAAACAGGGCCTTCACTGCCACGTCAAAGGTCAGATATAGATCTCCCAGAACTTTACACGAAGACAACAACAGGAGGGGATTTCCTTTTAGCATGCGATGGTGAGCGAGATAAAATAATTATCTTTGCAATGGAATCAAATCTTAGACATCTTTCCAGTGCTGAGATCTACTTTTATGATGAAGCTTTCAATAAATGTCCCAATGTGTTTTATCAACTGTACACCATGCATACGTTTGTAGAAAATGTGGTCAAAAGACATTATATCAGGACAATGAAGATGTCAAATGCTTAGTGCGTTGTGCCAAAGCTCTACCTCTAGTGCCTGCTAACCAGGTTAGTGATGTTTGGTGGTCTGTGCTTGAAGAAGTGCCAGAGGGATCGAATGTGGGACTGTTTAAGGACTACATGACCACTTACTGGGTGCAAGGTGAGCATGGCCTCTCGATGTGGAACCACTTTGATACGTTGGGACCTTGTACTACAAACCACATCGAGGGGTGGCATAGGAAGTTGAGTCTTTTCACTGCCGGCTCACATCCCAACTTATACAAAATGATTGATTTTCTCAAAAAAGAACAAGCCTACCATGAGGCAACAATACTTCATCTAAGTGCCGGTGGTAGGCTTCAGCCAAGAAAAAAAAAAGTACAGAAAAATTGGCAATTCAATTGAACATTTTAAGAGAGTTTTTCTCAGTGGTGAAATTGGACTTCTCCGGTACTTGGATTCTGTGTCCCATTTGACTAGGTATTGAACTGATGTAAACTGGATGTTTTTGTGTGTATTTTTAACATATATTATTGGAAAGTACCTGTTTTTATCATTTAACATAAAACCATAGATAAAGATTATATGTATAGTTAGAAATATGTGTAACATATTAATTAAACGGCACTGTTAGAGTTAATAGACTTCAATAAATTTGCCTACTTTTCATAAATTGCTTGTACTTTATGAGATAAAGACTATAGTCGGTACCTCTTTGATCACCAGGTAATTCACACCTAACTTCGAAACAATGCCAACCGGGTAAGTGAGACGACCCCAAAAAGTTAAGGTCATAATCTCTTCTAAACAGGGAGGACATAATCTCTTCTAAACAGGGAGGAAGACTTTTGTGTGTTTTTACAAAATATTAACCCATATTAATATTAAGATGGGGGGGGGGGGGGGGGGGAGGGAGCAAACCTGCACATTTATTTGATTTTTAGAAAGTCAAGTATTTTTTTACTTACTTTGAATTTTAAATCACAAGTAGTATCTTTAAAATATCTAAAAGAAAAGAAATAAAATACCTTAAATTAAAAATTTCCAAATCTGACAAAAGTTCATTTACATGTAGCTAACATTAACTCAGGATTACTTGGGGAAATTAATTGGCTCAACATAATTTTTCAGTCTCGAAAAAGATTCCACTCGATAAAACTTTTCTTAGAAAAACAGTCGAGGTATTCTCGAGTAATGATTCTTTTGTAACCAAAGTATCCTGAAGATGCCTCCAGTGATTATGATCTTGATGTTGGAAGCCACTTCTACAGCTAGTCCGATGCAAGGTTGTTTTGATTTAAATCAATTGATTTAAATCATGATTTTTAAATCACTTTAAAAACATCATGAAACAAGAGGCCCCACGGGGCCTGAAGTGCTCATCTTGTACAGAACACAATTTAAACAGAGTCCAAGAATGAGTCTACAATAAGCAAGCCATCTCCATAGGCTACGCTGTCAATCATTGAGTCCCTCAGGAGTGACAAAAATAATCTGGGCATCATGCCTTTTCTTCAGTTGATCATAAGTTAAATGTAGAGCTCCCCTATGAAGCCCCTTGATACAACCTATGTGGATTAATCTTAGTACCTCTAGAGGGTACTGAATACAAAATTTTTAATTCTTCAGCAAAATTGCCAATTCCGGCTCCCATAGAGAGCCCAAATATTAACCCAGGCTCTTGATTTGAACACAGTTAAATCTGACTTCCCTAGAGATGTTGTGTACCGAATATGAAAGCATTCTGACTGTTGGATCTGAAGAAGAGAAATTGTAAAGAAATTTCTTCGAATTGCACTAAGTTCAAATTTGGGCTACCATAGCGAGCCCAAATATTGACCTATGGATCCGATTTGAACAAACTTGAATCTGACCCCCCTAGAGATGTTGTATACCAAATGTGAAAGCATTCTGACAAGTGAATCTGAAGAAGATTTTTGAAGAAATTCCCTCATATTGTACTAAGTTAAATTTCATGTTCCCATATGGAGCCCAAATATTAACCTAGGCACTCGAATTGAACAACCTGGAATCTGACCCCCCTAGAGATGTTGTATGCCAAATATAAAAGCATTCCGACTGGTGGATCTGAAGAAGAAGATTTTTAAAGAAATTTTCTCATATTGCACTAAGTAAAAATTTGGGCTACCATAGTGAGCCCAAATATATACCTAGGGATTTGATTTGAACAAACTCGAATCTGCCCCCCATGGAGATGTTGCATACCAAATATCAAAGCATTCTGACTGATGGATCTGAAGAAGAAGATTTTTTTAAATTACCCTCTATATTGAACAAAGATAAAATTTGGGCTTCCGTCTGAAAAGTGACATTAAAAAATTGAAAAATTTGTTTTCAAGTTATAATTTTATGAACAAGAGTGCTCGTATCGCTGAAGCAATACAATGTCCCCTACCGGACTAATGAGCATTAATAATTTTTCAAATGTTATAACCTAGATGTGATCAGCATGAATTCCGTTGAAGCATTTAAAAAAAAAAGTCCTCAAAAATGATATTTTGGCGCTTTTCCATATTTCTAAGGGCTATACCTCACAAAAGAATAATGCAATCAGCATGAAACTCAAACTTCATCTGTAAGTCATCATTCAATAGTAGGTTACCAAGAATGAAATCATTCGGTTGAAGCATTTCCAAAAAAAGTCCAGAAAACTAAAGTATGACTGACAGACTGACTGACAGACTGACGGATGGACAGAGTACAAATGAAACTTGATCTGTAAGTCATCGTTCTATAGTAGGTTACCAAAAATGAAATCATTCCGTTGAAGCGTTTCCAAAAAAAGTCCGGAAAACTAAAGTATAACCGACAGACTGACTGACAGACTGACAGATGGATGGACAGAGTGTAAATGAAACTTGATCTGTAAGTCATAGTTCTATAGTAGCTTACCAAAAATGAAATCATTCTGTTGAAGCGTTTCCAAAAAAAGTCTTGGAAAACTAAAGTACGACCGACCGACTGACTGACTGACAGACTGATGGATGGATGGACAGAGTGTAAATGAAACGTGATCTGTAAGTCATCATTCTATAGTAGGTCACCAAAAATGAAATCATTCCGTTGAAGCGTTTCCAGAAAAAGTCCAGAAAACTGATATTTTGGTGCTTTTCCATATTTCCAAGGGCAATAACTCACACAAGAATAATGCAATCAGCATGAAACTCAAACTTGATCTGTAAGTCATCCATCTATAGTAGGTTACCAAAAATGAAATCATTCCGTTGAAGCGTTTCCATAAAAAGTCAGGAAAACTGAAATTTTGGCACTTTTCCATATTTCCAAGGGCCATAACTCACACAAGAATAACGCAATCAGCATGGAACTAAAACTTGATCTGTAAGTCATCGTTCTATAGTAGGTTACCAAAAATGAAATCATTCCGTTGAAGTGTTTCCAAAAAAACTCTGGAAAACTGATATTTTGGTGCTTTTTCATATTTCCAAGGGCCGTAACTCACACAAGAATAATGCAATCAGCATGAAACTCAAACTTGATCTGTAAGTCATCGTCCTATAGTAGTTTACCAAAAATGAAATCATTCCGTTGAAGCGTTTCCAAAAAAACTCTGGAAAACTGATATTTTGGTGCTTTTCCATATTTCCAAGGGCCGTAACTCACACAAGAATAATGCAATCAGCATGAAACTCAAACTTGATCTGTAAGTCATCGTTCTATAGTAGTTTACCAAAAATGAAATCATTCCGTTGAAGCGTTTCCCAAAAAACTCCGGAAAACTGATATTTTGGTGCTTTTCCATATTTCCAAGGGCTGTAACTCACACAAGAATAATGCAATCAGCATGAAACTCAAACTTGATCTCTAAGTCATCGTTCTATAGCAGTTTACCAAAAATGAAATCATTCCGTTGAAGCGTTTTCAAAAAAACTCCGGAAAGTTAAAAAATTTATAGTAATTTATATATTTTTTATACTTACCAATGACCCAGACATAGCTGGTGCTAACTCTTAAAATTCTAGGGCCAAACACAAATTTTGCCCCCCAATCCCCAAAATTTGCATCTAAAACCAAAGAAATCATGTCCTGAATGGCCCTCCATACTTTGCTCTACTGCGCATGCGCAGTGTCAAGGAGGTCCCGAAATTGGCGCCAATTATCATTCTTACAAGCAATGCCTGGTCAGCGCTATGTACTCAGCGGGGAGGTATGAGTTCCCAACTCCTGGGAGGGGCATCCCCGTCTGGGTCATTGGTAAGTATAAAAAATATATAAATTACTATAAATTTTTTAACATTTTTATACTGTACCAATGACCCAGACATAGCTGAATAGTAAAAAGGCTGGAGGGCCTAGGACATAGAGGAAAATCCAATAAGCTCAACTATATAAAATAGAGTCATCCCCTCGAGGAGAAAAGGAGTATTAGGCTTTACATGTATCTTTCTTATTTATGATAAATTAGAAAGACACAACACCCTCCATAACTGAGCATCATAACATTCATGTTCTCTATTAACATCCAGTATAATCCTTATACTAATTATTTTTAAAGTAAGCCAATAAATAAAGTTAGTCCAGAGAATTGAGACTCTTTATACTCTTTTAAAAGTGTCCGAGGATTGTATATTAACGCCCGTCTGACACGTGACATATACAAATGCTTCACACCGATCTACACTTTAAAAATATGACATGAATGAATTTTTAAACATTAACTTTTAACTTTAAAACCATCCCGGTAACAACTCAGAATTACTGACTCCGGAGGAGGTATCCCCTTGTTTTCAGTATAAAAGAGGTGACCTAAGGGAACACCCCCCCCCCCTTCCCCTTGCCCTGGGTCAAATAGCCCAGAGCGAAGAGGGCAGCAGGATGGAGTCACTGCCTGAACAGAAAGCCTGCATAACTATAGTTGCAACTGTTTAGTGAACGACATTCTGAGCAGCAGATAACGGACCTAAACAATGCAGGTCTCCAGAAATGAACTCAATATTTCTGAGATAAAAATTTGTGAATGTGGATGGCTGAGACCAATATGCAGCCTTCATTAAATCTGTAATAGCAACACTATTTGCATAAGCCCAAGATGTAGAAAGAGCTGTTACTTCATGAGCCGAAATCTTAAGCACAGACTGCTGAGTTGAAGATAGATTATCATAAGCAGTACGGATAGTTAATTGAATCCATCTAGCAATAGAATGGACCGTAATGTCCTTTCTATTAGGCATCAGAAACAGAAAGAAGCGTTTACGTCCCTTTCTGATAAACTGAGATCTTGTTTATAAATACATAAAGCTCTAACAGGACAGAGTAAAGGCCTATGCCCGTCTGAAGACGGAAGGGCCTTAATAACAATAGGTTCTGGATATTTATTAGGAGCCTGATTCTTAGCCAAAAGTCCAACATTAGTAGTAAAGGTAATAGTGTTCCCGACACTACGATAGTGAGAATCGTCCACCGATAGTGCATGAAGCTCACTGACTCTTCAAACAGAAGAGAAAGCTAAAGAGAAATGCTGTCTTATAAGACCAGAATTTGAAATCTACTGTCTCAAGAGGCTCACATGGTTTTCTTTTAGTTTAAGAAGAACCCAAGCTAAATTCCATTTAGGAATTAATCTAAGGGTTCTAGTTCTATTTATCGAAAAGTTTCTAACTAATTTAGATAACGAGACATTAGATCCAATTGTAAACTATCATGGTGTGCATAGGTATCAGATAACATAGACCTATAACCTTTAATAGTAACAGGCTGCAGTTGATCTCGTCAAACAAGTATACTAGAAAGTTTGCAATGTCTGGTATGGAGGGATCAAAAATATCAACAGAATGATCCCTACACCAACGACGAAAGACCTTCCACTTAGCCGCATAGTATAGCGAAGAGAAAGTCCTCCTACAGTTAGAAATCGCGTCCACTGCTCGTCCTGTACAATGCTTGCCGTGCAAGAAGGACCGCACAACGGAATACGTGAAGGTTGAGACCTTGCGGGTTGTGATGAAGTTGACACGATTTCCCCTGTGAAAGAAGATCCTCTCGTGGAGGAAGTTTTCGCGGTAAGTCCCACAGCAGACACCTGAGTAGATTTATCCACGGTCTCTGTGGAGACAGAGATGCTACCAACAGAATTGTATTGTGATTGTTTTATCTTTAGCAATATTTGCTGAATCAACGGCGCTGGAGGATACGCATATCCTATCATTCCGTCCCACGAGATCGATGGAGCGTCTACTGCATATGCTCTGGGATCCGGACATGGTGACACATACGTCTGCAATTGATTGTTGAGTTGTGTCGCAAATAAGTCTATCATTGGCCGCTCCCATTGGTAGCAAATCTAACCAACTCCAGGTTTGCCACTGAAGGGCGGAGTTATACGTGGAAAAGCTACTGCCCTTGAAAGAAATCTCAATGAGGATCATATCCTGGAATTCTTTCCCTTGAAGACGTAATGATAACGCCTTAGTAAGGTGGTCTGCGTATGATAAAGCGTCTAAGCTTGCTCTGTTAGACATTATTGTTGTTTCCAACGTCGCGGTTGGAATTGACATAGACGACGGTATAGACAATTCCAAGTCTTCAGCCTCGTCGTCTAGACGCAGAGGAACTCTAGGTATGCCCTGTCCTGCCGTTTCAAACTTATTCCTTGAATTGATGAAAGGCAGATTTAGAGCATTTGCGGACAAGAAACCAGACTTGCCTGTTTTGGTAGCAAGCTTATATATAGCGTCGTTCAATAATTCGAATGTTCTTGTGACATTATTGGACTGTGTCGGAAACTCAGGGACGATGTCCCTGAACCGATCAAAAAAAAAAAATTCTGTGTCCAATGACGCTATTAGTCTCTTATCCAGCATCGCAGCATTCTAGTCCGACGGAACAACCTCTGAAAGATAATGCCGGATGAAATCTACGGCAGCTTATGTTGTTCCGAAAGGGAAAGCTCAAAATCCTCCGAATCCCTTTCGCCATCCTGTCGGACCCTACGAAGTGCTCGGTCGTCTGTACCTGATGCTTCAGCGGAGCGTACCGACCCAGCGTCGTCGGATTATTCCTGATCCGACAGAGATTCTGTCATTTGCTGGGATGCTGCGATAAGTTGTGCTATTTGGGAAAGCACGTCCATCACTGAGGCCTGTGGAGTAGAGGTCTTACGTTGCTTTGCAGCTGGAAGCTCCGTGTACATTGACCCCTGCATACTTCTATTATGCGAGCAACCGGAGTCTAAGGCCTCGTGTCCCTTGGCTACCGGATGGCGTGACCTGGTCGCCATGGATTCTCTGATTGGCAAAGCTGGCTGGATATCCGAGGTCACGTAGCCAAGGTGCGGTCATGTGCGCTGCCGTGAGGATGCGGAAGCCTTATCGACAGTCTCTCCGGACTGTCTATATAACGGAGCGTACCGAGTGGCGGACGTATGCTCCGAATGCGAAACGTTTTGTACCACAACATCTGGTCCCAGATGTTGTTGTACGAGAGAGGGGCCTCTCTCGCTCACAGCCCGGATGGACCTGGACGAGCTAGGAACCGGACTAATAGGCTTCCTCCGTTCTCTCCTCTGATCCGCCGTCACTGGGTGTGCACTTATTTGATTTATAGTGCTCACATCACCCAAATCTCCTTCCTGGACCGCAACGGACGAACCCGGCTGCCGAACCATTCGATGAATGGACGCTACACCAGGCGAGCTAGCGGACATCAACGCCGTCAATCCTACTAGGGACCTCTTAGGCAATTGACATATTTCCATGAGCACTTTGCCGCTAGCTCTTCATTTAATTGTGACAACGGAGGCATACTTTTGGAAGACTTCACGGATACATCACCCTGTTCTTGTTCCTCTGAAATAGAGATTGATAAACTAGAGTGACCCTGCGGAGAAAGGACCGGCACGGCCATTTCCCCGCTAACAACATACCGTGACACACGCTTCCCATGTTTGTCATCCCAATTGACACATACTGAACAGGAGTTAGTGCGAGTACACTGACTACAATTAATACAATGATTATGAAAGTCAGAGGAAGATTTCCTCTTATTACAATTGAACAATATCCTTTCATTGTGAAAAGAATACAAAAAGTCCTAGTACTCGCACCAACCCCTGAAAACAAAGATACATAATAACATGATCCATTAACATAGAAAAAATAATTGAAATCAAAAAAATTTTTGGAAAAAATATTTTTTCAGAAAAGCCCAAGTTTCTGAAAAGTAACGTTGAGCCCCAATGGATCCCAAGCCTAAGTGTGGACAAAAATTTTAAAAATATTTTAAAAAATTAATGCAACACTTAAGAATAATAATAATGTATCTTGTTATGATTAAACTAACACAAAGACAAGAAATCCCCCTCCACAGAGACTGTTGTCAATGTGAACAAGAAGTGTATAAACATCAGAAACATGACTCCAGGCACTGATAACCATGGCCCGAAATCAGTTACCAATAATACACTATCTGATGCAAAAAAGAGACTTCCAGGGAAGAAACTGCAGAACATCAGATGGTAGATGCAGAACACTACGCTTAAACACCCATGGGTGAGGACGTAAACATGGGGAAAAGAACAGAATTCATTCTGTTATCCCGCTAAAACTCCCAAGAAATTTTAGTAATAATATTACAGAAAATATGCCAAAAGCATGGGAGAATAGCAAGGGGGGACTTAAAGGAAAGGGAGAGAGGAAACACTGAACAAGTAGTGTAACTTTATAGCAAGAATGACAACAGGCCCATGCCACGAAAATAGGTAACTTAACATAATTTCATAAAAAAATTTCGAGTTACAGCCCTAATTATTTTCTGTCACTCATTTTTCCTCTCCTCCTTCTATTTCCTCTTTAGATCCACCATTTCTCTAATATTTATGTGTCTGGCATCATTTAAACTGAGATTTACAAGCACAAAGATCAGTCAGATGTGAACTGATGAAGGGCCAAACAAAGAATGGTAATTGGCGCCAATTTCGGGACCTCCTTGACACTACGCATGCGCAGTAGAGGCAAAGTATGGAGGGCCATTCAGGACATGATTTCTTTGGTTTTAGATGCAAATTTTGGGGATTGGGGGGCAAAATTAGTGTTTGGCCCTAGATTTTTAAGAGTTAGCACCAGCTATGTCTGGGTCATTGGTACAGTATAAAAATACTGATATTTTGGTGCTTTTTCCCATATTTCCAAGGGCTGTAACTCACACAAGAATAATGCAATCAGCATGAAACTCAATCTTGATCTGTAAGTCATCGTTCTATAGTAGTTCCCCAAAAATAAAATCATTCCGTTGAAGCGTTTCCAACAAAACTCCGGAAAACTGATATTTTAGTGCTTTTCCATATTTCCAAGGGCCGTAACTCACACAAGAATAATGGAATCAGCATGAAACTCAAACTTGACCTCTAAGTCATCGTTCTATAGTAGTTTACCAAAAATGAAATCATTCCGTTGAAGCGTTTTCAAAAAAACTCCAGAAAACTGATATTTTGGTGCTTTTTCCCATATTTCCAAAGGTCGTAACTCACACAAGAATAGTGCAATCAGCATGAAACTCAACCTTGATCTGTAAGTCATCGTTCTTTAGTAGTTTACCAAAAATGAAATCATTCTGTTGAAGCGTTTCCAAAAAAACTCCGGATAAAAAAAGTGTGACTGACAGACTGACAGACTGATGGATGGACGGAGTGCAAACCTATAGTTCCCTCCGGCGATGCCGGTAGGGGACTAATAAGTAATACTTACCTGATGGAAATATACATCAGGATTTGTTTCCCTTAAAGTGTTCATTCGCCGGGAATGTTTAAATAAATGCCCCCTAGACCTAGACCATGTGCCAAAATTCCTCAGTCTTCTTCAGCGAAAGTGTTCACCCAGAAGGCTTCGGAAGGGGAGGCGGGTGGGAGACTCATCAGGTAAGTATTACTTATTCATAAAATTATAACTTGAAAACAAATTTTTCGATTTTATTTCATAGCATAATACTTACCTGATGGAAATATACATCAGGATGTTTCAGATTTCAAAGCAAACCAGTCGGTGGAGAAGCCGTAACCTTCCGCAGGATCAGAGAAATCCAGTTTTGTATAGTTCATTTACAACATTATTCACACAGTTGAGTAAATGTACAAATATACCCTGAAACATCTATCACCTCTATGTACATGATGCGAAAAATATTTTTTTTTTTAGTTTTTTGTTGTTGTTTTCTTTCAATTACAACACATTTACAGTTGAAATATTTACATCTTTGAGGTAAAACTTGGTAAATGTAGATTCCCTGGACCAATCAGCTCTTTCCATAATTGATTGAACCAAGGCTCCCTAAAAAGGGCCCATGATGGTCCCACAGACTTTGTGGAATGAGCTTTTACAGATATATCTGAATCAGAGTAAGCCTGTTTAATGATGTTAACAATCCAGAAGGCTAAAGTTTGTGAAGAAATTGGATGATGCGGTCTTTGGAGGGACAGAAACAGGCGATTCTCGAAATGAGCACCAGCATGACGAAACTGTTCTGTACATTTGAGATATTGACAAATAGTCTGCTTAGGATCTAAGAATTTGTCTGAAGGAAATCCCGGGATAAAGATACAAGATCCAAAATGATTTGGACGATCTTGTTTTGCTAAACCTTGACGAACAAATGTGATGCCTTTCCTTTGTACCACAACTGCATCTTCCCCAATTTGTAACGATTGAAGGTCACTACATCGCCTGAAAGAAGTAATAGCGATTAGAAATGCTGTTTTCCAAGAAAGATATTTCAAGGGTACACTTCGTAACGGTTCAAAAGGAGATTCACATAATGTATCTAAAACCTGCGGTAAGTCCCAATCAGGTATCAAGCGAATCTTGGGTGGCCGAGAATTGAAAACACTCTTCAGCAATCGAATGATATAAGGATGCTGGCCCATCGGAATATCATTGAAAGGGGGCAGAACATTCGATAGCATAGATCTGTATCCTGCCACAGTTCGATACTGCAGACCTTCAGCAAAGAGAAAGGTTAGTTACAGAGGCTGAATAGGGATCAATTTCCCTTGAATGACACCAATGATAGAATTTCCGGAACTTGACTGAGTCATCCTTTTGACTCCCCTTTCTCCAAGAAGCAAACAGTAATCGTCTAGATTCCCCAGAAAAGCCTTTCGTTTCAAATTGTTTGTAGATAGCAGCCATACAGTTAATTGGAATATCTGAGGATTGGGATGCACAATTAGAGACTTTGGTTGGTGAAGCAGATCGGCAATCAACGGTAATTGTATTGGAACTGCAATCATGAACTGGAGAATGAGGTTGAACCACTGTCGTCTCGGCCAGTTTGACATTGATACTGTCTCATGTGGGCTAGAACTTTCGGGATGAGACAAATCGGTGGGTATGCATAGGCGAACATGTTCTCCCACGGAATCGATCGAGCGTTCACCGCAAATGCCTGAGGATGACTGGTCCAAGTACAGAAGACTGGAGTTTGTCTGTTCAGAATTGACGCAAACAGATCTATCTGAGGTTCGCCCCCACATCTGGAATAGTCTCTGGACTATTTGCAAGTTCAGTGACCACTCCGTGGGACGAATCTTGAAGTGGCTTAGAGTGTCTGCTACTATGTTTAGTTTTCCTGCAATGTGAGCTGCTTTGATCAAATTTGGTGACAGAGAGCCAACTGCCATACTTTCCAGGTTAACATGCAAAGTGGGGCTGAATGCGTCCTTCGATGCTTGTTTATGTACTGAACCACTGTTGCATTGTCGCAGCGAATCAGTACATTCTTTCCAATAAAGTGAGGAAGAAAGTGGAGAAGATTTTTGTAAATCGCGAGCGTTTCTAAATAATTGATATGATGGGTTCCTTCGTTGTGAGTCCACGTGCCTTGGTGAAATAGACCCTCGTAGTTGTACCCACCAAAACCGCTGGATGATGCATCTATGGTTAGAGTTATTGTATTTACCAATGGAAGAAATGACAGGCCCTTGTTTAAATTTTCTTTGTTCATCCACCACAGAAGATGATTGTGTAAAGGCTGGGTGAAAGGAACCCTGGATGTTAGATTGAAAGATGCTGGTCGCCAGTGATCCAGCAGATGGAGTTGAACTGGTCGCATGAAAAGTCTTGCATTTGGAATTAGATCGATCCATGAGGCCATGATACCTAGTATTTCTATGTAATCCCAAGCTGTAGCTAGGTTGTGATGGAGTACAAGACTGTGTATGGCATTTAGAAGTTTTTTAATTCTGTCTGGACTTGGTTTGACAAACCCTTTTCCCAGACAGAAAATTGCGCCCAGATAAAGTATAGTTTTACATGGTATGAGCTGAGATTTCTGCAAATTGACGATGAACCCCCAAGTGAGAGAGCAGATTTAGTGTGGTTTCTCTGTCTGCCAGAAGACCCAAACAACATTGGTTGAGTAGTAGCCAATCGTCTAGGTAAGCTACGATCCGGATGTTGAGAGTCCGAAGGTGTGCTGTGACAACCGCACACAACTTTGTGAAAACTCTTGGGGCTGTGGTGGGCCCAAAGCAAAGAACCGTGAACTGAAAGCATGCCCCATCCACGCAAAATTGAAGGAATTTCCTGTAATTCTGATGGAGGGGCACATGGAAATAATCATCTTTCAGGTCTAGAGTGAATGCCCAATCGCCGACCTGGACCAGATTCTTGATGGATCGAATGGAATCCATCTTGAAATGGTTCTTGATGGCATATTGGTTTAGGGGTCTTAGATTGATTACTGGTCAGAAATCTTCTGTTTTCTTGGGTACTAGGAAGAAGGTGCGATAGAAACTGTTGTTCTGGCACCACAGGTCTACTCTTTCTATAGCTCTTTTGGCTAGCAAATCTTGAATTTCTCCCTTCAGAAGAGGAAGGTGTTTTAGTGAAATACAAGTCCAGCGGATACCTGTGTGAGGAGGTTTGCTGTTGAATTCCAATTGATAACCATTGTGAATTATGTTTAGAACCCAGCTCTCGCTGGTTATGTTTGCCCAGGCTTGATAAAAATGGTGCAAACGTCCTCCCACAGGGATCTTTGGTCGTAGGCACAAAATACCCACCTGTGGATTGCTGCTGACCGTGTAGTCATCTCCTTTTACCACGAAAGGACTGTTTATCCTGGCGGCTGTGTTGGGTAGATTTTTCATGATGATCTGAAGAAAATTGTACTGAAGGTTTATTCCTTTGGAATTGATTAGAACAGGAGTGTTCAAAACTTTTATGACTTGAAGAATCCAAACGGCCCTTTTTTGGGTTACTTCTGTCCAAAGTAGAAAATGGTTTCCTTTTAAAATTTGTGGAAGTAGTGTTGTTTTTTGACAAATTCTGTGTATTCAACTCAGGTAACAGATCCTGGATTTGTTTACTGGTTTCAGAGCAAGACTTTAGTTTCTCCTCGAATGCATTCCCTAAAACGCCATCACCAAAAAGTACCAGACCAAGAAATTTATCACCGACATCCGAAATGTCTTCAAGACCTGTATCAAGAAGAGTGGCTTTATGGCGAATTAAATGATGAAAAGCACCAGACCGTGCCGATTGATCCATAGCTTTGACAGACATAGCAAAAATGTTGGGATCACTCTCATGTAATTTATTAACCAAAGAGGCCAATGCTTGTTGAATGTAAGCCATAATAATAACACCCATATGGCTAGATGCTTGTCCCTTGAAGGCAATATTTTCAAATGTTTTAAAGGGTTGTGAATACAATCTGTTAAACTTCATTTTACTCCGCTTTGGGACCATGATGTTTCGATAATAACTGTTGAGTAATATCATCAATTTTTGGAAGTTGCAAGAAATCTGCAGAAGCATCCAAAATTGGAAAATTAAGCTTATACTCTTCCTTGTATGCTGAAATATTCAATGGAGACAGCGAATGCCAAGAACCATACAAAATGTCAATTTGAGAATCATCCAAAGAAAGTCCCGAATCTACTTTGTCAGGTTTTGTTTTACAGGGCTTATATTTCGTCTAAATTTGTGAGAATCCATTCGTGAAAATGGTTGCGAGAATCCATACCTACTATGAGTGTCCCAGGATCCCATGATGCCACCATGGTCCAACCACTGTTGTATACTGGAAAACACATGTTAACCTTTCACCCAACACACCTTTTTAATTTTTAAAACTAAATTTCATAATTTTTAAACAATAAATAATAAATAAATGATAAAATAATTAAATGAACAATATTTACCAATAAAATCTTACAAATATGGCTGTCGTTGGGACCGGCTCAATGAGCCGGTTCCAATGACAGCCATATTTGTGCAATTTTACTGACAAAGTGTCGGGATATTTCAGGTCATGTTAGCCTTCTATTGGTTAATTTGTTTCCGCTGTGTTAGATAAAGGGTTAAATTAACTCAATTCTTTTCACGTGAATCCTAGCAGAGGTGCAGCGAGAATCTACATGGATTCTCCTCGGTTTTATTGCGCGAAGCTTTGTGCGAATCGATCCTCGGATTCTCGTCGAAATATAAGCCCTGTTTTAGCATCATCACCAAACAGTGACATGAGAAGGCTCGGCTTAGGAGCTAAATCAGCGTCTAACACACTACTAGTAGTATGTGAAGGAGAATCATTTTCCTTCAGAGAATATTTTTGAAAATGATTTGGAACACATGAATGACTGAATGACGACCTGGAAGTCTCATTATCTGAGTCAAAATCTACACCAAAACAAGACAATTCATTTCTGTTAGCGTGAATGGAAAGCGTATCCTCCGGATCTGAAGCATGTGGTTCAGGTCTGCCTGAAATGTGCGGTTGAGAAGAATTCTGCACAGCCGAAGTGTCAGATTGTGATTTTCTGTCAGTTGCATTTTCGTGCCCACCCGAAAAGTCATTTGATTTTGCAACAAGTAATTAAAGGCATAAACGTGCCCAGTTGTTCTGTCACTGAAGCCACCGAACCTCGAACAGAAGAAATTTCCTCCCATAAATCAGAAACAACATTGCTTTCTGACGAAAGGGTTGATGCGGTAGGTGGTGAAAACAACAATGGCGACTTCTTCCTTGATGACTTTGTTGATTTACCCTTGACCCTTGTCTTCCGGTTTCGATTTCTCTGCAGAAAAACCAGAAGATTTGTTATGGCTATCTAAACTCGTTGCAGTGAGACTAGCCTCTGCCATTGCTAGAATATAACAGCAAAATATTTCATAAACTGGCTATGGTAATAGTTGAAACCGATCAAATAAAAACTTGAAGAGAAGTGAAAATCATCGACTGAACACTTTTGCCGAAGAAACAAGACTGAGGAATTTTGGCGCATATGCATGGGAGTCGAGGTCTAGGGGGCGTTTATTTAAACGTTCCCGGCGTAATGAACACTTTAAGGGAAACAAATCCTGATGTATATTTCCATCAGGTAAGTATTACGCTATGAAATAAAATTAAACTGCATGTAAACATGTTATGTGGTTTTGTTTTACAAATAATATTTCTTATCGGTTGTTGAAATGTACCAGTGGCCATTTTCAATAGGTGGTAACAAAATAATACTTAGTTTAAACAGTCTTTATTTGCTCATTGAGGAATCTTTATGGACATGCGAGGACTGGTTATTCCACAGGTCGGTAATGTTTGGGATGATAGAGGATTTATAAAGTTGTATCCAACAAAAAGAACTGCAGGATTTTGGCATGGAAGTAATGGATTCATTGGCAAAATATATGGAGGATCTTTATTGTTGATGTAAGGAGGCAACAAGCGGTGATATATTTTAAAATACTGTATTAACTTTAGTTTGCTATGTCTCTCCTGTAAAGAATCTCATCGCATTTCTGAGTATAACAAAGACTTACTAGCACCAAAAGTTGCCTCTGTAATTATCTGTGCAGCAACAAAGTTGTAAAATCTCATCAGCTGAAAAAGAAATGTTAGAACCCAGACCTTTAAATTCCTTCATTTTGGGCACAGCCTTTTGCCTTTATTTGGGCACATTAAAACCAGAAATAACAGTCTTTTATTTTTGTTAAACGAAAGATTATCGAAAAAATTGTGGAAAGATAGAAATCGTATCCCCCCACTGTGAAGATATAAAAATTTTCACTTTCATGGGATCAATCAAAATGGCGGCTTTCAAAGCATCACTTCAAGATGAATACAAGACAAATTAACACTGACTGAAAATGATCAATTTGTCCTAAAAATGTACATTGAAAAGAAAATCTAGTGTTTTTGAGTGGATACCAATCATTTCCAGCAGTAATTCAACACATATTCACCTTGAATTGATGCATGAAACCCACCAACTGAATCAGAGCACAAGACGCTACCTGTTCCGTGTATTGATCAAATCACTTTCGTGTATCAACATGCCGTTTACTTTCATGCATCAATTCAAGGTTGAAACCAATGGAATTATCGATAGGAATGATCAGATTCTTATAAAAAGCGTATAATAAAAAGAAAATCTAGTGTTTTTGAGTGGACACCGAAAATGATTTCACTCGTGACCGAGACAAACGGTTATTTTCGCTTGAGCAAGTGCTCTTGAAAAATAAACATTTGTCTCGGCTACTCATGAGATAATTTTCGGCATCCACTCAAAAACACTAGATCCTGTTATGTTTTATTGCCATGCCTTTGTTTGTGTTTCTACGGCCATATTATGATAGAAGTTTATTTATTTATATTTATATTGTTTATTTATTGGTGTTTAAGGTCACATACTTATGCACAATGGCTAATCATGACCGTGACAGTTTTACGGGTGGAGGAAGCCGGAGTACCCGGAGAGAACCACTGAGCAATGACGAGCAGCTGCCAGCTCTCCAACATCACAACTCCTCACTACAGCACAGGCAGGGTTAGATTGGTTAAAGACATGCACACCATCGGCGTGCAGTATGCCTTAGTTTGCGGCATCATCATGCCCCCATATGGACAATCAGGGTTAAGTGCCTTGCCCAAGGACACAACGCGGCAGTCCAAATTGATCTCTCAGACGATCACCCATCTGAGAACTAACCAGATTCAATGTTGCTAAACTTCGGTGATCTGAAGAGAACCGGTTACCACAACGCCTCCGCGCCCCCAGAAGTTAATTCAAATGTAGAAGAGGCACAGAGAATTTATATATTTTTCTTGATGTCTTCACACCTTCTCTAATTTGGGCACACCTGTAAACAGTGTGAAATTGGGGTAATCTAAAGGCCTGGTTAGAACATTTAACCCCAGACGCTATTTTCATTTGTTGTTCTTGATTCTGAAGTCTTTATCGGGACTTGAGCCAACACAGTCGGAATGAATCAACATGACTTGATGATGCAGTTCAAATAACCCTTTATGCAACACAGACATCAAAGTCTATTATTTTAAATATTAGTTTATCAAATTTTTACAAAATTATCAACAAAAGTTACCATATGACCCCTCAATGGAAAGAGCTTGATGAGCTCATTCCAATGAGGAGTCACACGACATGATTTTGTTGACATTTTTTGAAAAATATTTTTTCAATTGCTGAATTTGTATATTACGTGTGTGGATGGGGCTGATTCATTGGGTAAAGGGATCAAATTATTCATTTGGGACAACATTTAAAACTCAAGAAATCTTGAAAATTAAATTGCGGGTAAATAAATAATGACGATAAAAATTTTTTTTTGTAATTACACCAGTATTCAATTAATACTGGTTTGAATACTATTTGTATCGGTTTATCAATATACTGTGCGGCCCTAATGCCCTTTCAGAAAAAGGTTCAGGAAGGCAATTGCCCCCATCATATAACTATCATTACACTATGATGACAAATCCTGTGCCATAAGCTTTTCCTTAATACAATGCATTGTGATCTGTTAACCATCAAAGTTCTTCATTCAACTTTGCAAAACTCTGTGGTCTCAGAACAAGTACTTTAACATACACTCAAGCCGAGGTCACATGGACATGAAGGAAATTACTTTTACAATGGTTTCTGGTCAAGTCTTGGTTACCACTAGAGGCAACCAATACTTGGCCAGAAATCACTACTAAGCTAATAGGCTCACAAGGTGTGTTTTGTTTTAAAAATCCAGGAAGAATTCCTCCCCCAAGAGTTAGGAGAGACTTGGTACACTTCTAGAGATGGGCAATATCCTGAAAAACTGAACCGATACTGATATCATGATATCATGGGATACTGAAAAACCAAACCGAACCAATTGTTGAATGTCGATACCATCTGAAATTTCTAATTTTCCTACGTTCGATATTTATAAGTCCTTGTTCAGGCTTTATAACAGTTGAAAGGTTCATTTTCATGAAAGAAGTGACTAATTTTCTTTTCAGTTTGTTAACCCTCTATGAACTGAGCAACTGTCCTGAATTCCCACTAGACTACAACCAAGACCTGACTAGAAATCACTGCCCAGGTGTTTTGTCTATTGTCAGCAGGACCTCCTAAAGATGGCATGGTCAGGGCACTAAAACTTTCATCTGTGTTACCCATTTCAGTCTTTGGGGTGGCATGCGGGGAAGAATTCCAGAATACATTTGGCATAGTTATTTATTTATTGGGGTTTAATGACACATTTGACAGCCAGATCACCTTGTGTTGGACAGTTTTGCGGGTGGAAGAAGCCGGAGTACCTGCGGAGAACCACCGAGCAACTGTGGAGAGAACCACCAAGCAATGGCGAGCAACTGTCATACACCCCAACATACTAACTCCACACAAGCAGGGTTAGCATTGGTTGATGACAATTGCACCATGCCTTAGTACACAATGACACCATGCCAACAAGTGGACAATTGAGATTAAGTGTCTTGCCTGAGGCCACAACACAGTTGTCGCAGTAGGGATTCAAAATGAGAACCTCTCGTCTTGCAGCCTACATCTGTACCTACTGAGCCATTACGATCCTATTTGACATAGAATAGACAGTACAGGTGGAAATGGAGAGGAAAATCATTGAAAGTTATGTTTTCTCATTGTTACAGCATTGCTTGAAGGAAAATGACTTCTTGAAAATCATTTTTGCTACTTGCAACATTCTTAATCACTGATCGTTGTTCCCAGAGATGATTTTGTAATTTTGATGGGTTCATTGAAGGATTATCATACATATGGTTTAAAATCCATGTTCACTTTAATATGATTCCATTCATATTAGTTGAAAATTATATAAACTTATTCAGGAACATTTAACTAACCTACAGTACATTCCAGTAGTCAAGCCACAGTAGGATGTATATTCCCACTCTATAGATTAGTACTAACAGCCATAAACACTGTCTAAATACCTTATTTCAACAGTTAATATTCATTCCATCTTGTCTCATCTTATTTCCACGTTGTTTTGAAAATATTCCTGACAATTTGTAAATTTTTGATTTAATTCAAGGATTTTTTTTTCAAAACAATCATTGATTTTAATCATGATTTCAATCAATGATTTAAATCGATTGATTTAAAGCAGCCAACCCTGGCTACACACATTGGGTAAAGGGTTAAGAATGATTATTTCCAGCTACAGATACCGCATCATCATCATGCCAGTGAACAAGTATGTCAGCATATAACTTGCATGCTTACGCTATCTCATATAATTGATGTGAGTCAGTGTAAAAATGTTTGCTTCTTTTGGAGGAAGTTTGTTATCCCCGCATGTTAAAAAATGCGGGGATATTGTCATGATCTCCGTCCGTACGTCCGTACGGCCGTACGTCCGTACTTCCGGTTTTGTAATTCGAAACGCTGTAACTTTCTACAGTTGTTCGATAGGGTCTGTGCAACCCAAAAATACAACTTTTAAATTTTTGTGCCACCAGGTGGCTTCTGTGGAGCCACTTAAAAAATGCATTTTTTCACTTTTTTGCTGAATAGTCCCAACCTATGTAATTCGGAGTTCTAAAATTACACTAGGGTGTTGCTAAATGATCTGTAGATATGTAGGAAGGTTTCGGATTTTTCGGGTGCCACGTGGCTGTGCCACCGTAGCCACTTTTGTGTTTTCTTAGATCATTTCCGGCAAAAGGCTCCTAGGATATGTAATTCGAAATGCTAAATCCATGCTCAGATGTTGCAGTAGGGTCTATAGATGCGCACGAAGGTTTCGGATTTTTCGGGTGCCACGTGGCTGTGCCACCGTAGCCACTTTTGTGTTTTCTTAGACCGTTTCCGGCAAAAGGCTCGTAGGATATGTAATTTGAAACGCTAAATCCATGCTCAGAAGTTGCAGTAGGGGCTATAGATGCGCAGGAAGGTTTCGGATTTTTCGGGTGCCACGTGGCTGTGCCACCGTAGCCACTTTTGTGTTTTCTTGAACCGTTTCCGGCGAAAGGCTCGTAGGGTATGTAATTTGAAATGCTAAAACCATGCTCATATGTTGCAGTAGGGTCTATAGATGCACACGAAGGTTTCAGATTTTTCGGGTGCCACATGGCTGTGCCACCGTAGCCACTTTCGTGTTTTCTTAGATCGTTTCCGGCGAAAGGCTCGTAGGGAATGTAATTCGAAATGCTAAAACCATGCTCATATCTTGCAGTAGGGACTATAGATGCGCACAAAGGTTTCGGATTTTTCGGGTGCCAAGTGGCTGTGCCACCGTAGCCACTTTTGTGTTTTCTTAGACCGTTTCCAGCAAAAGGCTCGTAGGATATGTAATTCGAAACGCTTAATCCATGCTCAGATGTTGCAGTAGGGGCTATAGATGCGCAGGAAGGTTTTGGATTTTTCGGGTGCCACGTGGCTGTGCCACAGTAGCCACTTTTGTGTTTTCTTGAACCGTTTCCGGCGAAAGGCTCGTAGGGTATGTAATTCGAAATGCTAAAACCATGCTCATATGTTGCAGTAGGGTCTGTAGATGCGCACGAAGGTTTTGGATTTTTCAGGTGCAATGTGGCTGTGCCACTGTTGCCACTTTCATGTTTTCTTACACCGTTTCCGACGAAAGGCTCCTAGAGTATGTAATTCGAAATGCTAAAAGCATGCTCAGATGTTGCAGTAGGGTCTGTAGATGTGCACAAAGGTTTCGGATTTTTTGGCGGCCACGTGGCTGTGCTACTGTTGCCACTTACATGTTTTCTTAGACCGTTTCCGGCGAAAGGCTCCTAGGGTATGTAATTCAAAGCGCTAAAACCATGCTCAAATGTTGCAGTGGGGTCTGTAGATGCACACGAAGGTTTCGGATTTTTCAGGTGCCACGTGGCTGTGCCATCATTGCCACTTTCGTGTTTTCTTAAACCCTTTCCGGCGAAAGGCTCCTGGGTATGTAATTCAAAATGCTAAAACCATGCTCAAATGTTGCAGTAGGGTCTGTAGATGCGCACGAAGGTTTCGGATTTTGGGGGTGCCACTTGGCGGTGCCTCCATTGCCACTTTCATGTTTTCTCAGATGGTTTCCAGAGAAAAGCTCCTAGAGTATGTAATTCAAAATGCTAAAACCATGCTCAGATGTTGCAGTAGGGTCTGTAGATGCACACGAAGGTTTCAGATTTTTCGGGTGCCACGTGGCTGTGCCACCGTTGCCACTTTTGTGTTTTCTTAGACCGTTTCCGGCAAAATTCTCCCAGGGTACATGTATGTAATTCGAAACACTAAAACCATGCTCAAATGTTGCAGTGGAGTCTGTAGATGCGCACGAAGCTGTGTCACCTGTGCCACTCAATATGATTTTAGTGTGTCATATAATACATTTCATCTTTGTATCAAGCATTCATACAAAGTCAAGGATGCAAATGCGGGGATACACCATAGTGTGCTTTGCACACAAGTGACACCATCTAGTTCCTTTGTTAACCCATATAATACAGTAGTTTAAAAGTTACAGTTAATCGATCAATTACTTTTTTGATCAATTAAGACGTTGATCATTGGTTAATCAATTGTAACAGAACAGAGATAAGTGCACCCCAGATTCCACCTCAGGGCAGTCAAAACATCCACCATGCTTCACCGCAGCATCCACAATGCCACCAACTGCTGAGGATCGGACAAACCCCCAAATGTAACAAGAGGGGTTCGAACCGTCAGCCTCTAGCACACAAAGCAACTGATTTACCACAAGACTAAGAGATCTGGCTGGTTGGTAAATGGCCGTTATACCTCGACTGCTACACAGTTAATCTGACCTCCCCCCGCCCACACCCTATACAGAACACCCTGACAGAACCAATGGCAATTTTTTTTACCATTCCATTGTACTGGTCCAAGGATGCTTCATATCATATACTAGTAATAGTACTTTGTTCCGTGTGATTTGGGAAATATGGGCGTTCGAAAATATTTCTCTTCTCAGCTCCTGGTGTTTACACAGGGACACAGGAAATTCTTTTTGACATGAATCAAGTACTTATGGCTCAATACTACCACATACGAAATCTGGTTCAAATTGGACCATCAGTTCAGAAAACAGAAATTTTGGGTGGGTGTCAAAAATCTTGCCCATCTTATTACAAAGGCAAATATTGTTCCACAAACTTCGTTTCAACAAACTTCATTCTACACCTCAAAAGGAAGCTCACTACCAAATATCAAGTCTCACTAGTTCATGAGAAGATTATAAAAACATTTTGGAGCATTTTCCCCACACCCACCCTATGGGGCTGGGGAAGCTAATTTGAACAAAAATTAAATGTTATGTCAGAACAATCAATCACCTTAAATTTAACTGGTATCAGTTCAGCAGTTTTGGAGAAAGTACAAACACCATATTCATGGATGACGAACTATGGATGATGGATGACAGACAACATACAGTGAGTGAGAACAATAGCTCATCCTGACTTTCAGTCAGTGAGCTAAAAAAAAAAAAAAACCACCTCTAATACGCTGTCACAAAAAGTGACCCTAATTTCCTATACAGCCACAGATGATATCAGTGACCTCAACATCAATAAGCAAAGCGTACACAAAATAACCTGACACAATGTTAAAATAAAATAACAAGAAACAAATATGTCATTTTATTGCAGTCACTGTACGGCCATGGATGCTGAAGAGTTTCCTTAAAAAATTAGAAATAAAACAAGAGGCCCAAGGGGGCCTGAGGGCGCTCACCTGACATGGTAGTCTAAATATCAAATCAGGGACTTGAATAAGCTGCATACGCCCCTCCTAAGAAAAGCATATACAAACTAGATGAAGCGATTGTGCCCACACTATACACAGGATTTTCCTTCTATTTTCAATTCCTGCACTTTTACGTCCCAAAATTGAGATAAACGCATAAAAAACAGATTTTTTTCCCAAACAAAATATTTTCAGCCTAAATTTTTTTTTTTTCTTCTTAAAATGCATAAAAAACCAAAAAACTAATTTCCGGATTTTGATCCAAAATTTTCTAAGTCCCACTTGGACCCCAAATTTTCAGTGTAAAAAAAAAAAAAAAAATTTGTCTTAAAATTGACCGAAACGCATAAAAAAACAAAAAAAAATTTCTGGATTTTGGTCCCAAATTTTTTAAGTCCCACCAGGACCCCAAATTTTCAGTGTAAAAAAAAAAAAATTTTTTTGTCTTAAAATTGACTGAAATGCATAAAAAAACAAAACAAAAATTTCCGGATTTTGGTCCAAAATTTCTAAGTCCGGAACGGGGCCCCAAATTTTCAGCCTAAATATGAACCCACGGACTTGGCTTGAACAAACTTGAATCTCACCCCCTAAGAATGCTGCATACCAAATATCAAAAGATTCTTATTGGTAGATCTGAAGAAGAAGATTTTTAAAGAATATTCCTCATACTGCACTAATTTAAACATTTGGGCTCCCATAGAGAGATCAAATATGGACCCAGGGAATTGATTTCAATAAACATATGAAACAATCTTCCAAAGATGTTATATGTGAAATTTGAAAGCTTTTGGAGCAGTGGTTTGGGAGAAAAGTAGTCTTACATCTTTTTCCCATTACCCACAGTGTTAAAAAATGCTGACTCAGCACTTTTTCAAAAGTCCCCCAAAAGTACCCCATGATAAAACCGATAGCATTTTTTTTTTACCATTCCATTCTGTTGGTCCTAAGGAAGCTTCACAACAAATAAGAATTCTCAGTGCCGTGCAGTTTTGGAGATATAGGCATTTTAATTTTTTTCTATTTTTAGCTCCTGCGGAAAAATTTTTTTTGCATAAATTAAGTACTTATGACCCAATAAGCCCTCATATCAAATTTGGTCAAAATCTGCCTTTCGGTTTGGAAAATAGAAATTTTGGGAGGGGCAAATAATCTTGCCCCTCCCATTACGATGCCAAATATAGCCCCACAAACTTCTCTTGAACAAATATGAGTCTGCACCTCAAAAGGAAGCTGCACACCAAATATCAAGTCTCTGCTACTGCTGGTTCATGAGAAGATTTTTTAAGATTCAGCACACTTTTTGGGTGTGGCCATACCAATGGGCGAGGCAACTTGATTTGAACAAAATCAAATTGCGATGTCATAACAAACTATTATCTCAAATATCAATTAAATTGGTTCAGAGGTTTGGGAGGAGAAGACGCAAACACCATGTTGACGGACGGCGGACGGTGAGTGATCACTATAGCTCTCCTGACTGAAAGTCAGATGAGCTAACAAACACAAACCCTGAGAAAGTGAAAATAATACAATGTTGGGCATAGTATACCCATGGGCTGTTCAAATTGTATCAAACCTTACAATGTATATATTTTTGCCGTGTGTTTATAAAACAAAATAGATATCCTTTGACTGAAACATATACAGTTCAGTCTCCGTGGACTGGTCGTAATCCATGCATGGGCAGTGATATCCAAGCATGCGTTTACCAGGTAAAAATCGCGACATCGACGCCGTAGCTGCGACGGGTGGTGCAATTTCACAAAATTCTAAGTTCATCAAGGGTCATAACTCCAAGAAAAATATTTGGAACAACACATGCATTGAACAGTGGCTAGACATCAATAAGATACACTTACATGCCAAATATAGTCATTCCATCAAGTATTTCAAAAGTTATTGAGTTTTGAAACTCGTTGGTCACAGACAGACCAACCGACATTCTAAGTTCATCAAGGGCCATAACTCCAAGAAAAATATTTGGAACAACACATGCATTGAACAGTGGCTAGACATCAATAAGATACACTTACATGCCAAACATAAAATCATTCCATCAAGTATTTCAAAAGTTATTGAGTTTTGAAACTCGTTGGTCACAGACAGACCGACCGACCGACAGACCGACAGACATACAGACAGACCGACATTGCCACTTATAGAGCTGCTAGTCGCAGCTAATAAAAATTGTTATCAGCAAAGTTTTAATTAATATTTATATTTATTTATTGGTGTTTAAGGTCACATATTTCTGCACAATGGCTAATCATGACCATGACAGTTTTACGGGTGGAGGAAGCCGGAGTACTCAGAGAGAACCACCGAGCAATGGCGAGCAACTGTCAGCTCCCCAACATTCTAACTCCACACAAGCAGGTATAGCATTGGTTGAAGTTTTAACAAGAGCTGGACTTTCATCCAGTGCATACCCCCACGTGGTGTACCGCCTAGTGTGGGCATACCTATGACCAACAATAATCATTTATGAATATTCTCGTATGGACTGACAGACTGATGCACAGATGGACGGATGCAATCCAGTATACCCCCCCCCCCCCCCCCCCACCCCCTTCCATTTTCTTCGAAAGTTTTCAACAATTTCCAAGTCAAAAGGTATGGTAAATTGTTTGGTGTTTGGAAGTTTTATGCAATGAGGCAGAAGCCTTTGTCATTGGCAAACTGCATGCCATATTTCACTGAAATCTGATAACCCCAATCAAGTATCCCCCCCCCCCCCCCCATTTTCTTCGAAAGTTTTAAACAATTTCCAACAATTTCTAAGTCAAAAGGTATGGTAAATTGTTTGGTGTTTGGAAGTTTTATGCAATGAGGCAGAAGCCTTTGTCATAGGCAAACTGCATGCCTTATTTCACCAAAATCCGATAACCCATACCTGAGATACAGGCTGAACAGACAAATAATGTCTATTTCCTACAATTTCTAAGTAAAACAAAGGGGATAACTCTAAAAAGGAGAATGTGAGAAATATCGTTGAATCTTTTTTTAAAGCCTATACCATAAGCAGTGTTTATGGCAAATTTCATTGCAATAGAACATTCGATGCCCGAGATACAGGCTGAACAGACAAAATTTGGCTCAGACGGACACAATTTCTAAGTGAACAAGTAATAAAAAAAAAAATAACTAGTGTGGGCATACCTATGACCAACAAATATTATAAAAAATAATAATTTACTTAAGTTATGAATATTTTCGGACGGACTCATACACGGACGCACGCTCCAACATTTCGGTTTTATGGGCTACCAAAAAAACATTTTGTATGTCCCAAACCTTATTTTACCCAGAACCCCACCCCCTCCACCCTAGAACTTATATTTAACCCTAACCCCACCCTTCCACCCAAAAACCACACCCTAACCCTACCCCACCCTGACCTAAACCCTAAAAGCCCACCCCAGAGGGCCCAGACCCTAACCCCCCACCCACCCCTGGGACCTAACCCCCCCACCAACCTTAAGCCCTACTCTGGGGCTACCCCTAACCCTAACCCCCACCCCACCCCTGACCCAACCCCACCCTAGCCAAACCAATAGGATTAGGAGCTATTTTTCGGTTTAGGGGGTACTAAAACTAAAACCACACCCCTGACCCCAACCCCCCCGGGACGTAACCCTCCCCAACCTTAAACCCTACTTTGGGTCTACCCCTAACCCTAAACCCACCCCACTCCTAACCCTAACATTACCTTAATTTGGAGGTAGCCCCTAATAATAATATCCCCTGAACCCGAAATGTTCGCACAGACGGATGGATGGACAGACGGACGGACGGATGGACGGATGCATGTAATCCAGTATACCCCCATTTTCTTCAAAAGTGGGGGTATAATTAATGAAGCACCGGGTTGTACCCGGTGCTTCATTAATTAAATTTTTGATGATTGTTCCTATAATTTGAGTTTGGACTCGAATATTATTGCTTCCGTGGAAATATTGCCCACCGTGAAAAGTGATCAGTCCAGTGAGTCCACAGCGGCCGTACTGTATGTTGTTCAATGTGCAGAGTCATATTTAATGCAGCTGGAACATATTAATGCTAATGTACTGGTTGTTGATTTCTAAGACAAAAATCAGCCCAAAAACCTACAGTTATTGCATTGAAATCAAAAAATGATTTATAGTAACAGTGACCTTCACATTTAGACTATTGGTTCCAAATGCAATCCTAATTAACAATTAGCACCTTGCTGTCAACCAGTTAACACCTCAAGATTTTCATCAGCCTTCCAGGAAAGTGATTACAATCATATTCTTGAAAAATTAAGAGTCAAAACACACAAATACGCATAGATTACAACCTTGGAAAGATGTCGCAGTTCACAAAATCATCAGCATTAAACACCCAGGAGAAGAGAAGAGAGGAGAAGAAGGATGACAGGAAAAACAAGAAGGACAGGGAGATAGCTGCAAGAAGAGAGTCAGCAGGAAACAAGGTTAGTGCTGGCAATTTTAAAAATTCTGGGGGGCAAGCGAATAGGGAGTCAGAGGGGAGCAATGAGTTTTTGGGAAAGCAGATAGAAGCTTTAACAAAGCAGATTGCTGAATTGAGGGAAGAGCTCAAAGCAAACGATGTCGAGATGAGGGAGGCGCTGAGAGCCAAAGATCTCCAATTTTCTGAAATGTTTAGAAATTCCTTCATTATGCCATTCCCAATATCTCCTGAGTCCCCAGCTAAAGAGATCCAAGTAGTGGCAGAGATTCATTCTGTCCTAGACAGCAATGAGGTCAGCCTGATAGAGGTCCTGGCTGCCTCAGAGGGCATTCCTTCTGAAAAGGAAAGCAGTAGCGTCAGTAATAGTGCCAATAGTTGCGAAGCTGGAAAAACAACTAAAAGAGAGTCCACAAGTTCAGCAGACGCAGCATTGGAGGAGGGTAGCAGCCCAAAATCCTATTCTGAGGCTGCACATGCCCGTGGAGTCAACTTCAGAACCAATACTAAAGTCACAGTGGATCCTCTGGGAACCAAATCTTTTAACCCTGATAGATCTCTGTCGCAGTTATTAAACACGCAAGCTAGTGGGATTGGTTCCAGTCACGATACTGAGCACAGCGGGGAGTCTCTTCCCGCTAGTGGCCCTAGCAATATGAGCCAAAAAGGGGGGGGGGGGGGGGGGGGGGAAGACTTCCCTAAAAAGAAAACAAAAAAGTTGTGATTCTGAGTACGAGTTGCAGGAGGTGACGGGTGCTGATGGATTCTCTACTTTCACACCTAGAGCGGTTAAGAAGTGCAGAAGCCTCCAGCATCCCGCCTCTTCCAGCTCCACTCAGGTCAACAGTACTAACAGTACTAATTTTCATAATGGCAACAACAATAACCACACTATCAGCAGTAACTCAACTGTCGACGATAATGCTCTCACTGCCACTGCCATCAAAAACGTTACAGTCAGAGAGTCTGGCCAGGAGGTAACCACTCAACTTATGAGTCTAGACTTCTCCGCAGCCATAAAAGGGACAGCCACGAGGGCTGTAAAGAAGACACCCATGAGGGTACCCATGGACAAAAACAAAAAACAGGATAAACAGGAAAAACAGCCTACACTTCCTCTAGGGAAAAAAAACCAGTAAATATTGCCGTGGTGACAAGGGTACACCCCGACACCCCAAAAGAAGCCATCAGCCAGGGTATACTAGGGTGCAAGTGGGAAAGATTCACTTCCAGAGCCACGGGCAATCGCACTTGGAAGCTGAAGGTGATCTGCCCTAACAGGATAACCAAACAAAAAATAACTTCTTTTGAAATATGCCCAAAAGAAGAAGTGCGCCCCTGGAGAAATACCATCTCAGTCGACACACTCTCACTAATCAAAACCGAATGGAAAGCTCTTCGCACTCTTAAAACCAAAACTGACCCGAGTAAGAAAGCTGACCTCAAAAAAACATACAACTGCTTTCATGGCGAGGTTAAGAAAGCCCTCCAAGCTGAAAAACAAACCAACTGGGAAAAGGCAACAGTGAACCTAAACGGGGTCCAGGATGCCAAAAAATTCTGGGACTCTTTCAAAGCCCTAACTGGGCAAAAAAGCAAAGGCCGCAAAGCCACAGCCAAACCTCTTAAAAGGGAAGACGGTTCCTTCACGCACACCGACAAAGACAAGGCTGACACCTTTGCCGACCTCCTAAGAAAAATGCATCGCCCGTATCAACGAGCAACGTTGAAACCATCATAAATGCCACTGATGACTTCATCAATGAACACCCGGATATCTACCGTGACCCCAAATTCAATAACAAGCCAGAAGACAGGGATGACGATGACCTCGTCAACCCCATCACCAATGACGAAATCATCAATGTCATAAAAAAGTGCAGAAAGTTAAAAAATTTATAGTAATTTATATATTTTTCATACTTACCAATGACCCAGACATAGCTGGTGCTAACTCTTAAAATTCTAGGGCCAAACACAAATTTTGCCCCCCAATCCCCAAAATTTGCATCTAAAACCAAAAGAAATCATGTCCTGAAGGTCCTCCATACTTTGCCTTCACTGCGCATGCGCAGTGTCAAGGACAGCCCGAAATTGGCGCCAATTACCATTCTTACAAGCAGTGCCTGGTCAGCGCTATGTACTCAGCGGAGAGGTATGAGTTCCCAACTCCTGGTAGGGCCATCCCCATCTGGGTCATTGGTAAGTATAAAAAATATATAAATTACTATAAATTTTTTAACATTTTTATACTGTACCAATGACCCAGACATAGCTGAATAGTAAAAAGGCTGGAGGGCCTAGGACACAGAGGAAAATCCAATAAGCTCAACTATATAAATAGAGTCAACCCCTCGAGGAGAAAAGGAGTATTAGGCTTTACATGTATCTTTCTTATTTTATGACAAATTAGAAAGACACAACACCCACCATAATTGAGCATAATAACATTCATGTTCTCTATTAACATCCAGTATAACCCCTTATACTAATTATTTTTAAAGTAAGCCAATAAATAAAGTTAGTCCAGAGAATTGAGACTCTTTATATTCTCTTAAAAGTGTCCGAGGATTGTATATTAACGCCCGTTTGACACGTGACATATACAAATGCTTCACACCGAGCTACACTTTAAAAATATGACATGAATGAATTTTTAACATTAATATTACACTTTAAAACCATCCCGGTAACGACTCAGAATTACTGACTCTGGAGGAGGAATCCCCTTGCTTTTCACTATAAAGCAGGTGACCTAAGGGAACAGCCTCCCCCCCCCCCCCCCCTTCCCCTTGCCTGGGTCAAATAGCCCAGAGCGAAGAGGGCAGCAGGACGGAGTCACTGCCGGAACAGAAAGCCTGCATAACTATAGTTGCAACTGTTTAGTGGACGACATTCTGAGCAACAGATAATGGACCTAAACAATGCAGGTCTCCAGAAATGGACTCAACATTTCTGAGATAAAAATTCGTGAATGTGGATGGCTGAGACCAATATGCAGCCTTCATTAAATCTGTAATAGCAACACTATTTGCGTAAGCCCAAGATGTAGAAAGAGCTCTTACTTCATGAGCCGAAATCTTAAGCACAGACTGCTGAGTTGAAGATAGATTATCATAAGCAGTACGGATAGTTAATTGAATCCATCTAGCAATAGAATGGACCGAAATGTCCTTTCTATTAGGCATCAGAGACAGAAAGAAGCATTTTCGTCCCTTTCTGATAAACTGATATCTTTGTTTATAAATACGTAAAGCTCTAACAGGACAGAGTAAAGGCCTACGCCCATCTGAAGACGGCAGGGCCTTAATAACAATAGGTTCCGGATATTTATTAGGAGCCTGATTCTTAGCTAAAAATCCAACATTAGTAGTAAAGGTAATAGTGTTCCCGACACTACGATAGTGAGAATCGTCCACTGATAGAGCATGAAGCTCACTGACTCTTCTAGCAGAAGAGAAAGCTAATAGATATGCTGTCTTATAAGACAAGAATTTGAAATCTACTGTCCCAAGAGGCTCAAATGGCTTTTCTTTCAGTTTAAGAAGAACCCAAGCTAAATTCCATTTAGGAATTAATCTAAGAGTTCTGGGTCTATTTATCGAGAAGTTTCTAACTAATTTAGATAAAGAGACATTAGATCCAATTTGTAAACTATCATGGTGTGCATAGGTATCAGATAACATAGACCTATAACCTTTAATAATAACAGGCTGCAGTTTGATCTCGTCAAACAAGTATACTAGAAAGTTTGCAATGTCTGGTATGGAGGGATTAAAAATATCAACAGAACGATCCCTACACCAATGACGAAAGACCTTCCACTTAGCCGCATAGTTTAGCGAAGAGGAGGTCCTCCTACAGCTAGAAATCGCGTCCACTGCTCATCCTGTAAAATGCTTGCCGTGCAAGAAGGACCGCACAACGGAAATACGTGAAGGTTGAGACCTTGCGGGTTGTGATGAAGTTGACGCGACTTCCCCTGCGAAAGAAGATCCTCTCGTGGAGGAAGTTTTCGCGGTAAGTCCCACAGCAGACACCTGAGTAGATTTATCCACGGTCTCTGTGGAGACAGAGATGCTACCAACAGAATTTTGCATTGAGATTGTTTTATCTTTAGCAATATTTGCTGAATCAACGGCGCTGGAGGATATGAATATCGTATCATTCCGTCCCACGAGATCCATAGAGCGTCTACTGCATATGCTCGGGGATCCGGACATGGTGACACATACGTCTGCCACTGATTGTTGAGTTGTGTCGCAAATAAATCTATCATTGGCTGTTCCCATTGGTAGCAAATCTGATTGAATACCTGTTTGTTGAGAGTCCATTCTGACGGCAACAAGCAACCCTTCCGTGAAAGGGAGTCTGCTAATACATTCAGACAACCCGGAATATGACGGACTGAAAGTAGAACTTGGTGTTCTAGAACAAACAGAAGGATTCTTTCCGTTAAATTGAATAATGTTACGGAATGAGTGCCTCCCTGGTTCCGGATATACGCCACTACTGTCGTATTGTCGGACAGGATTTGGACATGTGCTTTCTGAATAATGTTCATCCAATGACGTAATGCAAGCCAAATTGACATCATTTCCTTGATGTTTATGTGCTTGCCTAGAAACTGCGGATCCCAAAGACCCTGGCACTTCGAATCTGTTGGGATCAATGTTGCAGCCCAACCTGTTTGACTGGCATCCGTCATAATCGTAAAACACGGATCCGGCAACTGCAGTGGAACTCGCTGAGTCAACCACTGAATATTTGCCCAAGTCTGAATCTCTTGTTTCACTTGATTTGACAAGAGAACGTCTATATCGAGCGAATGAATCTTTACACTCCAATTCTGAGTCAAGAAAATTTGGAGAGGACGAGTGCGCAACCGCCCCATCGGAATGAGATCCGCAGCGGCTCCGCACAGACCTATCAGTCTCATGAACTCCCTCGCTGTGACTTTGTCTGAGTGAAGACAATAGCGAGCGTAACAACTGATTAATTTTGCTCTGGTTAACGGCAGACGAACGAGATTGTGCGTCTCGAAGCTCATTCCCAAATGAGTGAATGACTTGGACGGCACCAGATCCGACTTCTCCTCGTTTATAATAAAACCGAGACGTCGGAGTAATAGAAGCAGATTCTGCACATCGTTCTGAAGCGTTAACTCGTTGCCGTACCTCTGAAGAATGTCGTCCAGGTAGGCCGACGTTACCGCAGACGAATGAGCTCGGAAATGTATCATTACCGAGTTCATTATTCGAGTGAAAGCCCAGGGCGCTAGGTTCAAACCAAAGCACATCGCCCGGAATTGATATACAACTCCTAGGACTGTGAAGCGTAGATACTTTCTGAATGTCGGATGTACCATGACGTGAAAGTACGCATCTTTGAGATCTATGCTTGTAGCATAGTCGTCCACCCAAATACTCGCTCTGACTGATCAAATCGTCTCCATATAGAACTTCGGAGCGACGATCAGCTTGTTTATCCAGCTCAGATCTATGACTGGACGGAACGAGCCGTCTGGTTTCAGAACCAGAAACAGATGGCTGTAGAAACCCGGTGATTCCTGGTCTTCAATGACCTCTACCGCGTTCTTCATCAGAAGAGACTATACTTCCGATAAAAGAGCATCTCTTTTCTGCGGATTTGACGGAAGCTGAGTCCATTTTGGACTTCGAGTTAATGGAGGCTTTCGTTTGAAGGATATTTTTAGTCCTTCCGAAATTACCCCTCGGACCCAGGGGTCGTCCGTAATCGACGCCCACTTGTTTATAAAACTTGATAATCTTCCGCCCACCGAAACACAATAGAGGTTCAAACCATCACCTCTTGGACCTGCGAGGCCTGCGGAAGGAGAAACTACGTCCTCCATGACCCGCACCTCGTCCCGTCGACCTCGGGACGTCAGACCGGTTGTCTCGGCCAGAATAACGTCCCGTACATGAGTCGCTGCCTTGACGGTCTCTAGAATAAGACCTAGGGGACGTATAAGAACCTCTTTAGGAACTTCTCTTGGGCGTACTTGTCCCAGAAGTGCCTGTCTTACTCTTTTCTGCTGTATCCGACTTTTTGGAAGCGGATTTGAAAAGCAGAGAATCCGAAGCTTTCTTAGTTATCTTATCATAGATTGCTGAAAGCTTGCCGTCGAAGAGAAGCTCTCCGGAGACCGAAGTGACTCTGAGAGAGTTCTTCACCTTACTATCCACGCGCGTGGATGTAGCTAGGGCTGCGTCACGTCTAACCAACTCCAGGTTTGCCACTGAAAGGGCGGAGTTATACGTGGAATAAGCTACTGCCCTTGAAAGAAGTCTTAATGAGGATTGTATATCCTGGAATTCTTTCCCTTGAAGACGCAATGATAACGCCTTAGTAAGGTGGTCTGCGTATGATAAAGCGTCTAAGCTTGCTCTGTTAGACATTATTGTTGTTTCCAACATCGCAGTTGGAATAGACATAGACAACGGTAAAGACAATTCCAAGTCTTCCGCCTCGTCGTCTAGACGCAGAGGAACTCTCGGTATGCCCTGTCCTGCCGTTTCGAATTTATTCCTTGAATTGATGAAAGGCAGATTGAGAGCATTAGAGGACAAGAAACCAGCCTTGCCTGTTTTGGTAGCAAGCTTATAGATAGCGTCGTTCAATAATTCGAATGTTCTTGTGACATTATTGGACTGTGTCGGAAACTCAGGGACGATGTCTCTGAACCGATCAAAGAATTCTGTGTCCAATGATGCTATCAGTCTCTTATCCAGCATCGCAGCAATCTGGCCCGACAGAACAACTTGTGGAAGGTAATGCCGGATGAAATCTACGGCAGCTTTATGTTGTTCTGAAAGGGATAGCTCCAAATCCTCAGAATCCCTTTCGCCATCCTGTCGGACCCCATGATGTTCTCGGTCGTCCGTACCCGATGCTTCGGCGGAGAGTGCCGACCCAGCGTCGTCGGATAATTCTTGATCCGACAGAGATTCTGTCGTTTGCTGGGATGCTGCGATAATTTGTGCTATTTGGGATAGCACGTCCGTCGCTGAGGCCTGTGGAGTAGCGGTCTTACGTTGCTTAGCCGCTGGAAGCTCCGTGTACACTGACTCCTGCATACTTCTCTTATGCGAACGTCCAGAGTCTACAGGCCTCTTGTCCCTGGCTACCGGATGGCGTGACCTGGTCGCCGTGGAATCCCTGATTGGCAAAGCTGGCTGGATATCCGTGGTCACGTAGCCAAGGTGCGGTCGTGTGCGCTGCTGAGAGGATGAGGAAGCCTTTTGGACAGTCTCTCCGGACTGTTTATATAACGGAGCGTCCCGAGCGGCAGACGTATGCTCCGAATGCGAAACATTTTGTACCACAACATCTGGTCCCAGATGTTGTACGAGAGAGGGGCCTCTCTCGCTCGCAGCCTGGATGGACCGGGATGAGCTAGGAACCGGACTAATAGGTTTCCTCCGTTCTCTCCTCTGATCCGCCGTCACTGGGTGTGCACCTTGTTTATTTATAGTGCTCGCATCACCCAAATCTCCTTCCTGGACCACAACGGACGAACCCGGTTGCCGAACCATTCGATGAATGGAAGCTACACCGGGCGAGCTAGCAGACGTCAATGCCGTCGATCCTACTAGGGACCTCTTAGGCAATTGACGTATTTCCATGAGCACTTTTGCCACTAGCTCTTCATTTAATTGTGACGACGGAGGCACACTTTTGGAAGACATCACGGAAACATCACCCTGTTCTTGTTCCTCTGAAATAGTGATTGTTAAATGTTTGTCATCCCAATATACACATAATGAACAGGAGTTAGTGCGAGTACACTGACTACAATTAATACATTGATCATGAAAGTCAGAGGAAGATTTCCTCTTATTACAATTTGAACAATATCCTTTCATTGTGAAAAGAATACAAAAAGTCCTAGTACTCGCACAAACCCCTGAAAACAAAGATACATAATAACATGATCCATTAACATAGAAAAAATAATTGAAATCAAAAAAATTTTTTGAAAAATATTTTTTCAGCAAAGCCCAAGTTTCTGAAAAGTAACGTTGAGCCCCAATGGATCCCAAGCCTAAGTGTGGACAAAAATTTTAAAAATATTTTAAATGAAAGAGTCAATGACTCTGTAGCTCAACTTGGATGTGACAGGAATTAGTACTTGCTGTGACCAAGACAACTGAATAATGAATATGACAGGAATTAGTATTTGTTTTGGCCCAGTCAACAATAATAAAAAAATTACAAGGTGACTGTAATGGACTACAGATTAACACCAATCATTGTAGATTATTATTTTTGTGTGGAAATTTTCAGTCCCAAACAAAATATTTTCAGACTAAAATTTTTTCTTCTTCTTCTTAAAATTGACCAAAATGCATCAAAACACAAAAAACTAATTTCCGGATTTTGGTCCAAAAAGTCCCACCCGGACCCCAAATTTTCAGTGTAAAAAAAAATTTTTTTTTTTTTGTCTTAAAATTGTCCAAAACGCATAAAAAACCAAAAAACTAATTTCCAGATTTTGGTCCAAAATTTTCTAAGTCCCACCCGGACCCCTAATTTGCATAATTTATTCACGAGAAAAACTCTGTATTATATGTAATGTATCCCATGGTACTAAACATTCATACAAAAATTTATTCAAATCAGATCTTCCATTTGGAAGTTCTGCGCAAAAATCTGATTGCACTTAATTTTGAACAAAATGGCTGCTAGCGGCCATCTTGAATTTCAGACTGGACCCAAAAACACTCCTTCTCGTCCCACAGTGATAACAAAGGAACCCAAGAAGTTTCGTGAAGATCGGTTCATAAATACGGCCTCTAGCCCGAGCCGTATTGGGATTTGCACTCACAGTGCTGAAAGTAACACTAAATAAATCAAAGTTAGCCTAATTTGCATAATTTACACACAAGAAAAAAACCTGTAATATATGTAATGTATCCCATGGTACTAAACATTCATACAAAAAATTATTCAAATCAGAGCTTTCATATGGAAGTTCTGTACAAAAAACAGATTTCGGCATCGTCGGTACAAAATGGCTGCTGGCAGCCATCTGGAATTTGGGACTGCACCCAAAAACACTCGTTCTCGTCCCACGGTCATAACAAAGGTACCCAAGAAGTTTCAGAAAGATTGGTTCATAAATACGGCCTCTAGCCCGAGCCATAGCAGCTTGGCACTTACAGCTCTGAAAGTAACACTAAATAAATCAAAGTTAATCTAATTTGAATAATTTACGCACGAGAAAAAAAACCCGTATTATATGTGATGTATCCCATTGTACTATACATTTATACAAAACTTTATTCAAATCAGAACTTTCATACAGAAGTTCTGTACAAAAAACTGATTTTTGCATCATCGGTACAAAATGGCCACTGGCAGCCATCTTGAATTTCGGACCACACCCAAAAACACTCGTTCCCGTCCCAGGGTCATAACAAAGGTACCCAAGAAGATTCGTAAAGATTGGTTCATAAATACGGCCTCTAGCCCGAGCCATAGCAGCTTGGCACTTACAGCTCTGAAAGTAACACTAAATAAATCAAAGTCAGTCTAATTTGCATAATTTACGCACGAGAAAAAAACCTGTATTATATGTGATGTATCCCATGGTACTAAACATTTATACAAAACTTTATTCAAATCAGAACTTTCATACAGAAGTTCTGTACAAAAAACTGATTTTTGCATCATCGGTACAAAATGGCCGCTGGCAGCCATCTTGAATTTCGGACCACACCTAAAAACACTCGTTCCCGTCCCAGGGTCATAACAAAGGTACACAAGAAGTTTCGTAAAGATCGGTTCATAAATACGACCTCTAGCCCGAGCCATAGCCAATTGTTGACGTACGGACAGACGGACGACGGGCCATGACAATAGCTCAAATTTGACTTCGTCAAAGTTGAGCTAAAAATTAATGCAACACTTACGAATAATAATAATGTATCTTGTAATTATTAAACTAGTACAAAGACAAAAAATCCCCCTCCACAGAGACTGTTGCCAATGTAAACAAGAAGTGTATAAACACCAGAAACATGACTCCAGGCACTGACAACCCTGGCCCGAAATCATTTACCAATAATACACTATCTGATGCAAAACAGAGACTTCCAGGGAAGAAACTGCAGAACATCAGATGGTAGATGCAGAACACTACGCCTAAACACCCATGGCTGAGAACCTAAACATGGGGAAAAGAACAGAATTCATTCTGTTACCCAGCTAAAACTCCCAAGAAATTTTAGTAATAATATTACACAAAAATATGCCAAAAGCATGGGAGAATAGCAAGGGGGGACTTAAAGGAAAAGGAGAGAGGAAACACTGAACAAGCAGTGTAACTTTATAGCAAGAATGACAACAACAGGCCCATGCCTCGAAAATAGGCAACTTAACATAATTTCATTAAAAAATTTTAAGTTACAGCCCTGAATATTTTCTGTCACTCATTTTTCCTCTCCTCCTTCTATATCCTCTTTAGATTCACCATTTCTCTATTATTTATGTGTCTGGCATCATTTAAACTGAGATTTACAAGCACAAATATCAGTCAGATGTGAACTGATGAAGGGCCAAACAAAGAATGATAATTGGCGCCAATTTCGGGACGTCCTTGACACTGCGCATGCGCAGTGAAGGCAAAGTATGGAGGACCTTCAGGACATGATTTCTTTTGGTTTTAGATGCAAATTTTGGGGACTGGGGGGCAAAATTTGTGTTTGGCCCTAGAATTTTAAGAGTTAGCACCATTGGTACAGTATAAAAATTTCCTCCTCACACGACGAGGACGAAGTGAGTTACAAAATCCTAAAACAAAGCCCAAATTCCCTAATCGAAAAATTTAACAAACTGTACAACGCATGCCTCACCCATGGCTACTTTCCTAAATGTTGGAAAACAGCCATCGGTGACATGATACCAAAACCTGACAAGGATCCTTCCAATCCAGCCAGCTACTGCCCAATCAGCCTCCTCAGCTGCATTGGCAAGGTATTCGAACGAATCCTTACCAATCGCCTCAGGAGGCACCTTGAAGATAACGATTTTTTTAATAAGTGGCAAAGAGCCTATAGAATCTGTAAAGAAGGCATTGAGCATGTCTACCACCTAGCCACTCAAATGAAAACTGCGATTAAAAATCAGCAAATAGGCGCGGCAGTCTTTTTAGACATCAAAAAAGCATTTGACTCTGTATGGCACAATGGAATGTGCCTCAAATTATCTAAAATGAAACTCCCCATGAAACTGCATAGACTACTCTCCTCCTTCCTAAATGATCGCGAAATTAAAGTCAGAGTAAATAATGAAATGTCCGACAGCGTCCCCCTAGAAGCAGGCACCCCCCAAGGGTCCGTCCTCAGCCCCCTCCTGTACATCATCTATGTAAACGATCTCAAATTCTCCGAGGATTGTGTTCAAGTCTCCCAATTCGCGGACGATAAGGGCCTCTGGGACTCTAATAATACTGCCAATCAACTCCAAAAACCGGTGCAACGCGCTCTCGATGACCTAGAACACTGGTGTGCCAAATGGAGAATAAAGCTGAACTCGAATAAAACCCAATGAATCACCTTTACTCGGAAGACAAAAAACCGAGACCTTGACCTCAAACTTATGGATAAAGTCCTCCCAGAATGCAAAGAAGCAAAATTCCTTGGCATTACCATTGATCAAAATCTATCCTTTAACAAACACACCAACGATACTGCCAGTAAAGCAAAAACAGAGTAATTTATTAAAAATGCTTAAGGGAACTTCCTGGGGAGCCAACCAGGCTACTCTACTCAAACTATACAAAGCCTTTGTGTGCCTAGTACTCGAGTACGGGGCCATCATCCTAACTGAGCTTAACCAAACAAATATGGGAAAACTACAGAAGGTCCAAAATCACGCGCTTAGGGTCGTCCTCCACGCCCCATGGGATACACCCATCAAAACACTTCACGACAGAGCCGACATCCCCACCATAAAATACCGCCTTGCCTCTCTAGCCGTGAAGAACCATGACCGGCTAACCAATAGTCAACTAATATCTGAACTACAGGTTATTTGCGATAGCAGACAAAAACCCCCAAACTTAAGGAATTACTAACTAGGACTTATAACCGGGGGCAAAACGCCTAATCTTAAAAAAATACTTAGTAGGATTTACAGCTGAGAGCAAGACACAAAAGTCACACCTCTAGGTGTGGCTCTATGTGTAAGCCTGTTCTTCGCTACCTCAATTATCTAAAATACAGTTAAAACTAGAAGTCCTGTCATCAAAAGCACACAAATAGCACGTCGATCTGCGCGTTAATCTATGCCCTATGACCATAGTAAGACTATCAAATTCTGTACATATGGCCTGTGTACAAGCAATGTTTCTGCCAATAGACCTCCGGGTAACCCAGAGGTCCATTGGCAGAAACATTGCCTGTGTTTGCTATGAGTAACCAGAAGAATCTGCCGTACTTTGGATGCCATTCGATATGGCAATTGGGCGCAATTTCTACGTGCAATTAAGCCTAGATAAGCGCACAGTTCGTGACAGGACTTCTAGTTTTAACTGTAGGCCGATCATAAAACTAGGTCTTTAAACGAGGACAAGACCGGAAAGTAACACCCCCGGGTGTGGCTCTGTGTGTAAGCCTGTTCTTCGACTCAATACAAAATAGGGAACGAGAAGGTGAACTAACAGGCAGATTAACATCTCAGCTGTGGCCTTCTACCAGAAAGGGCTGCCTTCACCAACTCAATTAAAGTAACTAAAAATCAATAGGAATTATAGCCGAGGGCAAAACGCCTAAACTTAACCCTTTACCCAACGTAACAGCCAAAACCGGCCAGCGCTATTCTCAAAAATCGCCAATTAATTTTCATTATTTTTTTCATTTTTTGTCTCAAAAACATAGGTTATGACCCCTCATTGGAATGAGCTCGTCGAGCTCGTTCCAATGAGGGGTCATAACCTATGTTTTTGAGGCAAAAAATGAAAAAAATTAGTTATTCAAGAATTTTTTTTGCAAGTGTCGTCTGCTTTTCATGTTAGGTAAAGGGATAAGGTAATACTAACTAGAACTTATAACCGAGGGCAAGACAGGAAAGTAACACCTCTGGGTGTGGCTCTGTGTGTAAGCCTGTAAGCTACCTCAACAATCCAAAATAGGCCGTTCATAAAACTAGGACTTTTAAATGAGGACAAGACAAGAAAGTAACACCTCCGGGTGTGGCTCTGTGTGTAAGCCTGTTCTTCGCCTCGGTCGAAAAGGTGAACTAACAGGCAGATTAACAGCTTAGCTGTGGCCTCTACCAAAAAGGGCTGCCTTCACTGACTCAGCTAAATTACATCACATTTAAAGACTGTTTAAAACTAAGTATGCTATTTTTGTTTTCTATCTTTTATATAATCTAATGAAAACTAATTCTGCCTTCTTCTTTTTGCAGGTACACAGAAGATGCTTTTTGACAAGCATCCCAATAACTGCTATGGACACTAAAACCGTTATGGAAACTGTAACCCCCATGGTTCCTGAACATCAAGCACTCCATCCCTAAAAGTGATCGACCACTTCAAGGGAGGTGAGCATTGGTCCTGCATCCCACCTCTTCCCCTTTTTGTAAGCATCCACATTGCGCATCTTTTGTCCCAACCAAATAGAATTATAATGCAGGCCTGCCCCCAAACCAGGGAAGTTTGGGTCTTCTTTCTGGTGGTCCCCGAAAGGGGTCGTTGTTATTTTGTTTCCAAAGACGTCCAACCATAACCTGACTTAGACAGCCTGAGGCAGACTATACTTGCCAATGATGGCCCGCCGTCGACATCTTCTCCGAAGTGGCAGACAATACTTGCCCAAAAACTTAAGACTACTGCACCCTCGGGGATAGGCAGTACCTTTGTGAGAGGACCCAACCTCCCACACTGGTCCTCACCTGAGGGTTCAACCTACATCAGTCAATGAAGCCACACACCTGTAACACCTCAACCGGAGACACCTGCCGAGTACCAGAACCTCTTCCTCCTTCAACACGCCTTGACATGAGACAAAATTGATCATAAACAGTTACTGAGGGTCGAGAGGGGCTTGCCCCAAACCGTCCCTGCGCGCCTTCAGTGCGCGAAACAATTCCGTCCGTTATAGTTTTTGTACACAAAGGGAAACTAAAGTTATTACATGAAAACTAAAATTTGATTTATAGTCACAATGACATTTACCTCTGACCTACTAACCCCAAATGCTATCCCCAATCACTGACACCTTATAGACAATCATAGTATGAATTAATAGTTTTGCATGCAAAAGGTAACTAAAGTTAATACAAAGAAATCAGAAATCCATTTATAGTAGTAATAACCTTGACCTTTGACCCCCAAATGCAATCTCCATCAACGACAACTTATATACAATCTGTGCATGTTATAGTTTCATAATCAAAAGAAACTAAAGTTATTGCACGGAAACCAAAAATCTACTTATAGTAACAGTGACACAGACCCTTGACCAATTGACTCCAAATGGAATCCAAACCCCATTATGAGCAACCAGTGTATGAAGCATGAGCATCACACCAAAATTATTGTCTGGAAATAGGTGGTAGATGGACAGATGGATCCAACTCAAAACTAGAGGTGTGACTGTCCAAGATGGGCCTGTTTTTACCCCTGCTGCCATGATTATTCTAAGATGAAAAGGGGCATAACTCTGCCCCTTTTGACAGCCAGTGTCATATTGTGTCTGACATTTGACAGGTGGAGGAAGGCGAAATACCCAAAAAGAACCATCAAGCAATGGTGCGCAACTGTCAGACTCCCCAAAGTACAAATTCCACACCAGCATGATCAGCATTTGTTGAAGACATTGGACTGTTGACGCATGGTATGCCTTAGTATACGGTGCCACCATGCCACCATGTGGGTAATTGGGATAAAGTACCTTGCCCAAAGACACAACGCAATTACCCAAGCAGGGATCGATTTTTTACAATACATTGTTTTTATAGGAAATACTACATGTTCCGACTTGGCGACGCAGATATCCAGAGTTGATGCTGCACCACATCAACATCGACAATGACTAGTCGACTAATCGTTCAAACACTACCAGCCCATTTCATAAAAGTAGTCCAACATTTAGACCGGACTGTCTGTTTTTACTCTTTGTATTTGTATAAGTTTTAGTCTTAAGTCTAAAAAGTCCAACTAGACCAGATCTACAGTTTAAACCAGAAGTTCTGTCATGAAATGCGCACAAATAGCACGTCGATCTGCACGTTAATCTACGCGTTATGACCATAGTAAGGCTATCAAATTCTGTACATATGGCCTGTGCACAAGCAATGTTTCAGCCAATGGACCTCCGGGTAACCCAGAGGTCCATTGGCAGAAACATTGCCTGTGTTTGCTATCAGTAACCTGGAGAACCTGCCGTGCTTTTGGATGCCTTCCGATATGGCAATTGCATGCAATTCCTACGCGCAATTGAGCCTAGAAAAGCACACAGTTCGTGACAGGACTTCTAGTTTTAACTGTAAAACAATTTTAGACCTCATCCAAAATGTGTTTACATTTCACGAACTGTGCCCAAGTCGAAAAAAGAATGGATTGCAGATTGAAAAGCATGCAAATTTAGAGTGGGGTCAGCCCATGTCAACCTGTGTCATTTTCTTGAACTGATTGTGAAGATGACAGACGCCGACATTAGTAATACTGAAGTGCTTCATGGGATTTATTTGCTGTTAGAATATGCCGCCACCAAAATGTTTTCAGAAAACGGGTAAAATATTTTAAAATTTATAATGATACTGAGTTCATTGACAGGTTCACAGTTAGTAAAGAGACTGTGAAAAACATCATTACTCAAATTTCGGATCAGATTAAGCACACAACAAACAGAAATCATTGTATTTCACCTGAGCTTCAAGTGCTGACATGTTTTCGTTTTTATGCAATGGGCAATTACCAATGTGTAGCAGGAGACCTTGTGGTTATAAGTACAGCATCAGTTTGCTGTATAGTGTGACGAGTCAGTGTAGCAATTACATCATTAAAAAGGTACTATATCGTAGTGTTGAAACGATTAGCCGACTAATCGATGTCGACGCGATTATTAAATTAGTCGATCCCTAAATCTGCTAGTCGATTAGTCGGAACATCTGCCCCAACATTACACAATCCCCTTAAATTCACCCAACGTTGTTGCAAACGTCACAAGTAAACTCTCGAAATCAAAAAACAACCCACGGAAATAACGCGTTTGATGGTTCCGACTGCATGAATAACAACCCTAGTTGGCCAACTGACCAGAGATTGAATAAGACCAGGGGTGCGTGAAGTAAACAGGGAAAAATATATGGGTGAGCTTATTCTCGAGGGAGCAGCCTGCAAGAAAATTAGGACCCAAAGTTGACATGAAATTAGGCCACCTACGGACATCAATTTGTTCACCAGGTACTGGTAAGTTCGAAATGTCTTATAGAAACATCAAAGAGAAATTATGGAAGAACACATACCAGTTTGTATTTGGAACAATTTGTTATCACTAAAGAACCAATTACAAAATCCATGTGCTTTTTATTTTCATTTTGTAAATACATGCGGACAAATTCCTGGAAATCTGCGAGTTTCCAGGAAATTGAAAGTGAAACTAGCTTTTCCTCGAACTGCAACTGAGTTAAGAGGAAACCCAATCAGGTCAGGTGATGATTTTCAAAGCAGACAATATGGAAATTAGTAGGCGTGTTTGATGTATGCATAATTATGGACAGATAAGAGGTTAAGTCATAATACGAGAAGTTGTGTGAGAGTGTTCGGTGTACAATTGTTGACAGACTGATGACTGCTGTGGGCGTTAACTGTGCTTAATTTTCAACAGGGGATGTACATCACGCATGCGTAAAGAGCACTTCCTTTTGTTAACATTCAATGGGATGGAACGAATAATATAAAAAAAACCTGAATAATGATTTATTTTATTAAAATATCAGTGACTATATTGAGAAAAAATTATTTTAAACAGAAGCTACCAACATTAATTCTCTCTCGAAACTGAAAGAGGTTTTGTGGACTTTGAAAGCTTCACTTGCCATTGTTTCACTGCAAGTATTACTGTTAGTTTTAACCAGGGAAGAACGGCGGAACACGTGTTTGAACAGTTTGATAACAATAACATGGGGGCTTCGACTAGTCGATTAGTAATCGATTACTGCTGGCGACTAGTCGATTCCTGAAAATCACTAATCGTTTCAACACTACTATATCGACATGCCAGATGTATCCGAGGCTGACCATATGAAGCGCAAGTTTCACCAAATGGCTGGATTTCCGGAATTGACTGGCTGCATTAACTGTACTCATATAAGACTCGCACGCCCCACTAAAATTGAAAATCTTGCCATTTATGTCAACCGTAAGGGTTACTATTCCCTTATGGCAATTGGTTTGCGTTGCAGATATGAAGATCTGAAATGTGGTTGTTCATTGGCCAAGGTCCAGTCACCACGTTAGTTGAATTTTTCAGAACTCGACTCTATTGGATCTCTATAGAGGAGATCAGCATTTCCCATCTTAATGACGTATGCCCTTCCACGCACGTGACTTTTATGTACAAAACAAATCGCACGTGGAATATTCGCAGTGCACAAGCCTCAAAAGAAATGGTCGACGTTTGCGCGATAAGACAAAAACTGAATCGGTAATCCGATAAAAAAAACGGACATAAATATTGGAACAACTTATAGAAATGGTCAGTTTTAATACAAATAACAAGGTAAATCTGAGCTGAAAGTTAAAAAATTTATAGTAATTTATATATTTTTTATACTTACCAATGACCCAGACTTAGCTGGTGCTAACTCCAACAAAACCAGGGCCAAACACAAATTTTGCCCCCCAATCCCCAAAATTTGCATCCAAAACAAAAAGAAATCATGTCCTAAAGGACCTCCATAGTACGCCTCTACTGCGCATGCGCAGTGACGCAGTCGTCCCGAAACTGGCGCCAATTATCATTCTTACTGGCAGTGCCTGGTCAGCGCTATGTACTCAGCAGGGAGGCAAGAGTTCCCAACTCCAGGGAGGGCCATCCCCGTCTGGGTCATTGGTAAGTATAAAAAATATATAAATTACTATAAATTTTTTAACATTTTTATACTGTACCAATGACCCAGACTTAGCTGAATAGTAAACAGGCTGGAGGGCCTAGGACATAGAGGAAAATCCAATAAGCTCAACTATATAGTAAAGAGGTAACCCCTTAAGGAGAAAAGGAGTATTAGGCTTTACATGTATCTTTCTTATTTAATATTAAATTAGAAAGATACACTACCCTTAATAATTGAGCACAATAACATTCATGTTCTCTATTAACATCCAGTATAACCCTTATACTAATTATTTTTAAAGCAAGCCAATAAATAAAGTAGTCCCGAGAATTGAGACTCTTTATAATCATTTAAAAGTGTCCGAGTATTGTATATCAAAGCCCGTTTGACACTTGACATATACAAATGCTTCACACCGAGCTACACTTTAAAAATAAGACATGAATGAAATTAAACATTAATATTACACTTTAAAACCATCCCGGAAGCGACTCAGAAATACTGACTTGGAGGAGGCATTCCCTTGCTTTTCACTATAAAGCAGGTGACCTAAGGGAACACCCGCCCCCCCCCCCCCTTCCCCTTGCCCTGGGTCAAATAGCCCAGAGCGAAGAGGGCAGCCGGACGGAGTCACTGCCGGAACAGAAAGCCTGCATAACTATAGTTGCAACTGTTTAGTGGACGACATTCTGAGCAACAGATAACGGACCTAAACAATGCAGGTCTCCAGAAATGGACTCAATATTTCTGAGATAAAAATTCGTAAATGTGGATGGCTGAGACCAATAAGCAGCCTTCATTAAATCTGTAATAGCAACACTATTAGCATAAGCCCAGAAAGTAGAAAGAGCTCTTACTTCATGAGCAGAAATCTTAAGCACAGACTGCTGAGAAGATAAATCTTCATAAGCAGTACGGATAGTTAACTGAATCCATCTAGCAATAGAATGGACTGAAATGTCCTTTCTATTAGGCATCAAAGACAGAAAGAAACGTTTCCGTCCCTTTCTGATAAACTGAGATCTCTGTTTATAGATACGTAGTGCTCTAACAGGACAGAGTAAAGGCCTACGCCCGTCTGAAGACGGAAGAGCCTTAATGACAATAGGTTCCGGATATTTATTAGGAGCCTGATTCTTAGCTAAAAAACCCACATTAGTAGTGAAGGTGATAGTGTTCCCAACACTACGATAATGAGAATCATCCACCGATAGTGCATGAAGCTCACTGACTCTTCTGGCAGAAGAGAAAGCTAAGAGAAAAGCTGTCTTATAAGATAAGAATTTGAAATCTACTGTCCCAAGAGGTTCAAATGGCTTTTCCTTCAATTTAAGGAGAACCCAAGCTAAATTCCACTTAGGAATTAATCTAAGAGTTCTGGGTCTATTTATCGAAAAGTTTCTAACCAATTTCGATAAAGAGACATTAGATCCAATTTGTAAACTATCATGATGTGCATAGGTATCAGATAACATAGATCTATAACCCTTTATAGTAACAGGCTGCAGTTTGATTTCGTCAAACAAGTATACTAGAAAGTTTGCAATGTCTGGTATAGAGGGATCAAATATATCTACAGAATGATCCCTACACCAACGACGAAAAACCTTCCACTTAGCCGCATAGTTTAGCGAAGAGGAGGTCCTCCTACAGTTAGAAATCGCGTCCACTGCTCGTCCTGTAAAGTGCTTGCCATGCAAGAAGGACCGCACAATGGAAAAACGTGAAGGTTGAGACCTTGCGGGTTGTGATGGAGTTGGCGCGATTTCCCCTGCGAAAGAAGATCCTCTCGTGGAGGAAGCTTCCGCGGTAGGTCCCACAACAGACACCTGAGTAGATTTATCCACGGTCTCTGTGGCGACAGAGATGCTACCAACAGAATCTTGCATTGAGATTGTTTTATCTTTAGCAATACTTGTTGAATTAACGGCGCTGGAGGATACGCATATCCTATCATTCCGTCTCAAGGGATCGACAGAGCGTCTACTGCAAATGCTCTTGGATCCGGACACGGGGACACATACGTCTGCAACTGATTGTTGAGATGTGTCGCAAATAAGTCTATCATTGGCCGTTCCCATTGGTAGCAAATCTGATTGAATACTTGTTTGTTGAGAGTCCACTCCGACGGCAACAAGCGACCCTTTCGTGAAAGGGAGTCTGCTAGCACATTCAGACGACCCGGTATGTGACGGACCGAAAGAAGAACGTGATGTTCTAACGCAAACAGAAGGATTCTTTCCGTTAGATTGAACAACGGAACTGAATGAGTGCCTCCCTGATTCCGTATATACGCCACTACTGTCGTATTGTCGGATAGGATTTGGACATGAGCATCGTGAATAATGTCCATCCAGTGACGTAACGCAAGCCAAATTGACATCATTTCCTTGATGTTTATGTGCTTGCACAGGAATTGCGGATCCCAAAGACCCTGGCATCTCGAATCCGTTGGGATTAATGATGCACCCCAACCTGTTTGACTGGCATCCGTCATAACGGTAAAACTCGGATCCGGCAACTGCAGCGGAACTCCTTGAGTTAACCACTGAATGTTTGCCCAAGTCTGAATCTCTTGTTTCACTTGATCTGACAAGAGAACGTCTACATCGAGCGAATGAATTTTCACACTCCAATTCTGAGTCAGGAAAATTTGAAGAGGACGTGTGCGTAGCCGCCCCATCGGAATGAGATCCGCGGCGGCTCCGCACAGACCTATCAGTCTCATAAATTCTCTCGCCGTGACTTTGTCTGCGTGCAGACAATAGCGAGCGTAACAACTGACTAATTTCGCTCTGGTTAACGGCAGACGAACGAGATTGTTGTGCGTCTCGAAGCTCATTCCCAGATGAGTGAATGACTTGGACGGCACCAGATCCGACTTCTCCTCGTTTACTATGAAACCGAGACGTCGGAGCAATAGAAGAAGATTCTGAACATCATTCTGAAGCGTTAACTCGTTGCCGTACCTCTGAAGAATGTCGTCCAGGTAGGCCGACGTTACCGCAGACGAATGAGCTCGGAAGTAGATCATTACCGAGTTCATTACCCGAGTGAAAGCCCAGGGTGCTAGATTCAATCCGAAGCACATGGCCCGGAACTGATACACCACTCCTAGGACTGCGAAGCGTAGATACTTTCGGAATGTCGGATGTACCATGACGTGAAAGTACGCATCTTTGAGATCTATGCTCGTTGCATAATCGTTCACCCGAATACTCGCTCTGACCGATCGAATCGTCTCCATATAAAACTTCGGAGCGACAATCAGCTTGTTTATCCAGCTCAAATCTATGACTGGACGGAACGAGCCGTCTGGTTTCGGAACCAGAAACAGATGGCTGTAGAATCCCAGAGATTCCTGGTTTTCTACGACCTCTACCGCGTTCTTCGTTAAAAGAGACTGCACCTCTGATAACAGAGCGTCTCTTTTCTGTGGATTTGACGGAAGATGAGTCCACTTTGGACTTCGAGTTAATGGAGGCTTTCGTTTGAAGGATATCTTTAGACCTTCCGAAGTCACTCCTCTCACCCTCTCACTCTTGTGAAAAACTCGACAACCTTCCGCCAACCGGAACACGATAGAGGTTTAAGCCATCACCTCCTGGACCTGCGAGGCCTGCGGTAGGAGAAACCACGTCTTCCACGACCCGCACCTCGCCTCGTCGACCTCGGGGCGTCCGACCGATTGTCCCGGCCTGAAGGACGTCCCGAACGAGAGTCGCTATCCTGACGGTCTCTCGAATAAGACCAAGAGGACGCACCGGAACCTCTATAGGAACCTCTCTTGGGCACATTAGACCCAGAAGTGCCTGTCTTATTCGTGTCTGCTGTATCTGACTTTTTAGGAGCCGATCTGAACAACAGAGAATCATTAGCTTTCTTTTTAATTTTATCATAAATAGCAGAAAGCTTGCCGTCAAAGAGAAGTTCTCCTGAGACCGAAGCGACTCTAAGAGAGTTCTTCACCTTAGAATCCACTAGTTAACCACTGAATGTTTGCCCAAGTCTGAATCTCTTGTTTCACTTGATCCGACAAGAGAACGTCTACATCGAGCGAATGAATTTTCACACTCCAATTCTGAGTCAGGAAAATTTGAAGAGGACGTGTGCGTAGCCGACCCATCGGAATGAGATCCGCGGCGGCTCCGCACAGACCTATCAGTCTCATAAATTCTCTCGCCGTGACTTTGTCTGCGTGCAGACAATAGCGAGCGTAACAACTGACTAATTTCGCTCTGGTTAACGGCAGACGAACGAGATTGTTGTGCGTCTCGAAGCTCATTCCCAGATGAGTGAATGACTTGGACGGCACCAGATCCGACTTCTCCTCGTTTACTATGAAACCGAGACGTCGGAGCAATAGAAGAAGATTCTGAACATCATTCTGAAGCGTTAACTCGTTGCCGTACCTCTGAAGAATGTCGTCCAGGTAGGCCGACGTTACCGCAGACGAATGAGCTCGGAAGTAGATCATTACCGAGTTCATTACCCGAGTGAAAGCCCAGGGTGCTAGATTCAATCCGAAGCACATGGCCCGGAACTGATACACCACTCCTAGGACTGCGAAGCGTAGATACTTTCGGAATGTCGGATGTACCATGACGTGAAAGTACGCATCTTTGAGATCTATGCTCGTTGCATAATCGTTCACCCGAATACTCGCTCTGACCGATCGAATCGTCTCCATATAAAACTTCGGAGCGACGATCAGCTTGTTTATCCAGCTCAAATCTATGACTGGACGGAACGAGCCGTCTGGTTTCGGAACCAGAAACAGATGGCTGTAGAATCCCAGAGATTCCTGGTTTTCTACGACCTCTACCGCGTTCTTCGTTAAAAGAGACTGCACCTCTGATAACAGAGCGTCTCTTTTCTGTGGATTTGACGGAAGATGAGTCCACTTTGGACTTCGAGTTAATGGAGGCTTTCGTTTGAAGGATATCTTTAGACCTTCCGAAGTCACTCCTCTCACCCTCTCACTCTTGTGAAAAACTCGACAACCTTCCGCCAACCGGAACACGATAGAGGTTTAAGCCATCACCTCCTGGACCTGCGAGGCCTGCGGTAGGAGAAACCACGTCTTCCACGACCCGCACCTCGCCTCGTCGACCTCGGGGCGTCCGACCGATTGTCCCGGCCTGAAGGACGTCCCGAACGAGAGTCGCTATCCTGACGGTCTCTCGAATAAGACCAAGAGGACGCACCGGAACCTCTATAGGAACCTCTCTTGGGCACATTAGACCCAGAAGTGCCTGTCTTATTCGTGTCTGCTGTATCTGACTTTTTAGGAGCCGATCTGAACAACAGAGAATCATTAGCTTTCTTTTTAATTTTATCATAAATAGCGGAAAGCTTGCCGTCAAAGAGAAGTTCTCCTGAGACCGAAGCGACTCTAAGAGAGTTCTTCACCTTAGAATCCACTAGTGTGGATGTAGCTAGGGCTGCGTCACGTCTAACCAACTCCAGATTTGCCACTGAAAGGGCGGAGTTACACGTGGAATAAGCTACTGCCCTTGAAAGAAGTCTTAAAGAGGATTGTATATCCTGAAACTCTTCCCCTTGAAGGCGCAGTGATAACGCCTTAGTAAGGTGATCTGCGTAAGATAAGGCATCTAAATTGGCTCTGTTAGACGCAATAGCTGTTTCCAACACCGCGGTTGGAATAGAAGCTGACGACGGTAATGATAGCTCTAAGTCTTCCGCCTCGTCGTCCATACGCAGAGGAACTCTCGGTATACCCTGTCCTGCCGTATCGAATTTATTCCTTGCATTAATGAAAGGCAGGTTAAGAGTATTAGCGGACAAGAAACCTGCTTTCCCCGTCCTGGAAGCAAGTTTAAATATAGCGTCGTTCAATAATTCAAATGTTCTTGCAACATTATTGGACTGCGACGGAAACTCGGGAGCGATGTCCCTGAACCGCTCAAAAAATTCAGAGTCCAATGACGCTATAATTCTCTTGTCCGGAAGCGCAGCAGTCTGGCCCGACGGAACAACTTGAGGGAGAAAGTGCCGGATGAAGTCCACGGCAGCTTTATGTTGTTCCGAAAGGGATAGCTCCAATTCATCCGTATCCCTTTCACCATCCGGTCGGACCTCCCGATGTTCCCGGTCGTCCGCCCCCGATGCTTCGGCGGAGCGTACCGACCCAGCGCCGTCGGATAATTCTCGATCCGACACCGTTTCTGTCGGCTGCTGGGATGCTGCGATAAGCTGTGCTATCTGCACAAGAATGTCCGACGTCGAGACCTGCGGAGGCGCAGTCTTTCGCTGCTTCGCCGAGGGCAGCTCCGCATCAGATGGCTCCCGCATACTTTTCCTATGCGAACGTCCGGAGTCCATCGGTCTCGAATCCCTGGCTGCCGGATGGTGTGACCTGGTCGCCGAAGAATCCTTCATCGGCGAAGCTGGTAAAATATCGGAGGTCACGCAGCCAAGGTGCGGTCGTGTGCGCTGACGAGAAGAGGAAGCCTTAACAGTCTCTGCGGACTGCTTATACAACGGAGCGTCCCGAGCGACGGACGTATGCTCCGCTAAAGACACATTTTGTACCACAACATCTGGTCCCAGATGTTGTTGTACGAGAGAGGGACCTCTCTCGCTCGCGGCCCGGCTGGACCTGGACGAGCTAGGAACCGGACTAAAAGGCTTCCTCCGTTCTCGTTTACTATCCGCCGTCACTGGGTGTGCATCTATTATGTTTATAGTGCTCGCATCACCCAAAATTTCCTCTTGGACCGCATCGGACGAACCCGGCTGCCGAACCATTCGGTGAATGGACGCTACACCGGGCGAGCTAGCGGACGACATTTGTCTAATCTCCATGAGCACTTTTGCCGCTAGCTCTGAATTCATTTGTGACGACGGACGCACACTTGAAGAAGATAACATGGAAACATCACCCTGTTCTGGTTCCTCTGAAATAGAAACTGAGAGAGTAGAGTGACCTTGTGGAGAAAGAGCCGGCATCGCTCTTTCTCCAGAAACAACATATCGTGACACACGTTTCCAATGTTTCTCATCCCAATGTTCACATATAGGACAGGGATTAATGCGAGAACACTGACTACAATTAATACAATGATCATGAAAGTCAGAGGAAGATTTCTTCCTATTACAATTTGAACAATGTCCCTTCATTGTGAAAGAACAACAATAAGTCCTAGTTACTCGCAAAAACCCCTGACACAAAGATACATAATAACATGATCCATTAATAAATGAAAAAACAATTGCAAAACAAAATAATTTTGAAAAAATATTTTTTCAGAGAAGCCCAAGTTGCTGAAAAGTAACGTTGAGCCCCGATGGATCCGATGGCAAAGTGTGGTCAAAAATTTTAAATTTATATAAAATAATTAATGAGACACTTTCGGATAATATAAATGTATCTTATAATGAGATAAACTACCACAAAGGCAAACAGCCCCCCTCAAAAAAGGCTGTTGCCAATGAAAACAAACAGTGTAAACACACTAGAAAACATGACTCCAGGCACTGAAAAAACTGGCCCGGAATCAGTCATCAATTACACTCTATCTGATGCAAAACAGAGACTCCCAGGGGAGAATCTGTAGAACATCAGATGGAAGATGCAGAACACAAACGTTATACACCCATGGGTGAAAACGTAACTATGGGGAAAATAACAGAAAACATTCTGTAACCAAGCAACTCTCCCAGGAAATTTTAGAAATGAAACTTCTCAAAAATATGTCAAAAGAATGGGAGAATTGCCAGGGGGGACTTTAGAAGGCTAGGGGAGAGGAAACACTGAATAAGCAGTGCAACAATTAGCAAGAATGACAACAAGAGGCCCATGCCTCGAAAATAGGCAACTTAACATAATTTCATCAAAAAATTTTAAGTACAGCCCTGATTATTTTTTGCCACTTCTTTTTCCTCTCCTCCTTCTATCCTCCTTAGAATCACATTTTCTCCAAAAATTACGTGTCTGGCATCCTTTAAACTGAGATTTACAAGCACAAAGATCAGTGAGATGTTGACTGATGAAGGGCCAAACAGAGAATGATAATTGGCGCCAATTTCGGGACGACTGCGTCACTGCGCATGCGCAGTAGAGGCGTACTATGGAGGTCCTTTAGGACATGATTTCTTTTTGTTTTGGATGCAAATTTTGGGGATTGGGGGGCAAAATTTGTGTTTGGCCCTGGTTTTGTTGGAGTTAGCACCAGCTAAGTCTGGGTCATTGGTACAGTATAAAAATATTAAACTGTAGGTGTGCAGACCTACAGTCTGAATCACCGTGGTGTTGTGTATTTTCGCTGCTTCGCAAAAGTTAAAAACAATACGAAATACCGATATAGCAAATTATTTTTAATGAGCTTTTATTTATTTTTTCTGTTCACACAAATTAGAGTTGGATTGTGGAATACGTAGTACATCCATTATGGAATGATTCTTACAGAAACGTAAGCATGGCTGCATCTTCTATAAAACCTCGCTTTAATATGAGACCTCTTTCCTACTTGCCCAGGCCCAGGGTACCACAGACATGGCATATGGACCTTACAAGTTACAGTCACGACGACCGTGCAATTCCCAATTATTATTTTCAATGACGTAGCCGGTGGTTGGGGTGGGGCTGGGATTCTCCAAAAAGTCGTTAAATAATTGCAGAGGGTCCCTGCAATTCACTTTCTTTGACTTTCAAAACACTGATTTTTCAAATTTTTCCTGAGATGGATCCCTTGACCACACATGGGGGTAGTGGGCACTTCTGGGTGTTTGATAAAATAAAGGGATAATAAGGCAAGACTTCTTGTCTGTGAGAGAGAGTGAGAGAGAATATCAAAACACACAAAGAATAACATTTTGTTCTATTTTTGCTTCAGGTAGAACTGAACTTTCATCACTTCAGCACATTGTAAAAATAGTACACCGTCATTGTTGCTTGGGGTGGAAGCCCTCTAAAAGGGACAACATGGGTATAAACGATTGACTAAACTTGACTTTATCTCCATGTTGTGGTCATGCTTAGCCATTGTATATAAATATGTGACCTTAAACACCAATAAGTAAGTACTCCCAAAACAATGATTGAAGCACACAGAGATAAAAAATTGTCCCCATTATGCACCCATCCTTATCCTTGACTAACAAATTTCTCATTATGCACTTGTTGATTTCTGAATTATGCACTTGTAGACTCCTGATATATAAAAAAAGCCTTTTGTATCAAGTTTTGAAAAGAAAATAATCATCATCTGAAAAAGACACAGACATCAGGTGGGGAGGAGATATGCAGGGGGAGGGGGCATAAACTTACCCCCCCCCCCCACTCCCCTCAGTGGGGGAAGATGAACTTCTTACCCGTGGGCCTGTACCTATTTTTGGGGTCAGGAATTGGCACTCCACTACTGTAAGTAATGATTGGAAATGGGGCTATCCACCTCGATAAATCCCTGCAAGTGCCCAAGCAAATTTTCACAGGTAAATACTGTTTATGAAACCCAAACGGAATGATTAATATGGAGTGATAACATAATACATAAACTTGATCAAGAAGTTAGCTGGGGTGAGGGGGGAGTGTTTAACTGCACCCCCCCCCCCCCCCTAAAAGACGCCAAAAAATATATTGGGGTGTGGAGAGCCTACTTTCATCCCATCCCAACCCCACAGGGTAATTAAACCCCACCAAGTAATTGTTTGGGGAGTGGTGTAACTCCTTAAAGTTTAGTTATGCATATACCCTGCAGTGCATGAACAATGTGCTGATTTAATCCACGTATCCTTGTGAATCAAAACCCATGCATCATGGGGCATCTCAGGAGATTTCTGTGACGGTCTGACTTTAGCTTTAACAAAAGCAAAATCTTTATCTGCTACTGTCACAAATAATGTTTGTACCCAGCCGTCTTTAAAATACTGGATGGCTTTCAACGATTTTCTTGCTTTGAGTTTTTCATTGTCAAAGTCCCCTGGTGTATTTATTAGGTAAATGTAAATGTCAGAGAAATCAATCTCGGACATTTTTCTCATGTCGTCCGACCATTTACCAACATTTATTGTGGCGGGGTCTGGCAGAACTGTTCCATTCTCAAGAGATAGTTTCTCTTTTAGCCTGTCTGTTTTTTTTAAGTATTTGTTGTTCGGGGGTTGGGAATGTTGGCAAATTTAGTTTGTCCACCCAAAAACACCTCTTTAACAGTTCTTGCCGTGAGCCCGTCATATGTACACAACGAAGTTTTAAAAAATCCTTCATTTGCTGCACTGTCCAGCTTGAAAAAACGCTTGAACTCTCCATACTTTCTATACAATTAATATTTAATTAACGACGCCCTCAAACGTAATTTTTTAAAGCGTGATATGTTACATACATGCGACCATTCTCTTGGCAGTCTTGTGAACGAAAGGTGTATTGACACTGTCGCATTCGCAGAGGCCATTTGGGAACTTCGAAGGAACACTGAAATTTTGTGGAAGGCTGGCCGGCATTAATTAAAATTTTATTTCGTAGTTAATAAATGCAATGAATATTGTAAAATTTTGATCTCAAAATAACGTATTACCAATAGCAGTCATTTAGGAGTTTGCAAAGTTCAGAAAAACGTTCAGAAATGATTTCAAGTGAGTGAAATATGAAGTAACGTTCATCGCTGTCGTTCAAATGTTCTCGCACGTGTGTATTGTTTTGTACACAAATGTCACGTGGGTGGGAGGGCATACGTCATTAAGATGGGAGATGCTGATCAAGTCTATTATGTTTCTCCTATCTTTGATCAATTCTGTTTAGAAAGCTTTCTTGGCAGAAAAAAAAGTTTTCAGCTCATTTGCGTTGCTCAGAGATTTTAAAACCCAATCTCAAATGTTACTTTCACAGTTTCACTCAAACATCAATGCTTTTATAATCTGTGGTTCATGGATTGCTGCATGCTTTGTTACTATAATAACGTGGCTGTTTGCAACTGCATCCCAATTATATTAATCATAGTCCAACTGAACATGGTTTAGTTGCATTTGAACATGGTTGGGAAAACAGTGAATGTGGCTAAATTTAGACTGTTTAGGGAGACCTAGTCTAAAAGTTTAGACATGTCTAAATTAGACCTTCTAGGTGAAATCAGCTGTACATGTAACATGATCAGAAGATGTCACCCGTAATAGAAACCTGGAATAACCACTGGAATATATGTATTGTAAACCTAAAATTTTCATTTTTTTATTCAAAAACATAGCTTATGACCCCCATCATTTGAATGAAGGGTGCAATCATAAGCTATGTGTTGAAGGGGAAACTGGAAAGAAAAAAAAATACAACTGAATGGCATACTCTGTGAATTATTTGAAAGTGCTGACAAGTTTGGGTTGTTACATGTACCTTAGGTAAAAGATTAAAATGGAATTTTACTATTTAAAATGATTGTCTGAATTGATTTCTTTGCAACTGTCACTGACATTCACCACAGAAAGCTTTTTTTGGTCATAGTTTAGACCAGAAGATGGTCAGGTAGTGTCTGATAGTCATTTGAAGTTTACTCCAAATGTCAATGTCAGATTTGGCTTATATTTTTCATGATATATTTAATATTACAATAATATTTCCATAGTTCACAATACTGCCCAACCCTATTTTATACTGAGTAATTTTGAGCTATTCTCGGTAAATGTACATGTAGGTAAGATGTTGGGGTATGGTAGTGCTATGTACTAAGGTGTACTGCACATTGATGATGTACTTGTCTTAAAACAATGCTAACCCAGCTTGTGCAGAGTTAGAGCATTGGGAAGTCTAACAGTTACTGCCACTGCTCTAGGGTTCTCCCCTGCTTCCTCCAACAATAAACTGTTAGACATGAGGTGACCGTCTGTCGAAGGTTTGTTCAACATAAATTGAAAAAGAAAAGAAAAAGAAACCAGAGGCTCAAGTGAGCTTAAAATGCTCACCTGGCTCAAGTTGTTAAAAGAGATGAGTGTATCAGAAAGTGATCAGCAGCAAGAGCAATTTCTTGATTTGCTATGACACAGCCAAAGGCAACTTTTTTGGCCATTCATTTCTGCAGGTCCTAGGAAAGCTTTCTAACAAGCTCTGTTCTGTGAAGTATTAAAAAACAACAACCGAACAAATTTTTTGTTTTGTTTTCACCTACTGTGGTTCTCTCTACAATCCCCCCCCCCCCAAAAAAAAATAAATTAAAAATAAAAAATTCCGCTTAAATGAAATACTTATGACCCAGTTATATATACTACATGACAAATGTGGTTCACATCTGCCAACTGAATCTGAAAAAAGAAATTTTGAGTGTAGCCCAAAATTTGGGAGCCCAAATTTTGATTTACTGAGTTTGTTTGAAAAAAAGTGAATCTGCATCACTAAAGTAAGTTCCAAACAAGAAATATATTTTTAAAGAAATCAGAAATAGGTTTTTCGTTAACAGTATTACATGAAATAAACTCTTTGGAACCCACATTGAAGCCTTGAGTGGGTTAAATTAAAGATATTCATACAGGAATCAGAGAACATTTTTCCAAGAAACCAGAAAAACATGATATATGTGCACAGCATTGAAAAGGTTTGATCAAGGCATCAATAAAATCTTGGAAACCCACACTGAGTCTTGAGAGGGTTAAATTGAAGACATCCATTAAGGAATCAAATAAATATTTCCAAGAAACCAGAAAAAACATATATGTGCGCAGCATTGAAAGGGTTCTACATAAAATAAAATCTTTGGAATACACACTGAAGTCATGAGAGGGTTAAATTAAAGATATTCATACAGGAATCAGATCATTTTTTTCCAAGGAACCAGAAAAAAACATATATTTGCACAGCATTGAAAGTGTTTGATCCTGGCAACAATAAAATCTTCGAACCCTCATTTCAGTCCTGAGAGGGTTAAATTAAATATATGCATACAGGAATCAGATAAATGTTTCCAACAAACCAAAAAAAAAAAAACAGATGCCCAGCATTGAAAGGGTTCAACATGAAATAAAATCTTTGGAAAACACACTGAAGTCATGAGAGGGTTAAATTAAAGACATTCTTACAGGAATCAGATGAATTGTTTTCAAGGAACCAGCCAAAACATATATGTGCACAGCATTGACAGGGTTTGATCATGGCATCAATAAAATCTTTGCAACCCACACTGCAGCCTTGGGAGGGTTAGGTTATAGACGTGCATACAGGAATCAGATAAATGTTTCCAAGAAACCAGAAAAAAACATAAATGTGCACAGCATTGAAAGGGTTCAACATGAAATAAAATCTTTGGAAAACACACTGAAGTCATGAGAGAGTTAAATTAAAGATATCCATACAGGAATCAGATCAATTTTTTTCAAGGACCCAGAAAAAACATATGTGCACAGCATTTAAAGGGTTTGATCCAGGGAAACAAAAGAAAAGAACAAAAATTTCATTTTCTGATTGTAATAATAAGATAGACATGTGTTTGACAGGTAATTTGTTTTGATCAGACCAACTCCAGAATAAACTACTGCAAAAAATGCTGACTCATCATTTTTTCAATACCCTCTACTGGGCACCCTGACAGAACCAGTGGCAATTTTTATTTAATGAATCCCTTCTACTGGTCCTAAGGATGCTTCATACCAAATTACATTTCTCTGTTCCTTGTGGTTTGGGATGTGTGGGCTTTTGAATTTTTTCCTATTTTTGGGGTTGTCACAGGCTGTAAAATTGTTTTTTGTTTTTTTTTTGGGGGGGGGGGGGGGGCATCAATCAATTTTTTAAGACCCACTTATACTACATGCCAAATTTGGTTGAAATTGGCCCACTGTTTCTTGAAATATAAATTTTGGGCAGAGCCCAAAATGGATATGCACCACCCCCTCCCCCCCCCCCCCCCCCACACACACACACACTGGCCACAGAGAGCCCAAATATTGACCAACCAACTTCCCTTGAACAAACTTTAATCTTCAGCACAAAAGAATGTTCCATACCCAATATCAAGGCATTCCCTCTGGTGGTTCTTTTGGGGCATTAACCAGTCCCGAACATGGCAGCTGCTTCATTTGAACAAAATAGATGGTCTATGCAATATATGTTTATTTGTTTATTTATTTATTAAGGTTTAACAACACTTTAACAGCCAAGGTCATATTATGTTGGTGACAGTTTTATGGGTGGGGGAAGCCAGAGTACCTGGAGAGAACCACGAAGCAGCTGCCAGCTCCCCAACATCGTAACTCCGCTCTGCAGCACTGACAAGGTTAGATTGGTTGAAGACATGCGCATCATCGCTGTGCAATACGCCTTAGTACATGGCGTCATCGTGCCCCCATGTCCACAATCGGGGTTAAGTGCCTTGCCCAAGGACACAATGCAGAAGTCCGAATTGATCGCTCTGACGGTCACCCATCCAAGGACAAACCGGTCTTGACGTAGCTTAACTTTGATGATCTGACGAGAATCGGTTACTGCAATGCCACCACACTCCAGCAATATATGTTTGAATTTGGCCTAGAGGTTGTGAAGAAGTCAAGTTTGCAAAACTCGATGGACGACGGACAAAAGTGTTGGCAATAGCTCCCACTTGCAGTCAGGTGAGCTAAAAAAGAAAAGAAGGAAATTATTGCATATTTCGGTATTTAGTTGGACTCAGCCAAACCATTTTTCGTAAAATGTGACATAAATTCATAATGTCATAAATGCAGATGTTCAAACTAAATGAACACAACCTCAAAATAGAAAAAATAAAGAGATTCACATTTTTACACACAATTTAACTACTGTTACAAGCCACAGCATTCAAGGTGCAAATAAACGGGATAGTGGAATGTATTTTGTGATAAATCTGCAACAAGTTCATGGGCGCAGTCATTTTCCGGGAGGCATCCATAAAGTACATAAAAAGATAAATGATTTTGTTCGAATTCCAATATTGGATATTTTGATGTGTTTCAGTATTCAGCTGATAATACTAAACTTACGTGATACAGTAAAACTGACTTACTATTTTTCTGGGGGATGTAAACAAAACATGATAATTATAGATAACGTTATATAAAATTATAGGTCCCTTTTGTGTGGCATTATCTCCCCTTTCTAGGAAAATGAAAGTGACTGTTAAAAGTTAGTACTTTTCTCTTTAGACAATTCTTCTGTTAAAAACCTGTATAGTGCATACTGGATTCCTTATTAGATTTTGAAATAACTTTATGGAGAAACCATAAAATCAATAACTATAAATACAGAGCCTTTCAAAGATAAGGCTTGCTGTTTTATTGAACAAGTTCAGAGACCAGCAACATTCGTCGACGTCAATCCATTGATTTACCCCAAACTTTCCAATTTACCAAAGCTACACAGAAACCCGAGCCAGAGTGTGTTTGTGTGAGGGGAGGGGGCTAAAATTTATACTGCCCCCCCCAAAAAAAAACAAAACAAACATTGGACCAATCCAATTTTCACACAACATGGGGACCCCAAAATGGTCTCAACACAACAGTAGGGGCTACATTATAGTACATACATGTACACAATGCCGCTTGCAAATGCCTGAGATTTTGAGAAATATGAGGAGGGAACTCTGGGAGGCCTCCAAATCCCACACAATGGCCACTCAAATATCATCTTCTTTGCCCCCCCCCCCCCCCCCCCCATGGGAACGGGTCAACTCGCCACCGGGTCAACTCGCCACCGGGTCAAGTCGCCACGGGTCAACTCGCCACGGGTCAACTCGCCACGGGTCATCTCGCCACCGGAAAAAATAACTCAATACGGATTTGTGAAACACTATTTTTTTTTATTAAATGTTGTCATATTTTTTCATCATTTTTATTTAGTAATTTAGTAATTTTATTTAATAAAAGTAGACTATTTTAACATCGATGCTTTTTCAATTATTGGTGGTTACAAATACATAATATAAATAATATATACATCAAGTTTATTTTTGACATCGAGCACTAATTATTTATATAAAACATGCACATAACTAATTTAAGAATCTGAAATTGAATATAATGTAGCACAGCGCCTCAAAAATCCGGTCGACGTCAGTTCATGTTCTGAATACAGCCTCCATGCTTTCTCTAGTTTCTTGGATAATTTGGTGTATTTTAATCGCCGATCACCTTCTAAATCATTTGATGTAACGCTCATTTCAACTGTCTTGGATTCTTTCATCAAAATCGGTACCAGTTTGTAGAATGTTAAACTATGTCCCCGGCAATTCAACCTCCTATGCCATGCTGAAAAAAAAATCGAATAAATATTTAATTGGCGCGTCATTATATGAATGAACAAAGGACGAAAGGAGGGAAGGGGGAAGAAAGGAGGAAAAGAGCGAAGGAAGGAATGTGTGGTCATGGATGCACCAGTCTTCAATGGGGAATGCTGGGTTGTTGATCCACTGTGTCTCAAGATATTCCACGAAATCTTTGAGTTGTTGGGTGTTTGCTCTTTGCTCAAATGCTCTGAATGTATCCTCAATGTGGTTAGCCGGAAGGAAAGGAAGAGCTAATAGTTGTCTGATGTAGTTGTATACTGGCCCCTTTTCTCTGTATGCTGTTGCTAATCCAAGACTTGTCACCTTCCTGTAAACAGACTGTGTCCAGTGGAAGACACAGCCCTTGACTTCTGCAGCTGGAAAAACCTGCCTCACGGCCTGCCAAGCTCCTGAAACGTAAAAAATAGAATAATTTAAATAACAGAATAATTTCTTAATAATAGAACAACGAGTTTTATATTAATCAACCTGTATTTTTGTTGTTTTTTATTCATAAAGTAATAAAAAAAATCTCACCTTGTTCAAAGTCTAGTACAAAGCTCTCCACCAATGGGTCTTGAACTTTACTGAGAATTGCTTCCAAAACCTCAACATAATCTGTCTTTCGCCGTCTTGACATCAGGACGTAAACCATCGGGAACTGTTTCTTTTTTCCGTCTTTTTGGATGAATGCATTTATTGTCATTAGTTGCCCATTAGTGCTGAACGGCGTACCAACAATCTGAAATTAATATTTGAAAATGAAAATTTATAAATTTATATATCTCCAAGTGTTGTTGGAAACTCTTGAAAAAACAGGAAATAGATATTTTTCAGTATCAAGAAAGGCTTACTAAATCTCACCTTGAAAGTTCCATCAATAAACCATCTCTTGGACTGTTGAAGTAGATTTAGTTGGAATGGTGAAGAAAAAATTATGTGTCTGTATGTGTTCATTTTTATATCGGCCACCAAAAATTCATCACAATTTAGGAAGTCCGTGTCTATTTCAAAATGTATATCTGAGGGTGGCTGGGGTCTTGTCTTTGCCCGATATCTGTTCAAATTTCTTTTGACGACAGCTGTCTTTGGTTTTAAAAACATGTTGTCACCGGAAATAACTTCATGAATCGCATCTTCCACTAAACTGGTAGCTGGTCTGAAAGCGTCGGTGTCGGCAAGGGTTCTAGTCTGAAATTAGAAAAAAAAGGGTCAACCTTGTCACCGGGACCGAATGTTATAGAATTCTAAATACATATAGAATACTATAGCACTCAGTAAAAACACGATAGATATTACAAGTCGTAGAAAAGTACTACTTACTTTTTGATAAATTATGCAATGGCTATACATATTAAGTGAAATTACCTTTCAGAACATGGTCCACAAAGAAAATTTAATTCAATAACTTCTCTCTGTGCCTGCATGTAGTCTTGGTACGATATTCCCGTATCACATTTCCGATGCGTCCATCCCTCGCATCTGTCACAGGAGACAGCATGTTGCCTCGGCCTGACTTCTTCATTGCATTTGATACACAAATACATTTTGGTAGATTGTGAAGCTGATGGATAATGCATCCAATATATATGCTTAGTGATCGGTGCATCAAAAAGAGTAGTCACTATTTCATCAAAAGGTATGAACAATATCTCATGATTAGAGATTACTAAGTTTGCATTCAGGCATTGTGATAACAGCTTACCTATATGGTTTCATCGGAACAAATTACAAACTTTCATTGAGCCGTCATCACCTTTCATGGACCGCTGTTTTTACAATCATTGCAATCCAAACAAACCTAAACCTAAATCTAAACAAACCTAAACTATCTGCTAGTTTCTCATTTTCAAGTAGGAGTTATTCTTGGACAGACGTGGATTAAATAGTAAGTACATATTTGTTTGTTTGGGTTTTTTTTGAAAAAATGCGTAAAGTAAGAAAAAAAAACTTTTAAAATCTTTGGAAAAGTGGGTCAAGTCGCCACCAAAAGTGAGTCAACTCGCCACCAAATTGGTGGCGAGTTGACCCGCGGAAAGTACAGGTGGCGAGTTGACCCGGTGGCGAGTTGACACGGACCCCCCCCCCCCCATAACAAAGCCAAACAAAAAAAACAAAACCAGATGGTGCTGTAATTTATCCCCCACATTTGCATTCTTGACTAATGCCATATTGGTTAACCCTTTACCCAACGTCACGGTAAAAACTGTTTCACAAAAATTGCCAATTAATTTTCATTATTTTTTTCCTCAAAAACATAAGTTATGACCCCTCTTTGGAATGAGCTCGCGGAGTTCGTTCGAAAGAGGGGTCATAACCTATGTTTTTGAGACAAAAAATGAAAAAAATTAGTTATTCAAGAATTTTGTTTGCATGTGTCTTCTGCTTTTCATGTTAGGTAAAGGGTTAATGCTTGATACAGACAGAAATGAAAAGGTATTATATGACACAATAAATTGATTGATAAACAACAATATTATTTCTTTCATGCCAAGACAAAATAAGCAGACTGTCATCTGCAAAATGAGGTCTTCAGAGGATGAATTTAGTGATGCTACCCTGCACAGCAGGGTAGCATAACTAAATTTACCCTCTATGAACCTCAACCTGATTTCAGGTTCTCAAAACTGAACAGAAAGAGGTACCCAGAGGATAAATTGACCCACTGTATGGGATAGCATCATCAAATTCACCCTCTGGGGACCTCATTCTGCAAATGTCAGACTGCTTATTTTCAGGCCTGTTTCCTGCTGAAGATTTTTAGATCCGAGATTGGATTCTCTATCTGACATGATGTATAAACAATATTGTGTCTGTGTGTGCAAAGCCCTCAACTGTTTATTCCATTTCGCATCCTTGATTGTAAGTGATGACAAATTTTGTTCAAAGTTCACAATTGAATATGTATGGTAAGGTTCAAACTACGAAAAATATAGCTGGAGGGTAAACTGCAACCATGGGTCGGGATCGGTAGTGAGAGACTACCAAAAATCGCAGCCACACTCAAATAAAACCCCCAAATTTGGTTTTAAAATTCCAGTGCACTTTAAGATACTGGATGATGTAATATCGGCTTACCAGAATGACCACATGATTCACTTTATAATAAGTGCAATATCTATGAATCTGCTGGCCACCGTCAATTAATTTCTGAAGACGTTTGAATGGAATTAAAAAGCAGCACTGTTGTACACTATACTTGCACCAATGACATTTTCAAGACAGCAAGCCAAGATTTGAGGTTTTCATTATCAATACATGAAACTCAACACGATATTCATCAATATTCATGACCTGTCAACACCAAGGCTGAAGCATTGTAAAATGTTCATCAGTTTATCAAATGCAGTTTCCTTTGATGAACTATAACTTGCCACTTGCTAGATTGTCCGTTATATTTATTCCTACACATAATTTTGAAAAGCTTGAACATCAAAATCGGTTTCAAATTCACAGTTGAAGTCGGGTGGAAATTTAGGGTTGCAAGACCTAAATGAGCGAGTTTTACTTGATAAAATTTTGAGGGTTGGTTAATTTTTTAGGGGTGGTAGGTAAGCACAGTTTGGGGGGAAGGGGGTTGGGGGGTTGGGGTGGGTTTGCCATGACGTTTTACAACATTACAAGCATAGATATGTTATAATTATTTATTCAACTGATACAATCAACTGATGCAATGAACAGAAGATGCCTTGTTAGTTGTTAGTGGAAGATGCTGTAATTATAGGGCCGATCTGATATGTATATACAGATATAGTTTCTATATGATGCTCATGGACAACCGAAACTGTAACCAAGGTTTTTTGATTTAAAAAAATGAAACCGCTGTGTAAATCCCACAACCTCCCAGCTCTAACTAAAATGTTTAATAATAATTTAAGTGTAATATCTGAAAAATACATTGTATTTTAAATATCATAGTAACAGTATCAAGCAAATAACATTACTAAACAATGGAATTAGTGTATCAATTAATTCAATTTATCTTGATTAGCAGCATTTCATATATTATTATACATCAAACAGAATCAGCCAATCAGAGTGTAAAATTATGGTCACATGATCAACACTTAATATCTACAGGGTTCATACACTTTTCAGAGAATCAAATTCCATGACTTTTCCCAAACTCTTCGAAAAAATTCCATGACAGGGTTAGTTCACAACCAAACAGAAAAGCTTTGTTTTTTGCATAATTTTTGTGCAAGTCACGCGTAATTTTTACACAAAATCAATCCTTTTTAAACCTGGTTACGAATTCCATGAGTTTTCCAAAACTTTAACCTTTGCAGCCCATTTTCCAAAACTTTTCAAGGTCCTTGAACTTTTTTTCAAAATTCCATGACTTTTCCATGATGAACCCTGTATCTAGTGTTGTGCAGTTAACATCACTAAAAGCTCTATTAGATGGTTTGCTGTGTGTACTCTGCCAGTGCTAACACTACCCAATATCACTCCATGTGCTGATTGGATATTGAATGGTCAAGCATAAATGCACTATGAAAAAATTGTAAGATCAGAGTTTTCTCCCCCGCCCCTGTTGCCAATGACACACATCTTCATTCATAAAAATGAATACATGCCCTTGTTGCATTCAGAATTATAATTTTTGTAATCTAAATGTTGTACTGCTTCCAAAAATTCTAAAAAAATAAACCGTTAAGCATATATAAAGTGTAATGTGTAGTAAGAGCAAAAACATGTAAATAGAGTTAAATGACACAAATGAATATAGAAATGGATAAAATGTACAATCAAGTGATCGGTCATTCGATATTATTTTATATTATCGAAAACAGCTTTTAGTGATGTCAGTACTGGTCAGTAATTGTTGATCACATGATCATAATTCTACAGTGATTGGTAAATTCTGTTCGATGTATAAAACAATTATTATCATAATTATAGTTAAACCATCAATAAAACTTGTGCTTAGTTTGTGCATCAATTTAATAATGAGCACATGAGGTTTTCTTTGTTGGTTGAGTGTTAGTAATGCTCATGACCCATACATGTTGTGACAAACCTAAATAGAGATCCTATTGCAAAACATGAGCATAGTTTCAGAATTTTAAAAAATCTGAAACTCTTAAGCGCGGCACATCTAGAAACCCTACCTGAACATATGAACACACTTTCAACATTTAGAATTTAAGCCCCAGGTGACTTTTGCAGGAAACTGATTTTCTAATAAGAAATGTGTCGTTTCGGATGCCACATGGTGCCCAATCAAAAATCTGAAACCTTTATGCACATCTTGAGGCCCTACCTGAACATATGAACACACACTTTCAATGTTTTGAATTAAAGCCCCTAGGAGAATCCAAGTTGATTGTCATTGTTTTCCTTGCAAGAATCAGAATCCATTCTGATCCTAGCATAAATTTTAAGCCCTCATTTTGGTTGTCGAGGATATAATTTCTTAACCGATAGAGTGCTGGAAGCCCACATTTTTGTTTTATTTTGGAATGCAGGTACCACAACTTAAAGGCTTCATATTCTGTGAATGTATATGTATTATCTTCGATGAAACAGTATTTTGTCTCTATGCATTTGCTGGGTTAGAATTATGGGACAGTGTCTACAGGCACTGGAACAGCTAAGAATTGAATATTTTTCCACCAAAAAATATCAGCTTGTGTATTATGAGTAGACAGTGTGTTGTCAATCTTAATAGGATCTGTACCTCAAGGTCACGGTCACCAGGTTGCCAGGGTCACCTGATGTCAGAAAGTTTTACGGGTGGAGGAAGCTGGAGTACCCAGAGAGACCCACCGAGCAGCAGCGAGTAATGTCAGACTCCTCAACTTACCAACTCTGCACAATCAGCATTAGCATTGGTTGGGGCAAGTGCACCATCGACGTGCTGTATGCTGTAGTACACAGTGCCACCATGCCCCCACATGGGCAATCAGGATTAAGTGCCTTGCCTAAGGACACAACACAGTTGCCCCTGCTGGGAATCGAACCATGAACCTTTCAGTTTGAAGTCCAGTGTCATAACCACTGAGCTACCTCACTCCCGCCACGGTCACAAGACAATAGTTTATTTATCTAACAGGGGTGAGAGTGGAAGGAATCGGAAATAAACTGAAACTCTCATAATATTTAACCTGAAAATTTGTGAAAATGATGTTTTTTCAGAAAATAAGATGACACATAACATGGTCTTTAAAATCATTTTTATGTAGATTTATACAAATTAAATTTCAGAAATTTGGTAACTAATAATCTGAATTTGGCTAATTTGGTGAAGTCTCTCATCCATGATCAGAGTTATGAGAATCCTACAGTTTGTTTGTCTGGGAGTTTACATGTATTTCTTGATCACCGAATATTTTTCAAGAAAAACTTATCAACTTGTGTATTATGAGTAGATGATCTGTAGGGCTCTGCAAAGCATCACTTGGATGATTATTAAAAGTTTGTCGGTCCAACATATTTTGTGCTCCAACATTTTCACTGTTTGTTGGAATGATATGAATTTTCATACCATTCTACCATAGCATGAGGGAACATACTTTGTGGCAGGATGGACGAAAATGGGGATGGGGAATCGATGGGGAAAATGCCATGCTTATTATTCAACAACACCTTTGACAGCCAGGGTCCATCGTGCCCCCATGTCAGTAATCAAGATTAAGTGCCTTGCCCAAGGACCCAATGCAGTTACCCTGACGAGGATTGATTAGCAGACCTTTTGGTTTAAGTCCAGTGCGGTAACCACTGAACCATCGTGCTCCCTGAATGCCACACTTCGCATTGCTCTTGTATTTCAAATATTAAAAGGTGAACCCAGTGAAGTTAAGTGGTGCTTGTTTACTGTGGTAAACAAGCTCTGTTTTACAGGTAAAATAGGATCCAGTCACCAGTGCTTGGGGTAGAAGTCCTCTACAATGAGCAACATGGGTATAAATGATTGACAAAACTTGACTTTATCTCCATGTTAAGGTCATGATTAGCCATTGTGCAGAAATATTTGATCTTAAACACCAATAAATGATCAGTTTATCACCAGAATAAAGTGAAATCACTGAAATGACCAAATTTTAATTGTTAATGGTACTTCTGTTGATTGAATATTTAATGTTGGCAAAGTAGAACTCTGTTCATTTAACAGGGTTTCATTGTACACATTATAAGTGGAACTTGATGCATTCACTGAAGCAGCACTGGACTTTAACATTTGTTTGTTTTATATTCTATAATACTATAATTTGTGTCACATTTTCTCTTTTCATATTGCTGATATCTGTTCACATGGACAAAATAGGGTGAGTATACATATCAATGTTTGATTTTTATTACCTTTTGTTTTGGATGAAAAATAGTTATGAAACAGCGAAGAAACATAGTACAAAGCAGGCCATTATCCTTCTCCCAATAGAAAGACCAAAAACAGCCAGTGCTATTCACAAAAAGTGTCATTCAAATTTTTTTATTTATATTTCATTTTTTGCCTCAAAAACATAGGTTATGACCCCCGATTAGAAAATCATTCCAGTGAGGCATCAAAAGTTTTTAAAATTGTGTTGTCCTTTACTTGTGTTATGTAAAGAATTAATGTGAATGCAGTTAAGTTTTAACCACCTAAAACAAAATACTAAACAAAAGTTGATGCTGGTACCTCAATAAAAGTATTTTAAATGGCACAGGCAAAGTTTTCAATGATAAACATCCGTATTGCACTGAGAGATCCATCCACCTTCATAAATATGACCTGTAGACTGTGCTAAAGATTTTCAGATTTCGGGCACATGTAGCCTGAACGTTTGACCAATCGCGACCAAAAGGGGATGCTCTCATCTAGACATTATACAGGGTCATCCTATCAAGTTACAATGAAATCCCTTCATAAATACAATCTGCAGACTGTGCTAAATGTTTTTCTGGTTTCAGGCTCACGTAGACATCACGGTTGACTGATCATAGGATGTTCTCATCTAGACATGACCTTGAAACTGCATATGAAATTTGAAAAATGATCAGACAAGAACTATGGTGTGTAGACTGTGCTAATGATAATGTGAACAGACTCACAGACTTTTACACGCGTGATGGCAATAGCTTATCTTGACTTTGTTAAGTTAAGCTAAAAATAGGTTGTGATCCAGTCAAAATTATTTGTCTGCTTTCCTCCCCACAATACTATAGAATCTGTTTGTTTGCTTATTGGGGTTTAACAACACTTTCAGCAGCCATGGTTTCATCATGTCGGACAGTTTTACGGGTGGAGGAAACTGCGGTACCTGACGAGCAACTGTCACTCTCAACATACTAGATCTGCCAGTAGTTAGCAGCAGTTGAAGGCAAGATCAACATGAAAGTATTCCTTACATATAGCACACAGCACCAACGTGCACCCGCCGGTTCCACCCCCCCACCCCCCCCCCCACCCCCCCATCAGGATATAGTGTCTTGTTCAAGGATACAAGTAGTTACAGCTGGTCAGAATCAAACAGCTGACCATTCAGTTTAAAGTCTAATGCCCTAGCCACTGAGTCATCATACTACCTGTATAATCATGCATGCTGGGCAAAATAATGTAAGAATATTGAATCTGATGTGCTATTTTTTTTTTGCTTCATTCATTTGAGCTGGGTGGTTTTTTTTTTGCTTTGCTGATCTGATTCTAGTTTCTGGTTCTTTGGGCAAATTAGTACCAGAAAACCCAACATTTTGATTTTAATTGTTCTTGTATTTGTTGTATTTTTTCAGTTGGATTGCAGTTGCTACATGGAGATGGGTTGCAAATGATGATAATTGTGGAATATGCCGCATGGCATTTGATGGTTGTTGTCCAGATTGCAAACTTCCTGGTGATGATTGTCCATTAGGTACAGTGGATTTCATTTGATTGCATAGTGGATAGTCATTTACCTAGCACAAAAAGAGGATTTTATTTTTATCTTTTGATAACTGACATTTTTATTTATTATGTCAAAAACATAGCTTGTGACCCCTTCAGGGAACTAGCTTGACTAGCTTGTTCCAATAAGGGGACATAATGTATGTTTTGGATTCCTGTGGGAAGCCACAGAAGTGATGCTCTGCTTGTTTACTGTGATGAACAAGCTCTGTTTTACTGGTAAAATAGGAATTAGTTCCTCAATGTTTGGGGTGGAAATTCTGATTTAGTTCTCAAAAATGGGTAACATGGTTATAAACGATTGACTAAACTTGACTTTATCTCAATGTTGTGGTGCAGAAATATGTGACCTTAGACACCAATAAATAAATATGTATGTTTTGGATGCATATATTGAAAAGAATAAATCAAATTGAAATAGCTGAGTGCTGTGTTAAAGGAATCATGGATTTATTGTATATAATTATTAAATCCCAAACTGTTTAAAATACCTTTAGTACAAATTGCTGTTATCTGGAAGAGTGCTAGTTTTGTTCTGGCAGACAGACTTTGTTTGTCAATAATTGTTTTGTTACAGTTTATTAGAGACTACCTATAGGCATATAGGAACTTCCTAATAACAAAACAAATACAGTAGAACCCTGTTGATTGAATAGCCATTTTGTCAGTGATAATTATTCAATTAACAGGAGTATACAATAATGAGGGATTTGTCACTGTGCTGCATTCTTGAGATAAACTGAGCATTTATTCTATTATATCATGTTTGACAGAGCTCATCGAGCTCTGTCAAACAAGATATAATAGATTAAATGCCTGTAATGGATTACTGAGGCCAAGTATGTCTATAAACAAGGAGAATTTGGTCATTTTCAGCTCATTTCCACAACATATTGCAAGATTTTTTATTCAATTAACAGGAGTGTACTCTATAACCCATATACATTTAACAGGGAAAATTTGCACTGAAAGTATGTTAGTTTGGTGTTTGGAAATTATATTCATTTAACAGGGTTATTCAATTAAAAGATATACAGTTAAGTGGGCTTCACTGTATATACTAAAAAAATATCAGTTATTTGATGCTAAGGATGTAAGAACTTTATAGCAGCACCTTTACTTTCTAATAAAGCTCCAAATATGTGCTTGTCACATTGAACGAGTTAATCATATTAAGGTTATATAGAGAAAACCCATGATGATTGAAAAAAAAATTGATCACAAAGAAATTTATACAGACAATATTAACCCTTTATCTAACAAATTTGCCACATCTGTCTGTGTTATCTACAAATTAAGAGGCTGAACCCTCCAAACCCCCCAAATTTCCACAACCATATTATATGACCCTCCCCCCCCCCCACCCCACATGGAATGAGCTCGTTTCAACATATTTTGATATCATGCATTGTGTAGAAGGTTGAAATTCCTCAGTATTATACATGTACTACCTGTAAAAGTCGATATTTACTTAAACAATTACTTATTACACCAGTAGAAACTTGAGGACCCAACAAGCAAATTTGCTGTCTCTGCACCACCAAGTAGATCACATGAACTGTTGATTTGCCCACTTGGTCAAGTTTTTTCTGGCACAGTTAACTGGTTGAGTTCTAGAAGCCACTATGATGGCTTTCAAAAAAAGAAGGTACCAGAGCAAAAGCCAACAGTTTCCTCATTTATGTTCCTTTTTCAGTCAAACGCAAATATTATTTTGTTTATATAAATGTTTTATTACAAATTATTGGAGAGTGTCAACAGACACTCTCCAATAATTTGTACTAAAACAAATCTTGATGCACATATTCAGACAAGCAAAAATAATCTAGCCCTCAACTAGTTAAGTAAGGGTTTGGGTTCAAACAATGTATAATACGTTAAATACTTGGTTTAGCACAAGAGTATTTTGAATGGATCAGATTCAGGTTAATTGAATATTACTGATTTGGTGCATGTGAAATATAGGAAAAACTCTCATCTCGGGTCTTTGATTCCTTTCCCCCATACTCCACCCTCATTGTGTTCTGTTTTAGGCCACACAAAATGAATTAATTGATTCTCAGGCATTTTTTTTTTTTTAAATCATTGAGGGAGGGAGGGTTTTATTTTTAATTTTTCTTTTTCTTTTGCAAAAAGTGAGCAAACATGGAGAGGATGTTGGCTGTCTTTGGACACACAGAAATATAGAAAGTGCATATTTATACAAATAAATTCATTTTTAATTTGAAAAATAAAACATTTCTCTAAAAACAAACTGTAGGTACTGCAATTCAAAAGCTTCATATTCACTCGATGCTCTTCATATTATTTTTGAAGTAAAAGTATTTAATCTAGGGGGATTTGCCTCGTTACATTGCCTATAGGCAGGCACTCTCTCATAAATTGTAACAAGGCAAACATATTGGAAATGCAACTAAGTAAATATGCATCAATCAAAAAGTGTAAAAAGTTTTGGGTCTCCCCAAGTTTGTACAATATTGGAAGACACTCAAAGGCAATAAAAATGTCCAATGAGGGGGTTCAAATTCAATGAGGGATTGCCAGAGAATCAAAACACTTTTGTTTGCATTAGTGTTATGTGGTGAATTAAATTTGCAACACAACAGAAGTTCCACAACATTGTTATTCCAAAATTTGTTTGGAATGATAGTACATGAAAACAGAAGGATGTCATTCTGATTAATATAAAATAATTCTGAAAATAATTAATGAGATTTAAACAAATTATTAATAAGCCTAAATCTGGCTTTGATTACTTGTTAATGCAACAGAACAAGTGTCCAACAAGCAATCTCTCGGTAAACTTTAAAGTTACATTCTAGGTGGTTTGGTAGTTGTTTCTAGGCAAGTCTTGGCTGCCTTTATTGGCAGGCAAGCTTCACTGTCTTTATAGGCAGCCAAGACATGTATAGAAACCGCAACAAAGCCACATCATGTTGACTCTCAAAGTACAGCAAAAAAAGTATAAAAACTTCCTGGCCTCTAAGGCTAAGTAGGGATTCTTTAAATGAGCCTCAAGATTCTGATATCACATTTTGCAGCCATTATAATTAGCTCATTGCTAAACACCAAGAAAATGTTGATAGACTCGGATGTTTTTTTTTGTTTTTGGACAAGATGTGTCAACATGTCATGATGTCAGCAAGATAACTTGAACAAATGTTATCTGATTTTTTCCAAGTTTTGTCTGTGGGTTCTACTCAAGAATGTCTTGGATGAGTTAAAAAATCAGTCCTGTCTGAATTTTCAGGAGTTATGCCTTTTCAATTGTTTTCTTGTTTGAATTTCCAACTTGCAGGAAGTGTCAGCGCGATAACTTGAACAAGCATTATCCAATTTTTACCAAGTTTGTTTTGTGCCTCTAAGGTTGTTTCCTGGCCAGGTTTCATTAGTTTCAGGTGCTTGCACCTTTTTAGCCACCACAACTTGACCCCAGCATCTCTGAAGCAAAGCTCTTGTTTTCTTGTTGGTTTTTCACAGATATACTACTCCCATTCTCACAAAATGAATCACTGGAGCAATTATTACAAACTATGATGAAAATGCAAGCTACCATTTTGTACTTGTAAAATCTCAATTGTAAATCATGCGATACCCACCACCCAGTAATAAAAAGCACAAGAAAGGTTTTAGCTGTGTACATCTGAATAAACAAAGTGATCCATTATCAAAAACATTGCTATGCCTCTTTCTCAGGATTTTAGTTATCTTCTTCATGGAAGCAACACCCCACAGAAGTTTTAATGATAATTCACTAGAGCTGAAACGGTTAAGGGGTTTTCTTGATCGATTAATCACATGGATTAACCCTGGTTAACCGATTAAATACTTGTCCAAATAGATATCTGAATAATTGCCATACCGTTGATTATTTACAGCATGAACCTTTTACCCAATGTAACAAACAAAACTGACTAGGCCTATATACAAAAATCTACATTCAAATTTATTATGTTTTCAATTTTTGTCTCAAAAACATAGCTTATGACCCCTCATTGGAATGAGCTTGTTCCAATGAGGGGTCATAAGCTATGTTTTTGAGACAAAAATTGAAAACTTTTAGTAATTCATGAATATATTTTGCAAGTATCGTCTGCTACCCACAATGTAAACGGTTAATACGGTACGATGATCATGCAAGTAAACAAGTATGTCAGCAGGTAACTTGCATGCTTTACTCTGTCTCAGATAATTGATGTGAGTCAGTGTGACAATGTTTGCCTGTTTTGGGGCAAGTTTGTTCCTTTGTTAACCCATATAATACAGTGTTTCAAAAATAATGGTTAATCGATCAATTACTTTTTGGATTGATCAAGATGTTGATCATTGATTAATCTATTAATCGGTTAAATGTTTCAGCTCTATAATTCACTAGCCACATATAGTATGTAGTTGTAACTTTTCTCAGCTCATCCCCCCCCCCCCCCACCCCTCAATAACAGTTCTATGCCATTAGTTGGAAAGCATTAGAAAATTTAGTCCTATTAATTTAATCATTAGTTTATAAAGAGGAATCTCCAATGAGTTCTCAGTTTAAAGTTCCATAAATTAGGTCTGGTTCAAGCCTTTGGCAAGATCCGTTCCTAATTGACTGGGCGAGTTTTGTAAATTTCATTATTAACTGAGGATGAGTTGAAGATACAATTTTATCACTTGATCCAAAACCTGATGAAAGATGCCTATAGGGATCGAGAAAAAGTTGCACTTTCCATAAAACTAAGACTTAAACTTAGAATTATGTGGTTAACTCCCTACATGCCACTAACAGATATTCCTGCCCAGAATAAAAAATTGTTTACCACTCACATAAGTATAATTTGATCATTTTGAAAAAAGAATTTCCTCGGTAAATTCGATGAACTTTTTGTTCAGTGATTACCTGGGTAACATGTTCATGAATTCTCCATCAAATCTGCTTCACAGCCGCCATTACTGATTTGATGGAAAATATTTTTAAAAAACTATGCGGGTTAAGAGTTAAAAACAACGCATTGTTTTAAAGAACATCTGCTAAAAAAAACACGATCCTCAGTGATGTTGATATTTTGAAGAATTCAGTAATGGAATTTCTAAAAAACAGTGGCTCCAAACGAAATAAGCCATATACTGTTGAACCCATGTAATTGAATATCTCTTAATTGAATAATTCTGTTATTTGAATATACCTTCCAAACACAAAACCATTTATAAAAAACTTTCAGTACAAATTTGACTTGTTAATTGCATATATAGTACAGAGCAAACTCCTGTTAATTGAAAAAAAAATCTTATAAGGTGTCGAGAAATTACCCTGACACTCACCAAATTTCCCTTGTTTATACATGTAGACCATTTATTTATTGGTGTTTAATTTTGACCAGTAGACCTATTTGGCCACAGTACAACCAATACACATATGTAATCTAACATATTTTGTTTGACAGAGCTCTGTGAGCTCTGTCAAACAAGATATAATAGAATAAATGCTCTGTTATCTCGAGCATACAGGAAATTGGCCGGATCCCTGATAATTTCCATTGGCAAAGTGGTAATTAAATTAATTCCTGATTGCCTACGTTGGGCACAGTGGAGCTGTGAACTTCAGTGTAAGGCACGTTAATGATGCTCTTTTCTTCAACCATTGCTAACCTTGCTTGTGCGGAGTTAGTACGATGAGGAGTCTGATGGTTGCTCGCCACTGTGTGGTGATTCTCTCTGGGTACTCATGCTTCCTCTTTCTTCAAGCCATAAAACCCTGGCTGTTGAAAGTGTTGTTTAAACCCCACTAAAAAAAAGATTCTTTAGCCAACATACAATATATATTAAAATTCATTATTTTAATTATAGTTTTTCCACATAAAGAATTGGCCGCATCCGGCCACATAATTTACAAATTAAGCTCTTGAAAAAAAAAAAAAAATTTTCAAAACAATATGAGAAAATCATATCAGATGACCTCCCTTTGGGGTGAGCCTGAGAATCTTGTTACAATGAGTAGTCAACTGATATGATTTTTAGCTCAACTTTGGCGAAGCCAAATTTGAGCTTATGCCATGGCCAGTCGTCTGTCTGCCCATCAACAATTCAATACGGCTCGGGCTAGAGGCCGTATTTATGAACCGATCTTTACGAAACTTCTTGGGTACCTTTGGTATCACCATGGGACGAGAACGAGTGTTTTTGGGTCCGGTCCGAAATTCAAAATGGCCGATGACAGCCATTTTGTACAAAATTAGGTGCAGTCAGATTTTTTCACAGAACTTCCATATGAAAGCGCTGATTTGAATAATTTTTTGTGTGAATGTTTTAACCATGGGATACATCACATATAATACAGGTTTTTTTCTCGTGCAGAAATTATGCAAATTAGATGAACTTTAATTTTTTCAGTGCTACTTACACACAGTAAGTACACATGTCAATACGGCTCGGGCTAGAGTCTGTATTTATGAACCGATTTTCACGAAACGTCTTGGGTACCTTTGTTATCACCTTGGGGCGAGAACGAGTGTTTCTGGGTGCGGTCTAAAATTCAAGATGGCTGCCAGTGGCCATTTTGTACCGAAATTAGGTCTAATCAGTTTTTTTTACATAACTTCTATACGGCTCAGGCTAGAGGCCGTATTTATGAACCAATCTTTACGAAACTTCTAGGGTACCTTTGTTATCACCGTGGGATGAGAACGAGTGTTTTTGGGTGTGGTCCAAAATTCAAGATGGCCACCAGCAGCCATTTTGTACCAAAATTAGTGAAATCAGTCTTTTGTACAGAACTTCTGTATGAAAGTTCTGATTTGAATAAATTTTTGTATGAATGTTTAGTAACATGGAATACATCACATATAGTACGGGTTTTTTTCTCGTGCAGAAATTATGAAAATTAGATGAACTTTGATTTATTCAGTGCTACTTACACACTGTAAGTGCACATGTCAATACAGCTCGGGCTAGAGGCTGTATTTATGAACCGATCTTAACAAAACTTCTTGGGTACCTTTGTTATCACCTTGGGACAAGAACGAGTGTTTCTGGGTGTGGTCCACAATTCAAGATGGCTGCCAGTGGCCATTTTGTACCAAAATTAGGACCAATCAGTTTTTTGTCACAACTTCTGTACAGCTCATATTTATGAACTGATCTTCACGAAACTTCTTGGGTACCTTTGTTTTCACCCTGGGACAGGAACGAGTGTATTTTGGGGTGCCTTTGTTATCAGTGTGCTATGAGAACAAATATTTTGGGGTTCAGTCAGACCCACTCTGGGACTGAACGATTTCTTTTCTAGTTTAGCATCTGACTGTCACCTACCTTTACAATACTTTACCTATACATTTGTTACAGGCTACGGTCAGTATTTATGTACAGACCGTTACAATACTTTATATGTACCTTTGTTATCAGGTCATTACCTAGTTGTTTGTCATTGCTGTGTCACATACTATACATGTACATGTCTTAACAAGTTGAGCTACAGTGTCATTGACACTTTCATTTCAAATTGTTTTGAAAAGTCTAGTTTTTTTCAAGTGCTTAATTTGTAAGTTATGTTGCAGCTGATTCATTAGACTAAGGGTTAACAGAGTTTCACTGTTTTTTTTTATATGTCGCATACAAAATATATATAGATGATTAGCGGTCATGGTCCACATTTCATTCAAGAATACGACTGTACATAGGGTGTTAATTCTGGAGTCTTAGTGAATGATCATGCACTATTCACCACTTTGAAAGTATGAGTTTACTGTAATCTGAGAAAAAAAAGATAATCCATGTGATAAATAGTATTTCATACAATAGGAGTGTCTTTTAACCCTTTACCCGAATCGCCTGCATCCGCCTGCGTAATATGCAAATTCAGCATTTGAAAAAATATTATTTTTCCAAAAATTAAAAAAAAAACATATCATGTGACCCCTCATTGGAACGAGCTCATCGAGCTCATTCCAATGAGGGGTCACATGATATGGTTTTGTTGATATTTTTGAAAAAATTATATTTAAAAAAATAAATTTTGATATCGTCTGCGTTGGGTAAAGGGTTATCAGTGAATAACTACAATTTTGAAACCTTATTGGTGGGGTGGGGGGGTCAGTGGATTACAAAAATACAGCCGATGTGTAACAATTAAAGCATATGAGGTAACAATTTTACCTGTACTCTAATGCCATTGAACATTTTTGGAAATATTACTCTCTTATTTAAAAATCTGTTTTATATTTTCAGTGTGGGGTGAATGTTCACATTGCTTCCATATTCATTGTATTGTGAAATGGTTAAACTCACAACAAGTCCATCAGCTTTGTCCAATGTGCCGCCAAGACTGGAAGTTTAAAGAATGATCCACTGTGGTAGCAGAAAATCAAGATGTATTTGGAAAGAATAGAGGAAGTGGGAGGATGGGGTAATGACTGGATGACGTCCTAGTCAGGACAAGTGAAGACAGGGTTTTGAAAATCGTTGAGTTTGGCTATTGTAGGGCCTTGAAAAATGCTATAATTTATCACAAAACTGCCTTCAATAGCCTTTTGAATTTCATCAGTCATTGCCAGCAGAAGCCCTCGAAGAAAATGAGACACTGATACAAAGACCATGTCAAATCAGAGACTAATGAAAGAAGTTCAGAATGATAACTATTCAAAAGAACTGCAACGTGTGACAAAATAGAGCTTCACGGTATTTCGATATTTCACTGAAACTCAGTACTTTTTTTCAATATCGATACCGTACCAAGCCAATTTCAACTCACTCGATATACTGACTTTCACGATATTGTCGATTAGCAATGTCGATATTCTCAACTTAATGAAAAACTTAACTTTTTGGACTTGAGCTTCATCTAAATTCATCACATGCACTCTATAAACTACCCTACTTTTATTTAATTTAGATATGATTTCAAGCCAGAAAATAAGCAGACTGTCATCTGCAAAATGAGGTCCCCAGAGGTGAATTTAGTGATGCTACCCTGCACAGCAGGGTAGCAACACAAAATTTACCCTCTGTGAACCTCAATCTGAATCAGGCTTGTAGGTTCCTTTGCAAAATCAAATACACATGGTTCTATTCGTTCCAGGCAACTACTATCGCAAAGTAGAAGCAGTATTGCGTGCGTTTGGAATTCTGCATGGTCATATCGAACAAGGATTGTCATTTCTCAAATACTCGATATTTACTCATATCGCGGTATTTTAAAAAAATACCGTACTCGGTATTACAAATTGGAATACCGTGAAGCCCTATGTCAAAACTTTAGATTTGGAAAGAGTATTACCAGGCAAATACTAGCCTACTAGGGCTAAGAAATCACCTTCAGAATTTGTTTGGATGCTTTAAAATACTTGAACTTTAAAACTGAAATTCCCAGACATTGGAAGAGCTTGAAAATTGAATATTTGGACAAAATGGTTCTGGCAAGTGTTTGAAAAACATTTCCTGGCTGGTTTTGGTCTCAAAATGTACATATGAATTGTTGCAAACACTTGGGGTTTTTTCACATGGATATTTTTAAATTGAATCATGATGCATACTTTTATGTCTGATGTGATTTCAGAGTGTACAACTTTGAATATTTAGTCATTGACAATAGAGTTGGATTAAATATCTCCCACTCCGAATGCTGCTGCCATGTAGTACATCATGGCTGTTAGTTTTCCTGAAAACGTTGAGATAATGTTCCCTCTGTTTACAATTCGACAACTTGACATCATTTCTTGAGAAGTTCTCTCCAAGAGCTTCTCAAGAAAAGATATCAAGGGTTTAAATTATCAACAAAAGAAATATGTACACAATTTCTGAAAATCCTTTTGGCTGATACTGTAGTATTTATATGAATATAAGAGTTAACTGAAATGATTTCAAGAGGAGACCCTGGAAAATGCTTGGAAAATTGGTAGAAAGGTTCTGGATTTTTTCTCTCAGAGGTGTACGAACCCTGACCTTGGATGACCAAGCTTTTCTCAGTTTTTACTATAAAGTGACATTGAAGTCACACTATAAAAATTTTAAACTACCTCAGAATTATTTTAAATAGCTACATCATTACCAAGATAATGTTTACCAGAGAATGTATCAACTGATATGTATTGGGGATAGTTTTCATAGAAAGTAAAAATAAAATTAGCATCAAAAGTAAAAGTACTGTAAATAACCCAAATTCCATCAAGTTTACATTGACAATAGGCGATAAACCGCAAATTTAGGACATGATTTTCTTTTAGAATTCTTCTTTAAGACCAAAAAGTAACAATCTGTTTATCAGGGCCTCCTCCATGGTCTTTTTGACTGTCGCATGCTCTCTTTTTATAACCAATGCAAATATAAAAAAAATTAAAATTAAATGGATTATGTCTGATATTTTACCCAAGTTGATAAAATTTATAAATTTGTCCCTTGAGTGCAAGAAGGCTTTACAATGCTTTAGGAGTGCAAAGCCTTCTTGCACTCAAAGAACGAAATACACCACCACCCATGCTATTCTGTAGATTGTGAGGCCTAGAACATAAAACAAACCAAGAACATGAACTTTTGATGGCAAAAAAATAATTACAAAAATAAAAAATAAAATGAAAAAACACCCGCTCACATGCAATTTTATAAAAAAAATGGCCTGAGAAACAGAAGATCTACTTTGTGGGGCCTAAAGTAAATATTTTTCACCCTCACAATCATTACAGAGGTCATTCTTCTGCAAAACAACAAAAGTGCAGTCAAAAAATCAGCTTTGGAAGCACAAATGTTAGTGCTCTTACTCACCAGGAAGACTGTCAATTGCAAAGAAACTGAAAAAACTTATATAAGGATTGAACCCTGAAGTCACCATACAGCCACAAACTGCCCGTTTTATTTTGCTCTGAAAAAGTTTTCCCAAGTGCATTTTCTCTTGAGAACTCAACTGGTAGGATACATTTATCTTGGCAGTGTTTTTACATCATTGATGGCTGTCTGTACAGGCAGTCGACAATGATGTAGAAATACTGTTCAGTCATCCATGGCTGTGTACATGTATAAATGGTAGTTATTAACGTAAAATTAATCTGAGGATTTAAGGGTTAAATTAAAGGATGATCTGTACCTTATATAAATTAAATTTATTTATAGATATTTTGTTTTGTAAAAATAAAAAAATAAATTTCAAACTGTACTTTACACTTTAGTGATCTATTTACATGTGAGTTGAAAACAACAACTATTAAAAAAAATCATTCATGTCTTTGCACTTTCAGCTCACTTCTCCCTAAAATCTGTAGAGGGGCACTTACCCAAAAGGGTGGTCACTGTTGGGAGGCCTGTACAAATTTAGCAAACAATTGTTTTGTTCCCCCCATTTCCCCACAAAGAAATAAGGTAAATGTTTTGGAGGGGTTTTTTCACCTAAATTCAAGTTTTGTTAGGGTTCTTGAAAGTGCTTTGCTTTTAAAACAAGTTTCAGGTCTCTGAGAGTGCTTGAAAAATAGAAGTTATTGGAAAAAATCATGTAGAGGCCTTAAAAAATATATTTAGGTAATCCCTTTAGACAATGCACACAATATCAAATTTTTTTAACAAAGCAATGTCATGTGACCCCTCATTGGAGCGAGCTCAATAAGCTTGTTCCAATGAGGTGTCATATGATATGGTTTTTGTTGAAATCTTTTGAAAAAAATGTTTTCCACTGTTCAGTTTCTAAATTATATGGGTAGGTGCTTCCAATTTGTTAGGTAAAAGGTTTATTACTTCGACAAGCCAGAAAATAAGCAGACTGACATCTGCAAAATGAGGTCCCCAGTGGGTGAATTTAGTGTTGCTACCCTGCATAGGGTAGCATCACTAAATTTACCCTCTGTGAACCTCAATCTGAATCAGGTTCTCAAAACTAAACAGAAATAGGTACCCAGAGGATAAATTGGCCCACTGTATGGGATATCATCATCAAATTCACCCTCTGGGGACCTCATTCTGCAAATGTCAGACGACTTATTTTCAGGCCTGTACTTCGATCATTTTGATCATATTTTCACAATTTGTGTAGTTATAATTCCTGTATTACTTTAGTGCCATGTGTATACATTACATTCTTTATCCACTGAAATAATAACAGTACCTGACACTGCTACTTGGAAAGATCATAGAGCTTTACAAGCATCAGTGTCAGATATTATTGGCTTAGAATACATTTATAAGAGGTACTAACTGGTGTGCGAAGAAACATCAGATGTGATCAAAATTATTTTAGTCAAGGACTCTGGAAAGTACTTGAAAACAGTAACTGTCCAGTAGATTCTTGAAACTCCTGGATTTTTTTCTCTCAGGGGTGTACAAACCCTGTGGATTATTGTATCTCTGACAAAGAGGGTTTACTATTGTCCCTAATATTCATTTGTTAACATTTCAAGAACAGTCGGTAATTATTAACAGCCGTTAAAAATTATTAATAATTTAACAATGTGAGAACAGTCATTAAAAATTATGAACACATTGTTAATGATGGCAAAAAATATTAACATTGTGTTCTTTGACTTTGGTGATGAAAATGCTGTGATGAAATACACTGTTTGAATGGGCTCGGATTACTATCAATATTTTCTCCTTGAAGAAGTTTGATGTCTTCCACCACTTGGTTTTAAAATGACTTTCTGGATGAATAGCATTGGAATAATTTAAGGGGTATTGTATCACATTTTTGCGATGTATTTTACGTGTTTTATGAGGTCTGATAACGGAAACATTAAGAAAAAAAGCAAAATAGATATTTTAACCAGAACAGGGTGATTCCATTGCCGTTACAGTCATTTGGTTCCCCTCGGTCTATTCCAATTATTGTTATGATTATGGAATGGAATCATCTGAGTTGTGATGAACAAGTGCGGTCACCATAATACGCAGAATTTTAAGGAAACCTCAGGGACAAGCAGATCAGCTTCATTAGGGAGCTTGAGTCTAAGTCATGCTATTGAACAGATTTTGATTGGCTGATTGACCAGTAACCTCTCATAGCTCTTTTGGTTGCTGAGGAAACATGTAGAGCAGGCTGATCCAATCAGATCCACTTTCAGATATATGTGGGTAGAAATACTGTCAAAAATCCCAAAAATCTTAAATGGAAATCTAATTTTGTTGACGACCCGTGTTGTGTCCTTGAGCAAGGCACTTTATCCCGGTTGCCTACATGGGGGCACAATAATGCTGTGTATTAAAGAGTACTGCACGTTGATAGTGCACATCTTCAACTGCTGTAACCCTGCTTGAGTGGAGCTTGAACAGAGTTAGAATGTTGAGGAGCTGACAGTTGCTCGTTGATGCTCGGTGGTTCTCTCTGGGTACTCTGGCTTCCTCCATCAGTAAAACTCATGGTCACGATTAGCCATTGTGCATAAGTATGTGACCTTAAACACTAATAAATAAATAAATAAATATTATAAAATAAAAGTAATTCTTTAAAATAATAACAAGGGCTACGCAAATTGTAGGCCACTGCCCCCGACCCGTAGGCATGTTCGAAGTAGCCTTAAAGGTATTGTAGGACAGAAAAATTTTCTAAGCTTAAAGAGTGAAAAAAGGCCATAACTCTGGGAAATTGGATGGAACCCCTTCCTTGTGCATATCCATTCCCCCTTGTGGGTCTATCAGCATATGAAAGGAGATCAAAATTTGACTGATGGCTTTGAAATTACAATCCAAAATGTTTGTATGGACAGAAGGACGGAGGTCTTCACTAGATAATCCTGAAACCTCCCTTGGAGGTAGGGGCATAATAACAAAAGAACGTTTCCCACATGTTTCATTAATTAATATTTTAAAGAAGTATATTAAGTTAGATTTCAAATTCGTACTGATGGTTAACAACAACTCAGAAACACTGTTGCAAAACAAAACGTTTAAGTCTCGACCCCACCAAGTCGGAAAATTCTGGTACAGTGTCTTTGGGCCGGAGACTCAGTTCAACGAAAGATTCAAGAGTGTGGTTTTGACAAATCATCGAAAAGAGTACTAATCCTGATAATATGGGTTTATTTTGTCAAGGCACAACAAAGTAGATTTTCTTTTATTTTTTGTATTTATTTATTTGGCATCAAAAGTTCATGTTCTTGGTTTGTTTTATGTTTTAGGCCTCATAATCTAGAGAACAGCATGGGTGGCGATGTATTCCATCCCTTGAGTGCAAGAAGGCTTTGCAATGCTAAAACATTGCAAAACCTTGTTGCACTCAAGGGACAAATTTATCAATTTTATTAACTTGGGTAAAATATCAGACATAAACCATTTAATTTTTATTTTTTCATGTTTGCATTGGTTAGAAAAAGAGAACATGCGGCAGCTACAAGAACCATGCAGGAGGGCCTGAGAAACAGATTTTAAACTTTTTTAGGCCTAACAACCTAGCATTATAGTTCTGCTTGGTATAAGATTACATGTATTTGTTCAGGGCAGAAAAATCTGCCTGCAGCCTGTAAAGAGTCAAGTCTTAACTAATGAATCAGCATTATATGCCCAGTGATATACAGAAAAATGAGATCCAAATTTCAAAAATGTCCTTTATTTTCTTTATCTAGGCCATAACTCGTGCTCACTCCATTGAATTATTTTGTGTATTTCTTGTATACAGTATGTGATAAATGGATTCAAGCCTGAAAATAAGCAATCTGTCATTTGCAGAATGAGGTCCCCAGAGGGGGAATGTGCTGATGCTATCCCATACAGTGGACCAATGTATCCTCTGGGTACCTCTTTCTGTTTAGGTTTGAGACCTTGATTCAGATTGAGGTTCACAGAGGGTAAATTTAGTGATGTTACCCTGCTGTGAAGGGTAGCATCACCAAACTGACCCTCTGGGGACCTCATTTTGCAGATGACTGTCTGCTCATTTTCTGGCTTGAAATCTGGACTACAACTTAAAGATCATGGGGGTGGTTTTACCGATTCCAAGAAAAAACACATAACAAGTACTGACAGATTTTCTGGTTAACCCATCTGTCCTCAGATTAATTTTATGTTAATAACTACTACCGGTCTCCCGTGGGAACCCCAGGAAGTGAAGCAGTGCTTGTTTACTTTGGTAACCAAGCTCTTTTTCACTGGTAAAATAGGACTCAGTCACTAATGCTTGGGGTGCGAGTCCTCTAAAATAGGCAACATGGTGTATAAACGATAGACTGACCTTAACTTTAGCTCCATGTTGTGGTCATGATTAGCCATTGTGCAAAAGTATGTGACCTTAAACACCAATAAATAAATAAATAAATATAACTACTACCGGTATATATACATGTATACAGATGCAGATCACTTGACAGTGTTTCTACATCATTGTTGGCTGACTATACAATGATGTATAGCCAACAATGATGTAAATACACTGCCAAGATGAATACATCCTACTAGTAGAGTTCTCAAGGAAGAATACACTTGTGACAACTGCTTCAGAAGGGCAATTTGTGGATGTATGGTTACTTAAGGGTTAATGACCAATGGTTTGCACCCTATGCAAACATAGATAGAATTAAGGACTTTAATGTAGGGTCTCTGCTCCCCCACTTCTACTTGAACCAGTTTTGAGTTATTCTAGAAAGTAGGGCTGCAGCGATATGCTTCCCTAACGATACGATGTGTATCAAAATTCAGTGCACATAATAGGATATGTATGATGATACACATGGTCTCTCTTGGCATGCAACTACAGATGTCAGCTGCTTTGGGGACTGCATGTATTTGTTTACAGTAGCTTACTTGTATTACAAATTGGGATGCGCTCTTCAAACAATGGGTAACTTCTCAATGTGACAACCCATGACATCAAGTAATTTAAGGCTTTGATTTTATGACCCATTTTTCAGTGCTTTTTACTTCTCAGAACATATGAATATAAATATTTAATCCCTTACATCTTGTTTGACAGAGCTCTTTGAGCTCTGTCAAACAAGATATAATGGATTAGTCAAATAAATATTCAGCACAATAGAGGGATTTCACCAAATTTTGGTTAACTGTATAATCCTTTTAATGGCATATTTATCACTATCAATGTTGGTGTGCAAAAACAGGATTTCTCTGAACTAGTTTTCAAAATCCAAGAAGTTGTTTTTCTTTGTTATTTATATTTATTGTATCGTGATACATAGTGAACAACGATATGTATTGAATTGTGAGCAATGTATCGCAGTTCTAGCACATCACGATTAATCGTTGCAGCCCTACTAGAAAGGCACTTTAAAAAAAATAAAATATATATATTCTGTGACTGGGTCTAATCCTTTACTTAGTATGAAGAGAATATGATACCTACCTTGTCTCAGAAACATAGCTTATGATACCTCAATGAAACAAGCTTGTTGAGCTCATTCCAGGGTTTGCATTTAAAAAAATGGTCAGGGTCTGAAATAAGTCCACAAGATCTGGGAGTTGGGGCCTACTTGGGGCTGATTTTAAACATGCCTTAACAGTTTAGTTTTGTTTTAAATTTTTGTTGGGGCTGGAAAAACGGCCTCTACAGAAGCACTCTCATGGCTGATCTCAGGGCCTGGGCTAATCAGCCCTGCTAAAATGCAAACCCTGTATTCCAGTGAGGGGTCATAAGTTATGTTCTGAAGGCAAATCTTTTTTTAAATTAAAATTTGAATAGCAATTTTTGTGTATAGCACTGGCTGGATCTGATTGTTATATAAGGTAAAGTAAGCCAGATCTATTGCTGAAGGCAATTCATACCCCTCCCATTGCAGTGCTGGACAGATGAAGCATGAATGAATTTAAAAAATCACTAAAAATTTGACAAAGTAAGGGCCATATACCGCATATCGAATCTGTCCACTCATTTCTGAGATATGGATCTGAAATGGATGGACAAACAGATGCATGTAATCCAGTATACCCCTCATTAATCTCGTTGACAGTGGGGGTATAATGATCATTGTAGGCTGAATGAAAGAAACTTGATCAACTGTTAATGAGGCATTGAAAAGCCAGTCCAAAATATGTATCCTGATTTAACCCTTTGAACTCATAAGACCGCTTTTACTGTACAAGGCATAAGTTTGTCCCATTTTTGTCTTATTATAAGAGGTCTATACACGGGGCATTGATGATAAAACAAAATAACTGCCGTCTGCAGCCGTTATTATTTATCTTCCCTGTGTATTAATATTGGACTGACCCATCTCACTGTAAGAGTACACAAAGGCGATACCCATTCCAGGAAATGAGGGTTCAAATGGTTAAAATCACCAGTGTCCTTAAATTGAATATTTATATGTATTGCTGTAAAAAAAATTTAGCTATCAGAGTCAGTAATAAAATTTTTAGCTATCAGAGTCTGGACTTTCCTTTTTGCAATAATAAAAATTTTAGCTATCAAAGTCTAGACATTCCATGTTCCTGGTAAAATAGGACCTTGTAAGGACTAAAAAAGTTAAAAGATTTGTTTCTCAGGCAAACTTTAAAAAAATTAAAAATTAAATGGTGTATGTCTGATGTTTTACCCAAGTTAATAAAATTGATAAATTTGTTCCTTGAGTGCAACAAAGCTTTGCAATGCTTTAGAAGCCTTCTTGCACTCAAGTGATGAAATACACCACCACCCATGCTATTCTGTAGATTGTGAGGCCTAAAACATAAAACAAAACCAAGAATATGAACTTTTGATGGCAAAGAAATATTTACAAAAATAAAACAAACATAAAAGCCCGCCCACATGCAATTCTACAAAAATGGCCTGAGAAACAGAAGATCTACCTTGTGGGGGCCTAACCATTGTCTTCTCTGGAAGTCCCCAACTGTAAGCAGCCTGAGTATGAACAGCTTTCTAAACTTGATTTTATACTTATGGTGTAGTCATAGATACTTTAGTGACCTTAAACTCCAATAAATAGAAAAGTAAAGTTGCAACCAAGAATAGAGTGTACTCTGCCTAACTGGATATTGGCAATTAGAATATTCATGGTTCTGTCCAGAAATTTCTGAGTGCCAGACAATGTCCGGCCAAAGGTCTCCACTCACTGAGAGCTTCCCAATACTTGGCGCCTGCATCAGTATTCGTGTTTAATACATGCTTAAGAGTTGTTAACATCTATATGTACAAACATCCGAGATGAATAAATAAATTTGAACAAAGCTCTTGTAAAGTGTTTTGAAAATTCCCGAGAAGTGTCCTTGAAAAATCCGGAATTTTCTACCTCTGATATGTGTATTAACCCTCAGTGTCTGTCAATGGTAGGAGCTAGAAGGTTTTTATACTTTTATCTCTGAGACTTACAGACTTTTTAAGTCTTCGGGTGAGAGTCTGTGCATCCCCCTTCTTGCTAATTCCAAAGAAAATTGCAATGCCGGGAAGTCAAAAGAAAAACAAGACACAAGTGACTGCATTTGAGTCACGAGGGACCCCATTGATACGCTGGTGGGGGTACAGTGGAGCACACTTAATTGTATATCTCTTAATTGAATAACCCTGTTAATTGAATATAATTTCCCAACGCAAAACCATTTACCAGACCTCCAATACAAATTTGACCTGTTAATTGAATATAGATTATAGAGTAACCTCCTGTTAATTGAATAAAAAATCTTGAAACCTGTCGAGAAATTACCCTGACTCTCCTCAGTTTCCCTTTGTTTGTAGACCTATTTGGCCTCAGTATATCCAATACAGGCATGTAATCTATTATATTTTGTCTGACACAGAGCTCTGTCAAACAAGATATGATAGAATAAATGCTAAGTTTATCTCTAGAATGCAGGAAAATGACACAATCCATGTTAACTGAATACTCCTGTTAATTGAATAATTTTCATTGGCAAAGTGCCCATTCAGTTTACAGGGTTCCACTGTATTACACAAACTCCAAATAGTGTTATCTCCCCTTGCTGCACTCGATACATCACTGAAAAAGGTTACTGAACTATTTATCTCTAAATTTAGATTTTTGGTATTTCCAAAACCAATAAAACGGGAAATGGGTAAACATGGCAACGTTTGGACACATGCACACGTTTCTATGTGGCTGTTTAAAATATTTTGTATGTTCGCATTGAATTGTTATTACATATTGATAATTGAACAGGCCAAGCTGCAAAAAAAGAATGTTCAACAATTGGCTGTCTGTTTAGAGGCTGCAGTTGTTGAATGATATTGGGGAATTCATCTCCAGCAACAAATTCCCCTTAACTGGTAGAGTCCTGGAAGCCCATATTTGGGCTTTATTCTGAAGTGTCGGTACCACAACTTTAGGGCTTCATATTCAGTGCGGGGTGTTCTACATATCACCATTGAAGTGAAATTATTTAGTTTGTTAGGATTTGCCTTCTCACCATTTATGGGAGAGTGCCTTTTGGCACTCTTCACATAAATTGTAACAAGGCAAAGATATGTGAACAAATTTTGATGACCCCCAAAATATTCAGCACTCTTCCAGTTAAAGTTCTGAAAAGTAGCAAAACATGATTTGGACTTCAAAATCTCTCTGCTAGAAAGCTAATTTCAGAAGTTCTGTCAAGATTGAAGTTTCCACTAAAATTTCATTGCAGGCTCTCAACCTGTCCCTATAGTTGAGTTGTATTGTTTCTCACTGAAAAAATTAAAGTTACTTGTGTTGTATGTGGAGAGTTGACTTTTAACAAGGGCATAGCTAAGGGGTCTTTGAATGTATGGGTGTAAACTGCATTCTTTGAATGTATGGGTAGCAATCGGCACTCCGAATACTCCATCTTTTTTCTATCTGTTGCGGTTGATGCATACTGCAGGGAACGCAAACTATCCGTACTAAGAGAGGGCGTTTCTCACTCAGAATATTTTTTTTTAAGTGTTGGCCCATGAGTCAAAGGCGCAATCGCCTTGATGGGTCCTGGTCATAAAGTCCCCAAACCAAATCGACCCCAAAATAAATTGGCCAAAACGTCCCCAAGCGTTGGTCAAAACGTCCCCAAACATTGAATCCACTAACTAAATGAATGAATGAAAGGTTTTAGCGCGCCGAAGGCGCGCAGGGACGATGTGGGATTTACAAATCCCTTGCGACCCGGTTAACCTTATTTTTTTTTCTCCCTTGGATCACACAGGCCTAGCTTTCCTATTGCCCAAGATGGAGTCTGAGGGGGTTATGCACGCGGTTAGAATACCCGGCAGTTTACGTTGGAGTGTTAGATGGTCAATACTCAATCCCTCAACGCTTTTAAAACTATTAGAGAGCGAGCTCTATTCGGTTCCAGTTCGGCGATGGTAGAGGTTTGAGTCCCACCATGGTGGCGAGCCAGAATGTAATGTTGTGCGATGACAAGTTTAAGGGAAGAAGAGAAAAGAAAACCAAACAGCAACGCCGGTTTGGTAGCGGCCCCGGTATATGACCATAGCGGTTACAAAAAAGAAGTGGAGAAAGCTCCAACAGTTTAGTTTTAAAAAACCGGGAGTCATTCATCAAGCCTTCTGGGAGATAGGATGCCGTATGTGATTTTGAGGTATCTGGTTATCCTTCGGGAATTCCAAATGACCTCCTCCACCCCCCCCCCCCCCAAAAAAAAAAAAAAAAAAAAAAAAAACAAACCTCTCACTGACACACACCCTCAGGCCCTTAAAAGGGCTGTTAAATCTTTATTCAAATGTTTATTTATATCAAATGTACACTCGTTCCCAGCCAGACAAGCTTGTTTCAATCCTTGCCTAGCGTTTGGTGGTTTCTTGTATATGTTGCAGAAAGGTAGGTTGCGCCAATTCCTCCTACGCTTTGTCTGCCATTTCCATGCGTCTTCTTGATAAGAGTGTTGCAAGAAAATTTGAGAATGTTCAGTTAGAAAAGTTATAGGTAGAGAGAAAGATAGGTATCCGCTATTGTATATTGTGCCTGCTCTGTGATTGTTGCTATGGATGGGGTAAGGGGTGTGTTTCTTCGGAGCCCACTCCCCACACGCAGAGTTGCGAGGCAATCCTCACAGACTCAATCCTAAAGATCTCAATGAGTAGCGAGGCAATCCTCACTGACTCCACGCAGTTTAATTCTATTGAGTAATTTTAATTTACTGTGGATTTCTGTTTAGGGTTCGGTGTTCGTTCAGCTTCACCATTGATTCACTATCCTGGAGTATGTGGAGGGTTTTGTTATATAGATCTTATTAAACGCGTTTCAATCGCGCTTCAGCAGAGTTGCGAGGCAGTCCTCACAGACTCTATCCTAAAGTTCCCAATGAGTAGCGAGGCAATCCTCACTGACTCCACGCGATTTAGTTATATTGTATAATTTTTATTTTATTTTATTTTATTATTTTTTTTTTTTTTTTTTTTTTTTTTTTATTTTCTGGAAACTTATTTTGTTTTTCTGTTAAGGGATCGGTGTTCGTTCAGCTCAACCATTAATTCACTATCTTGGAGTCTGTTTAGGGTTTTGTTTTGTAGGTCTTTTAATCGCGTATCAATAGTTTCTATTTTTGCTAGCTCGTGAAGTTCCTTTATCGGTGTCCATTTCGGTTTGCATAGTGCCACTCGCAGGGCATAATTTTGAACCCTCTGTAGCTTCTGAATGTTGGTTTTGCTTAGGTCGCTTGTTATTATGGCACCGTAATCTAGTACCGGACGTATAAATGTTTTGTAGAGCTTGAGAAGCACATCATTGTTTGCTCCCTAATTTCTACCTCTGATCATCTTCAGAAAATTGATACGTTTAGTAGCTCTAACCGTAATGGAGTTTATGTGACTGTTCAGACTGAGATTGCTATCTAGGATAAATCCCAAAAATTTGGCCTCTTTGTTTGCTTCTAGTTTGTGACCGTATAACTGGAGATCGATACTCGGGACTGGTTTTTTCCTTTGCTTTTTGAAGAACGTAACTTTTTGAGTTTTGGCGGCATTGAGTTTGATGCGCCACAGGGCACACCAGCTCTCAAGATCGCGAATGGTATCCTGTAGACGATTTTTAGTTATGTTTCTGGACTTGCTGGCTGTCCAAATGCCTTTGTCGTCTGAGAACTGCGATAGTTCAACAAAGTTTTTCCCTACTTTTTCTATATCATTCACATATATTATGAAAAGAAGCGGACTTAGAACCGACCCTTGTGGTGTTCCCGCTTCGAGTATTACTTCCTCTGACACCTCGCGATTAACCCTCACCCTGATTTTTCGGTCAGTTAGAAATGATGATATGATCCTTAGAATTTTAGTGGGTAATCCCATTTTCGCTAGTTTACATCTCACGCCATTGTGCCATACCGAGTCGAACGCTTTTTCTACATCCAAGAAAAGCACGGTTCCGATTTCGTTTTGACTAAATGCTGTTTTCATATAATCGACCAGTCTATATACGTGTTCGATTCCTTCTTTCTGACTCCTATACGCTCTTTGTCATTTGTTGAAAAAGTTGATTGATTCGAGATAGCTGCGAAGTCTCGTAGTGAGAATCCGCTCAAATATTTTCCCAACACAGCTAAGCAAGCTGATTGGGCCATAGTTAGAAGGGTTGGTAAGGTCTTTGTCGGGTTTAGGTATCATGACTCCCGTGGCCACTTTCCAGCATTTTTGGAAGTACCCGCAGGAGAGAGCAGTTTAAGAGTTTGGTAAGTCTGCAGTAGAAGATGTTGGGGCACTGTTTCATTATTTTGTAAGAGACTTCGTCTTCTCCTGGGGAAGAAGATGATCTGCATTTTCTGATTATACCCATGACCTCTTCTACGCTTATTGGTTCGGTTAATTCATGGTCGTCCCTGTCTTCATGCCTTTGGTCGAAGTTCGGTTCATTGAAGATTGAGTTGTTATCTTGGACAAATTTATTTACTCGTGCCTTAAAATCGTTGTCATATCTGTTCCCTTCTTGTGGACGATGTGCCTTCTTTAGAAGTTCGGCAAAAGCACTGGCCTTTGCCTTGTCGTCTATGGCCATAGATCCGTCGCTAGTCTTTAGCGCATTATTATTGGCAATTTTGCTCTTTTGGCCAGTAAGAGTTTTAAATGTATCCCAGAACCTCTTAGGTTCTCTCAGCCCATTTAGGTTTTCGGTTGCTTTTTCCCATCTCACGCGATTGTCGTTAGCTATGGCCTTTTTTACTTCCCCATGAAGGCGATTATACGCGGTTTTAAGTTCTGCTCTTTTCATTTGATCATTCTCTGATTGGTAAGCCCGGAAGGCTTTTCTTTTTTGTTTGATTATTTGAAGAGTTGTTTGGGTTATTCTGTTTATCCGCGTCTTTACTGTTTGCTTGGGACAGATTTCATCTAGTGTACTGTTGATAACCTCGTTAAGGTGGGTGCAGGCTTTTTCTAGTTCATGAACATTTGAGGGGTCATTTGCCTTTATTTTTACTTCGATAATGTTTCTGAAGAAGTTCCACTAACTGAATAACAGAATGGCAATATATGTGTTTCAATGCCGACATGCAAACCCGAAATGATATGTTTCTTCTTGGATGTTGTTTGGCACAACTCATCTTAAAAAAAATTGTTTTCATAAGTTCTTATGCATGAAGTAGCGATTAAAGTTCTGGCCTTTGATGAGATGCTGATACAGAGTTCTAACAGGGCGACTGAATCTTGATTGATTTAATAGCACTTGATTAGAAGATCATATACTGTTTTTACAGTGTCTACGGACCCTTAAACCTTTTATGTGGACTGCAATTGTCCTTGATGAGATTATCTTATACTGTTTTTCACGGTTTCTTTGAACATTTATTTGAACACTTCTACCGTAAAAACAAATCCTCACATATATGAGGGTATCATGAAAAGAGTACAACATCACGGAACAGAACTCTTGTAGATATGTAAAATTCCTAGCCGTCTTCCAGTTCGAGGTCGCAAGGGATTTCAATCCCACATCGTCCCTGTGCGCCTTCGGCGCGCAGAAACTTTTCATTTCATTCGTCCAACATCAGTCTGGCTCGCTTACTTACTTGCTGATACCTACCTTATTAGGCGAGGACAAGATTGCGAGGGTGAATGTGGTTGACGGCGATTTGGAAATTGTAACAACAAAGATATCCAAGAAGTTAGAGGAAGCATGGGAGAAATATAAAGAGAATGATATAACTACATCTAAATTTTTGAGGTTCTGTTGCAGTATATATAAAGTGTAATTGTTTTTGTATTTGTCAATATATCTGTCAATGTATTTTATATTGTATATTACGCTGTATTTATTTTTGTTTTTAGTTGTAATAAAGGTGTTTCAACTCATCTTAACCCGTGTCTCTCTTAGTCTCCCCAGTTTAAAACTGGGGCCGAATGTTCCCGGAGCCCAATGTTCCCGAGGCCCAATGTTCCCGAGGCCGAAAAGACCCGCTCCCCTAAGACTTAGCCTACAAGGGTGGGGAGGTGAGTCAGAGAGCATGTCCCCACGGATTAGTCAAAATGTTCCTGAATCATTCCTCAGTCTGCCCACACATAATGCGAACATACCCTCCACATGCCCTCACGTATCACAAACATACCCCCTCCCCTCCACACACAATACATTTATCCATCATGCTCATAAATAACGCAACTAAACCCAACCTAAATGCATGTGCATACAGCAAAGGAGGCCAGAAAGCATCTAAGATCAGATGCGATCTGGCGCTTCGGCTTGCAAAGAGAGGTCTTATATAAGGAAGGGGGGGGGGGGGGGGGTAATTCGTAAGTTGAGATAAAGCTGAGATTATTATGATCCCCGATGAGTCTGGAGGGGGGATGGGGAAATCACACCCGAGGGGCAAGATATTTGAACCAGTCCCGAGGCCTGCCGAGGATCCGCTTCAAATATCTTGCCCCGAGGGTGAGATTTCCCCATTCCCACCTTCAGACTCACCGAGGGTTATTTTTCTCCCCCACACGAGGATTACGTCATTATATATAATTGGCGGTCACGTGCTGACATACCCAATTTATCAAATCGTAGTCTCTTCGAAAAACGAGTAATTTCATCGGAAAGATTATACAAAAGTTAGGTAGGTATATACTAAAAAATTGATTTGTAACACTGTCCGTTAAGGGGTTAATGAATTTGCGCGTGTCAAACTCTAATGTAAAGGGCATTGTGAGATTATTGATTATTGTTAGCATTTTTGTGGCATTCAACAGCTCGTGTTTTGAGAACATAAAACTGTACCACATTTTTGCGGAAATCCGAATAACATCTCGCAAATACAAGTTTGTTGATTTGTCGCTTTTACATCTGTTTCCGTCTCCCTTTTTCCGCCACAGACTTTTGTTAAGTGTAATCGTTATGTGATAGATGGGTCATACAGTCCACGATATCATTAATTGCACAGAAACTACACTATATTTGTGGAAATGTCAAAGGAATCGGCATACCAAGCGAGTCACCCGTGCTCGACATTTCTATGTTGCTGATTGGTTTGTGTACTCTTTGTATTAACAAGAATTTCACTGCAGAGTCGTGCATATAACGCACCATCCAGACTTCATATCCAGCGGCCTATCAGCGAATTAAATTATTATTTCATCATGTGAACAATTAATTTAAAAATTCTGTACATTCAAAGAAAGTTCATTACTTCAACAAATTTGAGGTGAGTTTCCATAAAATATCTTCATTTAAAGTGATATATAAGTAAGGAAAATAAGTTTACTTTCAAATTTCCAAGTCTGATATATATGGAGACCGAAAGGTGACATGGTCAATTTTTGTTTGTAATCCATCCGAACGGATTAATATACAAACGTCACCCCTCGAAGCAGCGTTGTAGCGCCTGCCCTTTAACCCTTTACCTAACATGAAAAACAGACGACACTTACAAACAAAATTCTTCAATAACTAATTGTTTTCATTTTTTGTCTCAAAAACATAGGTTATGACCCCTCATTGGAACGAGCTCAATGAGCTCGTTCCAAAGAGGGGTCATAACATGTTTTTGAGACAAAAAATGAAAACATAATGAAAATTAATTGGCGATGTTTGTGAATAACGCTGGCCGGTTTTGGCCGTTACGTTGGGTAGAGGGTTAACCCTTATCCTAGAATGATCCTGATCATAGTATGTCACTGAGATCTTGATACTCAATAACGCCCCCCATCCTGATCCAAGGATGATCTTGGGATTATCCGATTCTGAATCACTCTTCCACTCATCCCTCTTCTCATTCCTCCATTCGCTCCTCTCTTCCCTTTAGAGGATTTTTAACCAAAATCGGTTATTTGTCCCCCAAAGGGGGTCTAACTTCTGAGTATGCTACTTCAAGGGCACGGAAGATAACTCGTGTAGGCTCAGATACCCTTGGGTAAGATGGTGGCCAACTGATCCACAGCCGCACCCAAAAAAAATGTCGTATGGTTTTCTGACTCTGATTCACTGGGATACATCTTTCTATTGCTGAAGGTACAGAGATGTCATACTCGGAAAGGGAGCGCGGTGACTCAGTGGTAGACTGTTGGACTTCTATGCTAGAGGTCCCGAATTCGATCCCCGTCCGGGACGACCCGCGTTGTGTCCTTAGGCAAGGCACTTTATCCCGGTTGCTTACATGGGGGCACTATGACGCCATGTACTAAGGCGTACTGCACGTCGATGATGCACATGTCTTCAACCGCTGTAACCCTGCTTGAGCGGAGCTTGAAAGGAGTTAGAATGTTGAGGAGCTGGCAGTTGCTCGTCGATGCTCGGTGGTTCTCTCCGGGTGCTCCGCTTCCTTCACCCATAAAACGGTCACGATTAGCCATTGTGCATAAATATGTGACCTTAAACATCAATAAATAAATAAATAAATAAATAAATAAATAAATAAATAAATAAATAAATAAATAAATAATACGCGGAGAAGAAAAAGGGGCGACACCTGTTTTTCCAAACAAAGTCGTGTTCTGAAGCTTTAAAGTTGTAAACTATTTGGTTACACATATAATAATGACAATTGACCATACTCCATGTTTTTGCATGGGGGCCTGTAACGCGCTCCCATGGATATTCCCCGCTCCCTCCTCCCATACGCGGTTCCTATATGCTATAACATACAGAAAGGGTAGCATAAAATTCGTAACTGATGAGAAAATTCACTCGCAAATCGAATGGAGTCATCGTGGAAGGTGTCAACGTGATGCACGAACATGACAATAGGCGGGAAAGTGTTATGCATTTTGGTACAAATTCTATGCTACGCCTTTCTGTGTGTTATAGCACGGAGGGGCAGCGTATAGAGGGAGAGGACAGGGAATATCGAGCGGAGCACGTTACAGGTCCTGTGTTAGAAACCTCCTGTAACCAGGAATGCAAGGCTGAGCACAATGAAATGATTAATAATCGGTTTACACTTGGTAAGTTCAGTCTCACATCACCCGGATTAAGAAATCAATTGGACATGTCACCCCCGGGCTCCAGAATATGAACAGAGGTAAGGTGGTCAATTTATTTTTTAATCCGCTCGCACGGATTAGTAATCCGTGCGCACGGATTAGTAATCCGTGCTCACGGATTACAAAAAAATATTGACCATGTCACCTCTCGGGTTCCATAGATATTCCATAAATATAAATGAAATATACATAAATTATACATCAAAATGAAAGATATTGTGCATAGAACACGAAAAACATATGCACTCGACTCTGATTTGACAACAGGCATCAATGGTTCCCGGAAGCCTGCTGGAGTATTCGTACCAGATCTGATAATCAAATACTATTTCTTGAGAACAACTCATGGCCAAATATGCTTCACATATCCAAGAACAAAGCTAGGAAATAAAAATTCTTCGAAACGCAGCCACAGAGCTACGTGTGGGTAAATTCCAAAACTCCCGGCTTTGTTTTGTTTTCCATTTGTTTACATTTCGGTCAAGGTCAACAGGGCAAAAAAAAAACACCGATATACAATGCCATCAAAAATGAATGAGACTGATCGCCTTCACACATCACCGACTGTCTTTGTGTGGAGACTGGACAGTTGCCATATTACAGGGTATCACGACACCTGTTTGAAATCCTAAGAATTACAAGATTAGTTTTCAAGCAAATTTCGCGGTATTACGTGCCATAAACATGTCAGTAGACCATGAATTTCTTCAATAATAAATGCAGACAGTATTGGCATGTCTCCAAAGGGGACAGGACTTTTCGCCAAAAGTACATTTTGCCGGAAGGAAAAACTGGACAGTTCGCCAATCATTTGGACATTTCGCCGGAAAAAAGCTGGACTTTTCGCCGAACTTTTGGACACTTCGCCGAAACTTTGGACACTTCGCCGTAAAAAAAGACTATTCGCCGGAAGATATCAGACAGTTCGCCGAAATAAATTTTTCGGCGAGGTGTCTGATATTTTCCGGCGAATAGTCTTTTTTTTCTCTCCTTAAAAAGACTATTTGCCGGCAAATATCAGACAGTTCTCCGAAATAAATTGTCTCGATATTTTAAAGAATTATTACCTGTTGAAAAGTTGACGCACGGCGAAAAGAGGTTATATTTGTTACTTTTTATCATCAAAAAATTTCGGCGAAGTGTCTATTTTAAAAAGTTTATGTTCCGGCGAACTCTCTTTTTTATTGGAGAAAAAAAAAATTCGGCGATTTATCTCTTTTAAAAATTTTATGTTCAGGCGAACTGTCTTTTTTATTGGAGAAAAAAAAAATTGGCGAAGTGTCTGTTTTAAAAATTTTAAGTTCCGGCGAACTGTCTTTTCCGACGAAATGTACTTTCGGCGAAAAGTCCAGAATTCGTCTCCAAACGCAGCCCTGTTGCTGGACCGTGAAGCACATTTGGTCATGAGTTGTTCTCGTAGAATATTATTTTATTATCAATTCTGGTACGGTCGCAGACTTCCAGGAACCATTTATACCTGCTGTCAACTCTATGGGTTGAATATATCTTTCGAGTTCTATAAGATAGTTTGAGAATTCCCAAGACATATTAACACCTTCGCAGTGGATAGCGTGATTACATTTGACATGCTGTTTGTCCCCTACTGATTTGTGGTGGCCATTGGGATGGGTAATCATATGAAGCCTTCAAGTGGCATTTTATAAACAAATAGGGCCTTTAATAGGCCTTAGATCCACTATAACGTCATTAAATAGAATGGCTGTTCAATAAATGTGTGGGGTAGACCAATCAATATTTTCAGCGTCCCGAGGCTGCACGTTGGAAATATTGATTGGCCGACCCCAAATAATAAATATAGACTCTTCTAATGGCTGCCATTGAACTGGCATGGAAGATACCACCAGAGTTCAAAGGGTTAAAGAATGGGAAAGAATTAACGATGATGAAAAGTATTAGGGGATGGTGAAATGTGCTCAGCCCCTCCCTAAATGCCATTATGTTTCGGTTAGGTCTTGAGAACTTAAGAGTGAGAATTCCAGTGTTTGAATGCTATCAGTACCCCCCCCCCCCCCCACCCCCACACACACACACCCAGAAATGTGACTACCATTGGAATATGGAAGGGGAAGGATCATCGTCGATTCCTCACACGAGGTCAATGTTAAGGGCCCCTCGAATAGATAACTGACGGAATATGCATGTTCTCAAGGGCATCATATCATAAGTTATATTATGTATTTTATTATGTCTCTCCCTGCCATTTTTGTCGTTCGTATCATCTCTATTCTCGCAAAAAGGCGTTCTTTCTATTCTAGATATTAGCAGGTGGTCACCAGAATCTTGAGACTGATGGGGTGGGGGGGGGGGGGGTCGGACACCGAGGACCGTCTGGTATTGGTTTCGCCACCCCAAGTAGACGAGCCGGCACCGTTACCAGCAATTTGGGCAGTTTTTTCTTGAATCGTATTTTGGTTACCTGTTTGCCGAGCTTCCTTAATATTGTTTGAAACGGCGTCATTCTATTGCACATGGCTCACGTGACAAACGGCGAGAGAAATATACGCGACGTCTAAAACATTGCTGTGCGTGGGATGGCGAAACTTTAATTTACGACGTCTGAAACTTTAAATGTTGTACATCAGTACTATGTCATGTACCCAGACAGGTCACATTGGCAGGACCCCTGAAGTGACGTCATGCCACGTGACCCAGTGGCGCCATGTTGTGTTGGCCGCGTGAGCGGCCATGTTGTGACGTCATCCCCATAGTGATACATGATGTTAGTGCGCATGCGCAGCGCGTGTTATAGTGATACATGTTTCCGTCGTCCATTTTGTATACTGGAGGCCGCCATCTTGGTTTCTATGGTAGCACGTAGTGTTATAGTACCGAGGGGACACCTGGGGGTAAGGTCGATTGAACTAGAGTACTTTTTCCTAGAATCACAGTTTATGCCTATTACAGATGCTACTCTAACACTAACAGTCTCTCTTGTCCCTACTATCCCCAGTTCCCTCGTCCAAGTCTTATAATCACCAGTGCTTTGTTTCCCATACCCTGTACGCAGAGTTATCTCTCTTGTGTACAACAAAAGCCTATACCATTCCCAAAACCAATAAGCTATCGAGCAGTTACTGAAAAGTCATTGCTCGAACGGCTCAAATCCCATCGAGCAAATGACCTTTAGATCAGTTGCTCGATCGAGTGACTCGCACATACGACTCTTGGCCTCATTTCGGGAAAAAAGGGATTTCATAACGAGACATATCCTAAAAAGGGATTCCATAAGTGGGACTCCGTCTTACCTCGAGTGACCCGCACATACTGCTCGAACGACTTGAATCCCATCGAGCAAATGAGCTTTAGAGCAATTGCTCGATCGAGTGACTCGCACATAAGACTCTTAGCCTCATTTCGGGAAAAGGGGATTCCATAACCACAGTCATATCCTAAAAAAGGGATTCTATTTGGGATTACAAAATAAAGAATTCCATAAGTGGAATTCCATCTTACGTCGCGTGACTCGCACATACTGCTCGAATGACTCGAATGTGCTTTAGAGCAGTTGCTCGATCAAGTGACTCGCACATACGACTCTTAGCCTCATTTCAGGAAAAAGTGATTCAATAGTCACAGGTGCTTTCCGAAAAAGGTTTCTTAAAAAGGGATTCCGTAAATGGGATTCCTAGCCGATTCCGTAAAATGATGTTCCGTGTTTTGACATAAATACTCGAGGGTATGGAAAGGGACTGATAACACCCAATTATTATTGCAAGGACCTGAACAGAAAAAGATATGACAATATACAACCAACCACTGCAAAACCACGAAGGTACAAAAGTGAACGAAGATGAACTGGTTGGACAGAACTGAATTATGAACAGACCCAACACAACTAAGGTTGAACTGTTCGTATGAAATCTAAGTGAATGAAGATCCAACACAACCAAGATTGAAGTGAACACAAAATCACAAAGTGAACAAAGATCGAACTAGTTGGATTGATCGAACACAACCAAGATCAAAGAGAACTGACCCAGTGAAGATGGCGAAGTGAATTGAACATCACAAAGTAAACAAGGATCCAACACAACTAAGATCGAAGTGAACATAACAAACATAACGAAGTTTGACTTAATCTTAACACCCAATAAATGCATTAGAATTTTCACCTGAATGAACTATAATCCTAATGAAAATATAACCCAGTGCTAACCCCACTGAACCCAATAAAACGAAGATCCAACAGAACCAAGATCGAAGTGAACAGAACATGCCAATGACTGAGCAAAGACTGGGCTCCATAACAAACTTCTGAAATTTATTTTTGAACCATAACAAAAGTTGTTGTTTTTCAGGAGGGAAGCGGAATACCCTCGAGTATTTATGTCAAAACACGGAACATCATTTTACGGAATCGACTAGAAATCCCATTTACGGAATCTCTTTTTAAGAAACCCTTTTGAAGAATTCCTTTTCGGAAAACGCCTGTGACTATGAAATCCCTTTTCCTGAAATGAGGCTAAGAGTCGTATGTGCGAGTCACTCGATCGAGCAATTGCTCTAATTTAAATCACATTTGTTCGATGGGATTCGAGTCGTTCGAGCAGTATGTGCGCGTCACTCGAGGTAAGATGGAGTCCAACTTATGGAATCCCTTTTTTGGAATCCCAATAGAATCCCTTTTTAGGATATGTCTGTGGTTATGGAATCCCTTTCTTCCCGAAAAGAGGCTAAGAGTCTTATATGCGAGTCACTCGAGGTAAGACGAAATCCCACTTATGGAATCCATTTTTTGGAATCCCAATAGAATCCCTTTTTAGGATATGTCTGGTTGTGGAATCCTTTTTTTCCCGAAATGAGGCTAAGAGTCGTATGTGCGAGTCACTCGATCGAGCAATTGCTCTAAAGCTAATTTGCTCGATGGCATTCGAGTCGTTCGGGCAGTATGTGCGAGTCACTCGAGGTAAGACGGAATCCCACTTATGAAATCCCTTTTTTGGAATCAAAAGGCCTTTTAGGATATGTCTGTGGTTATGGAATCCCTTTTTTTCCCGAAATGAGGCTAAGAGTCTTATGTGCGTATCACTATGGGGATGACGTCACAACATGGTCGCTCACGTGGGTTACCATGACAACACAACATGGCGCCACAGGGTCACGTGACATGGCGTCAGTTCTGCGCACCTGCCCGGGGTCCTGCTAATGTGACCTGTCCGGGTACATGACATACTACTAACATGGTGGAACTTTAATTTACGACGTCTAAAACTTTAAATGTTATACGTGGTGAAACTTTAATTTACGATTTCTAAAACTTTAATGTATAAAACCAAAGGCGGATTAGACGTATGGTCCACCTGGAAATTTACCTGTAGGGGGGCTGGGGCTCCCAAAATTGATGCAACCCAACACCTGTTCGTACATGAAATTTCGTGAAATTGACCAAAAGGCGAAATGGATCTGATTGAAAGGACTGGCTGTACATCGAAATGCCAGTGGATGGCATCTCGATATACCAGCAGTCTACTTTACCATTGATCACTTAGATGCAAGGAAACGGCATTCTTTCAGTTCGAAAAATCGAAATGGTATCCTGCTGGTGCGAACTGTGGTCGGCCCTATGAATACCCCCTCCCCACCCCACCCCCTTGTCGCAATCATCTTTGCCGAATGGGTGACGCATATGATACAAAATATGCCATCACAAATGCCCTCTTTGTGGATTGCCACTGATCGCTCAGATGCAAGAAAGCAGCGTTCATTCAGCTTGAAAAATCAAAATCTTCTCCGCGGCCGAATCCTCCGGTACATTTCCCGGTAACAATTTTTTGACTCTGTCCGCCCCTGTATAAAACTTTAATGTGGTACATGGCAAACCTGTAATGTTATACATGACGCATCGCAACTTTAATTTACGATATCTAAAACTTTAATGCAGCACATGTAAAACTTTAATTTCCAACGTTACAGTTGTGGACCATACATCCAACATTGACACGCACCCGTAAAACATGGAACTATTTACTGGGATTTCTGTTCCTCTTTCAAAATCATGTTTCTTTAGTCACCGGTAAGGAAATATAGTTTTCAGTGACCATATCGAAATGTTACGCAATGCACTAAAACATACTTTATTTCTTTCAGAGATTTCATCTGACATCATGTGACCAATGTGCATTCACCTATTTTGCCGTGACGGTGAGAGTGACATTCCGGTTCAACCTGGCACACCACCACTTTCAAGACCCGAGAGCTCGGTCTCGAGTCAGCTCACAATAGAGATATTGTTGTCACTTTCTCCATATAAAAGTGGAATTGACACAGTAATGAAGGCTGCAAGAGATATGTTATTGAACTGTTTACAAATGGAGACCCACGTGCATGATATTTTCTTTCCTGATACGATAGAACATACGTTACTGGCGAGATTCAAATATGGGAATTTTCCTATGCGCGAATTTGCAACAGCGTTTGTTGCGTCAGTTATATCTTTGCAACATGATGGTGACAAGTTCTACACAATGGTAAAACGCGGCCCCGTCGAAGAGACATTAAGAGATATTTATAACAGTGTTCAATGGAAAAAGATAGGTAGATATATTTTTCACACACCCAGCTGTAAACCTGTAAATCATCGAGAAAATGGTAAAGTTGTACTTTTCGATATCTCCCAAGCGGAAGATGTAGAGAAGCGGTTTTACGAGAGCCCCAAGTATGACGTCAAATTATCCAGACTGTCGCCTGTACAAACGATTCAATAAGACTGTTGAATTTTCTCTTTAACCCTTTACCCAACGTAACGGCCAAAACCAGCCAGAGCTATTCACAAAAATCGCCAATTAATTTTCATTAATTTTTTGTCTCAAAAACATAGGTTATGACCCTCTTTGGAACGAGCTTGTCGAGGTTTTACCTCACCAGAAACTGCTCTTATTCTCGCGGTATCGGATACCTATGGGAAATTCTTCCATATTTTGCACTTGCATATGATGACCAACACAGCACAGTTTCTCCACATACAGCCTTGTATCCTTTCAACTTCTAGATATAGGGCCTACTAGAACGCAATGAGTGTATTTAAATTTTGCGCACCTCACCTCCACAACTTTGCAGGAAATACTAGGAGACTAAACATTACTGCGTCTTCAAATGGTTGAGTCCTGGAAGTCCATATTGGGACTTTACTCTGAAGTGAAGGGGCCACATCTTGAAGGCTCCATATTCAGTAGATGTGCTTCATATTATCTTTGTTTCGAAATTATTTAATATGCATGGTCTGCCTTGCTACAAATTATGGGAGAGTGCCTGTTCACAAATCGTCGCCTGAGTACTAGAATGTTCTATGTCCCCTATGGGACATAGAACATTTTAGCACTCAGGCGACGAAATTTTGACGACAAAAAGTAAATTAGCACTCTACCAATTAAATGTGCAGTGGGTACACTGTAAACAATTACCGTAATTCTACGGCTAACTTCTGTCAAATACAACGGTCTCGAGGCCGTAAATTAATTTTAACGGTGTTGCCGTAGACAAACCCGCGAATTTGATCCAATGAACGTATTTCTCCCGTCACGCTGTCCAATTACGTTGCACGGCGGTAGAAATGGTGAATTATGGGATCGGCCTTGCCATATATGTTACTCTGGAAGTCGCCATTTCCAAGAAGGACGCCCGATGCTTTTGAAGACGATCAACAACGTATTTCTGCCAATTTGTAAGTTTGTGGCCAAAGGAATCATGTCCATTGCAGTCTTGGACATGAAAATCAAATAACGTCAATGTTTTATGCGTATAATTGTTTCGGTATTCATGCAGAACAGCAGACTGTTCGTACTGCATCACCGATATTCGATGGATCTTATGGCTTGTGGCCACGAATCTCCGCTTAGGCCGGCATACCCAGGAATTTGTTTACCCTTTTTAAATTATGGTTTTCAGTTGATTAAGGGCCATTTGACTGGAACTCTGCCTCTGGTTATGTTGACCGTAATTATTTTGATGGTAATTTTTACGGGAAAATAAGGCAAATAATGGTTGAAATTTTGTACGGTCATATGACCGGCAGCTAGTTTCCAGGCATATGACCGTACAACTAACGGCAAACCGTGAAAAAAAATTACGGGAATATACGGCAAATTACAGTTAAAAAGTTTTTACGGTTTGCCGTAATGCTTACGGTCATATGCCTGGAAACTAGCTGCCGGTCATATGACCGTAAAATATTACGGTAATTTTTTACAGTGTACCGTGGCGCTGTGTAAATACATAGGACGACACACCGTGTGAATGGGTTAACCGATATAGCACGAGTGCCAGCGCGGAAGGATAAAACGAGAGGCCACATGCAGGCCTCGAGTTTTATCCTTCAGCGATGGCACACGTGCCATATCGGTTAACCCATTCGCATGCATGCGTCGTTCTGTGTTTATTACAAGCCTTCCGGTCTGTAAAAAAAAGAATTATTAGAAGGACACTCAGCAATTCATTTGACAACTATCAACAGAAACAATACATTTTATCGCCAACCAAATTTGCGAGGGGATCCCCGTGTTACTGTTTCGTCCCCTGAGTTCCAGTGTGTTCTATATGCATACAGAACACATTGGGGACTCGGGACGATTTTCAGCTGGACGCTAGCGATTCAAATTGTAATTGCGTTGCACGATTTGAAGAAAATTTCAGTGAAATTCCGCTTCAATTTAAAAATAGTCCGTCAACGATTTCCGTTTTCCGCGTTTATTAGTGTTGCTGTAGATGGGGATTTCATAGAACAGGCGTGTAATAATAAGGCGAACTGCATGTCAATATATATAGTGCACTTGCCTTCAGTCGCTGTTAACAAAACTTGTGCAGAGTTAGTAAGCTGGATAGTCTGACAGTTGCTTGGTGGTTCTCTCAGTCAGAGAATTCCGGTGTGACAGGAATGATAGTCCGTAGGAAAATTAGTCCCTCTGGACTATTATTCCGTGGAATTATAGTCCTAGGTCTAACATTTCTAGGAATAGTAGTCCTAGGTCTAACATTTCTAGGAATAGTAGTCCGCCGGACTACTATTCCTAGAAATGATAGACCTAGGACTATAATTCCGCGGAATAATAGTCCAGAGGGACTAACGTTCCTACGGACTATCATTCCTGTCACACCGGCTTATCCACACCCGTAAAACCGTAGGACACGAAGTGACGCTGGCTGTCGAAAGGGTCGTTAAACCCCAATAAAAATGAATAAGTGGCCGAAACATACCAATCATTTCAGACTAAAATGTAATAAATTCATCATTTCGTTTGCTCAAGAATGTGTACGGCAATGTTTATACAACGACGTGATATGGGCAGTTCTAATATGGGAAAGGATATTCCACCGAATTAGCTGAGGAGGCTCTATTGCGCACTTTCAAATACATGGTAAGTGTTCGAGGCAGACAGTCAATCTTTGGTATTCAAAGTAGGTTCAACGTGTGATGCTTATGTAATTCCAAAAAGCAGCTCGGACGAGTTGCAGATCCCGAAAGCGAATCAAGCTCACACTGCTTAAATAACACTCAGGAGTATCAGACAAGTTAATGCTGTCCTCAATCAACTGAAGATTGACCACGGAAATAAATTTCAACAAGATCTGACGAGATAAGAACAAATATGATCACATAACTGCACTGGCTTCCTATAAAGCAGCGAATTAGTTTTTAAAATTTTGGTTTTGGTCTTTAAGTGCATTATAAGCTGGTGACACCCTTTTTCTAGGTCGACGCTTGTGAGAAACTGAGCTTTTTCATTCATTCGCGGTACCTGGAATTCTTTACCAGTTCATGCTCAAGCATCCGAAAACTTCAACCAATTTAAACAAGAACTTGAAATCATACTTTTTTCAGAAAAGCCTACGATAATAAATAATTGTTTTGCTGTAGATGTGACCTGTTACAGTCAGTGAATAATTGTTTTGATGATTGGGAGCTCAACTTTTTATTTGATTCTTTTTTTTCTCTCTGATTGTACAGCGTTCTAGAGCACATTTGTGATTTTTAGGCTATATAAAACTCATTTATTATTATTATTATTATTATTATTATTATTATTATTATTATTAAACTTCGAATATGTAGCCAACAAGCAGAGGTAACCGCACTACAGACTTTTATTATATAAGGACAAGCGCAACATCACACGTAAAATACACCCTGCACATATTAATCCTGATAAGAAATTGCCTCTGTATTCCAAGCTATAGCTCTGTATTTATGAAAATGTAGCGGTACACCCCGAGTTGCTTATTTAGGGTTAATACGAGGTTGGACCTAACCCTATGTCCCATTCCTGGTCAAATTACCCCCTAGGTGCAATTTCATCTTGATATCTCTGAAACTGTGGGAATGCATTTGACGATGTTCCAGCAAGGATTAATGATTGGAGAGTTAACGCGTTGTACACTACTACACTTAAAATTCACCCCGCCCATATTACTCCTGATAAAATTATCCGTAGTACCGAATTACAGCTTAATATCTCCAGTGTTGCTGTTGTTAAAGGGGTAACCTGATGTCAGACGCGATCGGGACTCATCTAATGTCCCTTTCTTATTCAGATTACCCCTACAGGTGTCAAATTTCATCTTTTCGTCAAACTGCGACGTTGGACGTGGTCAGAAGTACTCAGAACTCATCTCATGTCCATTTTCTGGTCACATTACACCTAGGTGCCAAATTTTGTCCACGTGAAGAGAGACACGAGGGAGACGAACTATACCTGGGCGTTGCATTGATTGAAGAGTTAACGCGACATACATAAGGAGCGATCGATGCACAACCCGTGTCCATTTACTGGTCAAATTACTTCAAGGCACCAAATTTCGTCTATATCTCTCGTGGCATGTCAGTTATTTATTTGATTTATTTACTGTGGTTTAACGACACTTTCGACAGCTAGGGTCACCCCGTGTCGGACAGTTTTGCGGGTGGAGGAAGCCAGAGAACCTGAAAAGAACCAGCAACTGTCAAACACCCTAACATACTAACTCCACACAAGCAGAAATACCACTGATTGAAGACAAATGCACAACCGACGTGCAGTACACCTTAGTATACAGCGCCACCGCGCCCTCACGTGGGCAATCGGGATTAAGTGCCTTGTACAAGGACACAACGCAGTTACGGGGCGGGGATCGAAATGTGGACACTTCCGTTTGAAGTCCAATGCCGTAACCAATGAGCCACCGCGCTCCAGGCACGCCAGAGTTGAACTTTACACAGCGTTGCTGTAGTTGAAGGTTCAATGCGACGTCAGATGCCCTTTCCTGGTAAATTACCCCTAGGTGCCAAGTTTTATCTCGTTCGACCGAGGTGCGGTGTTTTTTGTTTTTTTTGTAGCCTATAAATAATGTTTTATTATTAGCGCTGTTGGTACTTAATAATATCTAGAGATATAGGTGCATGGGATGAAGTGTTAACGCAATGTTAAAAGCGATCGAGGCCCATCCCATGTCCCGTTCCTGGTTAAATTACCCCAGGCACCAAATTTCGTTTCAATCGTTTGTGGCGCTTAAGATTCGAACTTTACATGGCGTTGTACTGGTCAAAGGGTTAATACGACGTGGAACGCGGTCGAGACCCATTCCATGACCCTTTCCTGGTCAAATTACACCAAAGTGCCAAGTTTTATGTAGGTTGGTCGAGGCATGGTGGAGTCTCAGCTTACAAATAAATGTAGAAGAGATATATATAGTTGCACGGGTTAAAGGGTTAACACGACATCAGAAGCAATCGAGGCCCATCCCATATCCTTTTCTTGTCAATTACCCCATGGCACTAAATTTCGTCTCAGTCGTTCGTGACATGTAATGGTTGAGCTTTACATGGCATTGCGCAGTTGAGAGGTTAATGCGACGTCGGACGCGGTCGAGACCCACCCCCTGCCCTTTTCCTGCTCACAGGTCAAATTACCCCTGGTTGCCAAGTTTTATCTCGATCTGCCGATGCACAGTGGGGCCTTCTAGTTCCATTGCTTATCAATTCCTAGCTGGACACGCATACGGACTGAGTGACTGAGTCACGGAATCACACTCCCATTTATATAATACATTTAAAGAAAAATACACGATGAAGCCTTACTTGAACGTTCGCTCCTTGTTCACTAAATTAGAATTAATAACCACAGTATTGAAAGTGAGAAAGGGAGACACAAACAACCCCAAATCCCAGAAAACCAGATAATATGTCAAGATGTGTCCCAAACGCGGTTGAATCCGAGGAGCCTTTCACAATACTATTTCAAGTAATATGAACTTCACATGGGAATATTCCTTCAATGAAATGGTAATACAAACCCAGAGTTTAGAGATATGAATGAAAACGATAAATTCTTAACTGACATGCGCAGGACGTGGCGATGGGTGTGGGTGTGGGTGGAGGTTGTCCCCCCCCCCCCCCCAATCCTGACCCAAATTTCCTATAGTTGGAAATTCGGAGGGTAAGTCATGAGTAGTTAGAAATTCCATCTATCTGGATTTTAGAGCTTCTTTGGTAATGCTGATGTCTCCTTCACTTCCCAAAATTCCAGCTCCGTTTCAAATCGGCAAAAATTCCAATTGAAACTATTTACAACTACAGTGTACTCAATATCGAGCTTCATAAGTATGCATGATGTCAATTGGTACGAGATTTCTGTACTACGTTTACTTATCGTCCTAAAAAATCCTCGAAATGCACTTCCAAGAAAATCACATCATGTAAAATCGTTATCCTGAGTTAATTCCACCATTCACAGTTACAAAATGATGAAACATCGAAAATTGATCATTCCTGCATAAGATGTGATTTAATGTTAGGACAGTGTGAATTGCTCAAAGTTCTAAGCTTGATCATTTGTTAGCGCATATTCAGTTGCCAGAATAATAACAAATATTAACAACCTGATAATTCTATCACAAAGGTGTTGGCATTTCAGTTACTAGAATCAATTTTATGCCCCATTTCATGGCTTCATATTCAAAATATTTCTCTGTGGTGAATTTCCAACTAGGGTGAGGGACGGGGAGGGGGTTTCCCCCTCCCGATCCCTCCCCCTAGTTGGAAATTCACTACCCTGCAAACCCCAATCGGAAACCTCTAGCCACGACCCTGGAAGTAGTATAGCACGTATGAATCGACCCCCATTACCCGGATTTTTGCCGGTGCAGCTAGTGTTAAATTCCCATAGGAACCGGATTTTTGCCGGTGCAACTTTTGCCTGTGCAAAAGTTCGACTCCTTGAAGCTAGATCCGGCAAGTGGTGTACGTGCTGCTTATGTAGTATGCTATGAAATGTATAGTGATGTATGCATACCAGGACTATGGGTATATATTATGGGTATGTGATGGGAAATTAATGGGACAGGCGAGTTTTCTTGAAAGTTTTTCTCCGCGAAACGGTTGACGTTGCTATTGACGTCGTGACGTCATGATGCTCACGCGACGTCATAGAGATGTAGACTACCGTTGTTGTCCACTATACAATCTGACACAACGTTGCTGGGGTCGGGGTTGTCGAACTTCTCGTAAAGGGGGTGGATGACATGGTAGTAGTGGTGTATATCCATGTAGGTATACTATTAGCCCTTGAGCCTTCATATTATCCTATGTAAGCTATAGCTAAGTCAAGCAGTACTGTGGGGATGGGGATGGGTCATGTATGGTCGGCCAGTACAGTATTGCGAGATAGTCCTTGGTGGTTTAGATTGGCAGTATAGGATGAATGGTCTGTTGGCCTGTTACCCCCTTAGTACTATTAACCTACCGAATCATTTGTATTAAGTTATGGCTGATATTGGTAGTTCGTAATGCTAGGTCAGGCAGTATTATAATCGTTTGTTTAGAACTGGGGCATTGGATGCATTGTATATACCGCTGTAGGTCCCCTGTTAGTCCTCGGTATTATCAACCAACCGATTGCTTTGTATTATTCTATGACTGGTATAGGTAGTTCGTTATGGCGGGTCAAGTGGTATTGTGGAGTGGGGGTGGGGGTAATGCCTGGCAGTACAGAACGGCAGTATAGTATGGACGATATATACCTCTGTGGGCCCCCGAAAGCCATTGGTACTACTAATCAGCCTAATACTTTATGTGACTGGTGTATGTAGTATGTAAGACCAGACGTTATTGTGGGGGTTGGGGGGGGGGGGGGGTAATGCATGGTAGTTTAGTGTGGTAGTATACGATGTTCGTTTTGTACCCCACAGGTCCCATGTTAGCCCTTAGTACTATTAATCCACCTGATGCTTCATGTTATCCTATGACTGGTATAGTTAGTATGCAATGCTAGGCATAGAGGTATTGTGGGTGGGGGTATGCCTGGTAGTTTAGAACGGTAGTATAGTATGAGTGGTATATACACCTACTGGCCCCCCGTTAGTGCTTGGTACTATTAATCAACCGATTGCTTTGTTTTATTATATGGCTAGTATATGTAGCACGTTATGGTAGGTCTAGTGATATTGTGGGGTGGGGGTAATGCTTGGTAGTTTAGAACGGTAGTATAGAATAGGCTGTACATACCCCTGTAGGTCTCTTGTTGGCCCTTGGTACTACTGATAAACCAGGTGATTCGTATTATCAAGGGGTATTCTGGGGTAGGGTTAATGCCTGGTAGTACAAAACGGCGGCAGAGTAAGGTTGATATATTCCTCTGTAGGTCCCATCTTAACCGTTGATAGTATTAACCTACCGAAGGCTTTGTATCATCCTGGAACTGGTAAGGTGGTACGTAATACCAGTAGTTTCTACCCTATTCCGAGAACATTTGTCTTGTTTCATTTATCCAGATCATCCAATCAGTTCACTCTACGGAAGTTGATTAACCAATCAGATTGCTCCATTTCCCGTAATTTATACATATCCTTACAAAGTTATTTCCCTTGGTATAACAAAAGCCTATTTCGTTAAACCCAAGAATCTACCGAGTAGTTACTGATAAGTCATTGCTCGAACGACTCGAATCCCATCGAGAAAATGGGCTATCGAGCAATTGCTCGTTCGAGTGACTCGCATATACGACTCTTAGCCTCATTTCGGTATTTGAGGATACCTATGGTCTGATATTGTATTATTTGAGGATACCTATCGAGGTTACCTTCTGGAGAATCCCTTTTTTGTTGTGTGAGGCCATGAGGGCCATGGGAAAATCCCCCAATGAGGTCTAATTTACTATCCCCTTTAGCCTCATTTCATTTGAGGCCATGAGGGCTATGAAAAAAATCCATCAATGAGGTCTAATTTACTACCCTCTTAGCCTCATCTCGGCTTTTAACAGCCATATCCCGTGGCACACCCAATTTAAGCACCCTTTTTGGAAAACGTCTGGCCTTAGGCACCCCTTTTTCATCATACCGAGATGAGGCTAAGAGGGATAATAAATGAGGCCTCATTGAGGGATTTTTTCATGGCCCTCATGCCCTCAAAAGAAAATGAGGTTACATGTATGTTGGATAGTAAATGATGCCTCATTGGGGCCTTTTACCGAGCCCTCATGGCCTCATACCATAAAAAGGGGTGCCGAAGGCCATATGTTTTCAAAAAGGGGTACCGAAATTGGGGTGCCTGGGGATATGGCTGTTAAATACCGAGATAGATGAGGCTAAAAGGGATAGTAAATGAGGCGTCATTGAAGGATTTTTTTCATGGCCCTCATGCTCTCAAAAGAAAATGAGGCTATGAGGGATAGTAAATGAGGCCTCATTGAGGGCTTTTACATAGCCCTCATGGCCTCATACGACAAAAAGGGGTGCCGAAGGCTTGACGTTTTCCAAAAAGAGGTGCTTAAATTGGGGTGCCACAAGATATGGCTGTTAAAAACTGAGATGAGGCTAAGAGGGTAGTAAATTAGACGTCATTGAGGGATTTTCTCATGGTCCTCATGGCCTCAAACAACAAAAAGGGGATTCTTCAGAAGGTATCCCCGATAGGTATCCTCAAATAATACAATTCCAGGCCATAGGTATCCTCAAATACCGAAATGAGGCTAAGAGTCGTATATGCGAGTCACTCGAACGAGCAATTGCTCGATAGTTCATTTGCTCGATGGGACTGGAGTCGTTCGAGCAATGACTTATCAGTAACTACTCGGTAGATTCTTGTGTTTAGGAATGAAATAGGCTTTTGTTATACCAAGGGAGATAACTTTGTATGGATATGTATAAATTACCCCCACCCCCACTCCACAATACCACCTGACCCGTCATAACGTACTACCTATCCCAGTCATAGAATAATACAAAACAATCGGTTGGTTAATAATACCGAGGACTAACAGGGGACCTACAGCGGTATATAAAATGCATCCTATGCCCCAGTTCTAAACAAACGATTATAATACTGGCTGATCTAGCATTACGAACTACCAATATCAGCCATAAGATAATACAAATGATTTGGTAGGTTAATAGTACTAAGGGGGTAACAGGCCAACAGACCATTCATCCTATACTGCCAATCTAAACCACTAAGAACTGTCTCGCAATACCGCACTGGCCGACCATACATGACCCCCACCCCAACAGTACTGCTTGACCTAGCTATAGCTGACATAGGATAATATGAAGGTTCAAGGGCTAATAGTATACCTACACGGATATACACCACTACTACCTTATCACCCACCCCATTTACGAGAAGTCCAACAACCCCGACCCGAGCAACGTTATGTCGGATTGTATAGTGGACAACAACGGTGGTCAACATCTCTATGACGTCGCGTGAGCATCATGATGTCAATAGCAACGTCAATCGTTTCGCGGAGAAAAACTTTCAAGAAAACTTACCTTTCCCGTTAATGTTCCATCACATACCCATAATATATACCCATAGCCCTGGGTATACACACATCACTATACATTTCATAGCATACTCTTTATGCAGCACGTACACCACTTGCCGAATCTAGTTTCAAGGAGACGAACTTTTGCACAGGCAAAAGTTGCACCGGCAAAAATCTGGTTCCTATGGGAATTTAACACTAGATGCACCGGCAAAAATCCCATTAATGGGAGTCGATTCATACGTACTATACTACTCTTGGACATGCGGAACACTTGTCGTAATGTATGCAGCATCATCTGTAACACGGCCTGCCATCTAACTGAAGAGAGAACTATAAGGGCCCCTGATAAATAGCGACGTTATTTGTTTTTCGCACCAAAAATGTCCAATTTATTATTGTAGATTTCGTTTCTCTCATGAGTGAGATTTGCCTCCAGCCTCAGTGTTAATTGTCAATTCCATCTCACATCCAATCCGCATTTAACACAATTTACAAGTACTCATTTTATCATTTGAATAGGGTTTCTTCTTTACACTTTGGTTTACCCCGATGTTGTCCAAGACGCTAAGACTGGTATAACACTAAGAGAATATATGGATCGAGGCGGGTATGTATTCTTATGAGATTACAATAGAAATGAGAAAAGTAATGTTTTGTATTCTACCGTGTTCAAAATTTACATGAGGATTGAGTGTTAATTTGAGGGGGTTATGAGAAGTATAAGCGAAACAAGATCTTGGAAAGCTTTGGTCTATTTTGTTAGCTCTGTTGGTACTTAACTAGATTTTGTCTTATTCTTCTTCACGAATAATACCAGGCCTTCTGCGAAAGCGGGTTGGAGGAATAGGTGCGGAGAAGGGCCTCTAATAATTTACTACACACAAAACATGGATGTATCCACCAGCATTCTTCTTGCCATCGATAGTTAACCATTTACCCAACGAATCGCCCGCATCCCCCCGCGTAATATGCAAATTTAGCAGTTGAAAAAATATTATATTTCAAAACATTTCAACAAAACCATATCATGTGACCCCCTCGTTGGAACGAGCTCGTTCCAACGAGGGGTCACGTGATATGGTTTTGTTGAATTTTTTTTTAAATTAAAAAAAATAATATTTAAAATAATAAATTTTGATATCGCCTGAGTTGGGTAAAGGGTTAATCAATCAACGAAATTTGGCCTAAAACGTCGGAATGGAGACTAGTAATTTTGTTCAAGTTCATGTATCCAGGTTGAGGTCGACGCATTAAGCGAATGATGTGTAGGTCACAAACTGTTTAAAATAACTAATTAGGCTCCTCTTTCCAACAATGTACCACATATAACAATCAATATGCAAAAGCAAACAAACCCATGAGATTACAGAACATAAAAACCAACCGATGGATTCAAGACGTCTGCTTCTGCGTTTCAGGCATGTTTGGGCTGACAAACTTGTTGCGGAAATAATGAAACCCACATGGACAATGCGTTATGTTCAACGAATAGTGCGGGGACAATGTTCTGACGAGGAATACAACCGAGATATGAACGCACTCTTTGTCAAGCTGCATCTTTTGGACCCACAATCTGTTATACCCGTCTATCAGTTTCTTTTGAATCAAAGGGGTAAGTACCTTTACAACGGTCGCTATATTTTTGTTATCAGTGCATGGCGTACATGATTGGAAGGGCACACCCTAACCAACGATTTAACGGTCATTTCGATGTTTTTCTTCTTTATCATAACAGCCCTCTCACGCAGCTGAAAGACAAAATCGAACGCTTACAGCCTTTAACCCTTTGAACACGAGCGACCGCTTTCCCAGCCCAGGAACATGATACGTCATAATTTCATTATGTATGATGGCTCGAAGACCACATGTTGAAAATATTTATTGGTATATCCCCAAATAATTAATATAGTCTCTTCCAATGACTGCCATTGAACTGACATGGAAGATGTCACCTGGGTTCAAGGGGTTATAGCCAGAATCAAGGCTGCTACGTCTTCAGCACATCCATTTGAAAAATATTTTCAAGTCAATGGCCGATACCCACTGTGATTGAATGATCTTATTCAGTAGTGCAACATGTATACAATCAAAACCAAAAATATACATAGAGGTAACATTATTCACAAGTACATGATTGCACCACAGGGAGATGGCGTAGCCACTAGTGGCTGTTTTCCAGTCATTCCCGATACCCACTGTGTTGAATCTTGTGCATCAGGCCTGACAAACTGGGAGAACGATCGTTTCGTTAACCTCTAGTTTGCCTAAAATGAAACTGGGCGACATATTTTTTATTCGCCAACACTGTTAGACTTTAGTAAATCAAGAAGGAAAGAGAGTCGAATAGCACTTAAAATTCCATTTCCAGAACTATCGTCTGTTTTATAATAACGATTTTGATGCCGAAATGCGGTGATGTAACACACTGTAGGAGAGGGCTCTCCATTATTTTGTAATCTGCTTTTACGCCATAATAGAAGCGTATTTTCCCTTCCGCACTATGATTTCCCTATGGAATCAATAGATCCCCATGCCTGTATATAATTATCTTTTAGGCGTTCAGAAAATATATCTGGGAATTTATGTTGATCACGAGAAGTGGGGTTCAAGCCAGTCGTTTCCAAAGCCATCCATGGCTGTAAAATTTATCTTTGGTAAAGTCAAGGCACCTCAGGTTTTGTACTGGTTTCAGACTATTACAACATTTATACAATAATCTATCTGATCAAGATTTTCTAGTCTTAACCAATATTTAATAAGTAGTTTTAGTATTTTAGGTGCAGTGAATATCTTACCATTTCGGCAAAGGAAGCGGCGTGAGACGTATTTTTATTGAACCCTCAATACCCTTTTGCAAAGGTCTACGAGAAGAATTTCTTTGACAGTTAATTGCTTGGATAGAAGCAATCACCTCCCCAAACTTCGCACCCGTACGTTAAAATCGTACGGTACGTTTAGCGCAAGAGTCCAACAGTTTTATGGTAGCTCGCACCTGAGAAACTTGATGTCCATTAAGTACACTGTAAACATGAACACCGCTTTGGATGCTCTGTGTTTAAAATCCATAAAAGCGTTGCCAAAGTTCCCAGGGTTGATCGTCTCCCTAAATGAATCTCCTTTTTACATATTGTCCAGCTTTATAATATATTAAATTTTGGAGGTTTCCTTACCGTAATTGTTCACTTATCGCAGACATCGTGCAAGGTTTCAAGCATTGACAGCAAGCCTTCGGTACTTTGTGAAATTAGAAGATCGTCGGCGTACATCAAGCAGGGTATTGCTATGAACATTGTCGTGACGAAATCACAATCCATTTCACAGAAAGCAGATGACAAATCGTCAATAAACAGATTGAATAAAAATAGACTTAATTTATAACCTTGCATTAGACCAACGCTAGATTTTATTTCTTCTGTTAACTGGTTGAGTGTTGAAAGCCCATATTTGGGCTTTACTCTGAAGTGCAGGTTGTGCAAATCAAGTGTTTTGAATTCTGTAGATGTCCTTCATATTATCTTTGAAGCTAAGCTATTTAGTCTGAAAGGATTTGCCCTATAATTTATGGTAGAGTGCTCTACCATAAATTGTAACAAGGCAAATATATGCGAACAATTTTTGATGTCTAAAAATAATTCGGCGCTCGACCAATTAAAACATTACCCAGTCTGTCACTCGAGACTTTATTCCGAGTTAATAGCTTGTAAAGAAGGTCATTCCGCCACATCCTGTCAAAGGCTTTGTCAAAATCAACAAAATACGCATACACATTCTTCTTCTCCTCAAACTTTGTTACTGAGTATGGAATTAAGTATAAATAAATTATCAGTATTTCGATGATCCTTCCTTACCAAGCCTGGAAATAAGCAATCTGCCATTTGCCGATGGAGGTCCTAGAGGGTGAATGTGCTGATGCTATTCCATACAGTGGTCTAGAATCCCCCAATATATCCCCTGGGTCCCTCTTTCTGTTTAGGCATGAGACCTTAATTCAGATTGGGGTTCAAATGGGGTAAATTTAGTAATGCTACCCTGCTGCGCAGGGTAGCATCACCAAATTCACTCTCTGGGGACCTCATTCTGCAGATGACAGTTTACTACGTATTTCCAGGCTTGTTCCTTACATCACAGCATATCACCGGCACAATGAAAGAAACTTGTGGAATAAGAGTGGGGGCTGTGGATTATTGGTTTCTTTGTGTGTTTGTTTATTGGGGTTTAACAACACTTTCATCATCCAGGGTCAGATCGTATCGGAGTATCCTTGGTTAGCGCACTGGACTTAATATCGAAAGGTAACAGGCTCGATACTGACTCTCGTCGTCCACGTTATGTCCTTGAGCAAGACATTTAATTCCAATAACCCAAAAGGGATAGGGGTGTGGTGACACAGTGTGCTAAGAAGTTTTCTGCACGTCAATGGTACACATGCCTTCAGCCGATGCTAGCCATGTTAGTGTGGGATGTCGACAGTTAGTAAACTCTACTTTGTGGATCTCTTCGGATATTCATACTTCCTCCACCATTAACTGGTAGAGTGATAAATTATGTTTGGCCTTCAAAACTTGTTCACATGTCTTTGCCTTGTTACAATTTATAGGGGCACTCTCCTATAAATTGTAACAAGGCAAATCCTAACAGACTAAATAATCACCTCAAAGATAATATGAAGCACAGCCACCGAATTTGAGATCTTGACGCCGTGTACTAAGGCGCACTGCACGTCGATGGTGCACATGTCTTCAACCGCTGTAACCCTGCTTAATCGGAGCTTGAACAGAGAATGTTGAGGAGCTGACAGTTGCTCGTCGCTGCTCGGTGGTTCTCTTCGGGTACCCGGCTTTCTCCACCCGTAAAACTGTCACGCTCACGATTAGCCATTGTGCATAAGTATGTGACCTTAAACACCAATAAATAATAATAATAAATAATAATAATCGATTCTCACAAATAATTCCAGTACAAACAAGGATGAGAATCAACTTTGACTTTCGCAAAATGTTCATTTGATTCCTGTCATAGATTTTGAAAGTGTCCCCAAAGGCCTGGATAATTCTACTTACTTTTTTTGCTCCCTTTTTGATAGCAGTCGTGCCCATAGATGCAGCCAAGACTAGAAAGTGTTGCCTGGTTACTGAAACTTTCACCAGCAAGACCACCAAAAATATGTGTGTGTTGGAATGTATGTGCATTGTTTGTACATGAAAGACAAGAAACTCAACAATATTGGCTTGATTGTTTCTATAGACTAAGCGCTGATTGCACACTCAAGAGTATAATAGTACTCTCAAATTACAAATTTTTTTTAACCCTTTACCTAACACAGCGGCGAAAAACGGTCAGAAAATTAATCAAAATAAGCCTACCACTGCTTAAAATATATCGGAATGTTCTCAATAAAAGCATACAACTATGGATATCATTAGTACCAGCTCGTCGAGCTGGTTCTAATGATATTCATATTTGTATGGTTTTATTGAAAAACTGTGGAATTTGTTTTTAAATGGGAAGGTTAATTTATTTAAAAAAAAATACTGTCATGTAAAGGGTTAAGAACTGAAAATTGATTCTTGTAGCAGGCGTACGGGGCATTCTGCTGCCTATAGTTTTTCAGTGAACCACTTATACATTTGGGAAAGTTTCAGTTCGTTCTCCTAAAACATAAAACGGCAGTTTCCAACCCCCTGCCGTCGTTTCAATTTCCAGTCAATACTGTGCAAAAACATCATTTCTCTAATTTCAAGGTTAACAATGCAATAATTTCCACAATTTCAGAAAATATTTTATAAATGAGATTACCCCACGGGGATTCCCCGTGGGAACCCCGGGAAGTAAGCAGTACTTGTTTACTGTGGTAAACCAGTTCCGCTTTACTAGTAAAATAGGACCCAGTCACCCATGCTTGGGGTGAAAGTCCTCTAAAATGGGCAACATGTAGATCAACGATTGACTAAACTTGACTTCATCTCCATGTTGTGTCACGATTAGCCATGGTGCATAAATATGTGACGTTAACCACCAACAAACAAACCCCACGGGGACCCCAAGAAGTGGAATAGTGCTCATTTTTTGCGATCAACAAGTTCTGCTTCACTGGTAAAATAGGACTCTGAACCAACGCCTAGCCTGGAAGTCCTCTGAATTGGACAGCATGGGTATAAACGATTGGCTAAACTTAACGTAATGCATATGTAGCGGTAATGATACAGCGAAAGATGTTGAAAGTGACCTGAAACCCCAATAAATAATACATGAATATATGAAAATAGAGCACTTCTGATCTCTTTTTCAGATATGTCTTAACCAGCTACCTAACATGAAAAGCAGACGACACTTGTAAAAAAAAATTCTTGAATAACTAATTTTTTTCATTTTTTGTCTCAAAAACATAGGTTATGACCCCTCGTTGGAACGAGTTCGACGAGCTCGTTCCAACGAGGGGTCATAACCTATGTTTTGAGACAAAAAATGAAAATTAATTGGTGATTTTTGAGAATAGCGCTGGCCGGTTTTAGCCGTTAGCCTGGGTAAAGGTTAATCAAAAAACGTTGGCCTTTTCTGAACAGTCAAGGATGAATAATATTAAGTTTATTGCTTTGTCTTATTTTGCATACCCCGAATGGTGAAAGAAAACGTTCAGTTCAAAGAAAGTCGCTCCCAAACATTCCACCTCTGATCCTAACTCAACTACCAACAACGAAAGTAGATACAACTATTGGGTGTCCGCCAGCCCGGTCTTGTAGAAAGAACCACTGGGATCGCGGTGGCCCAGTGGTAACGGCATTGGACTTCAAACCGAAAGGCTCACGGTTCGATCCTCGTCAGGGTAACTTCATTGTGTTCTTTGTCAAGACACTTAAGCCAGATTGCCCGTGTAGGGGCACAATTGCGCTGTGTAATAAAGCGTACTGCACGTGCACTTGTCTTCATCCAATGCTAACCCTGCTTTGCGGAGTACGTTAGGGAGTCTGACAGTTGCTCTCCGCTGCTCGGTGGTTCTCTTCGGGTACATTTGAAACTTGGTGGTGGGTGGTGGTGTTGGCACGCTCACGCAAGGGCACACGCACACTGATATATATGTGTTGGTCCACGTGCCTTCGTGGCATGGTCGGAATACAATACACAAAGCTATGTCTGACTCACACACCTCTGCATTGAGTAACCTTTTGGCGTCAAATCTATGGAGCCAGAAATGTGCATTTTCGCAACTTCAAGGCCGTTGTAGTGACAAATCAAACGAGGGAATGTTTGGTCGTATCTTAAGAGTCGGCATCCTCTTCCTGCTAATATAACAATAACATGATTTTGGAGAGCATTGTGGTTCATTAGCGGCCCTGCAGCAATAATGAACAGCCCGAGGGTTGATTAAAGGCCCGAGATGAAGTCGAGGGCCGTTAATAAGCCCAAGGACTGTTTATAATTGCTGCAGGGCCGCTAATGAATCATGATGCCTGACAACAATCATGTTATTACTATTATTACCACCCCCTGTTACAGCTAACCGCACGAGGGAATTGCTGGAAGAAATAATCACTAAAGTCGGTTCAGTATTTGTTTCGATCGTGCGTTCGACTTCAGTTCAGAAATACAAAGGGACGTCATCCGAATGGGAGTAATTCATCAAATGGAATCTAAAAATAGCCGGGCCGCTAATGGCTATTTATACCATTATCGCCCGCGGCCCGGCTCCGTCGAATGACGTCACTGAAATTATGGAGTTTTAACGGCCCTCCAAAATCATGTTAATCGACCAGTAACTTAATCTATAGATTGAGTGGTAATAATTCCCAGTAATGTTGCAATGACGGGCTAGTGAATATAACGGTTGCCTGAACTCTCTCTCAACTCCCTGTGCCCGCGGGTTCCTTTGTCACTGTTTACATAGTCTCAACTTTTAAACTTATTATGCTTATTATGTAATCATGAAGAATGTCGATGAAAAAAGCGTGTCCTTCTCTCTGCCCTCCCTCCTCTGATTTTAAATAGTGGCTACAACATCATATGAGAACTCACAGTAAATGGTTCTGTTTTGTTTTATTAAATTACAGCTCTGCCTGCAGTGAATTTGGAATTAGCAACACGGAATTATCTTGGTGGTCCGCTAAATGCGGCCAGGATTGCAGACTATGTAACTGTCGCTATCAAGAAAAAACTGCATCATCCATTGAAAGTTTCTCGACTGTGCTTAGCCGCTGTAGATGTATTCAATGGTGTCGAGGTGGAGCAGTTCATCATGACAGAGGGTCAAAACTTAGGCTTATGGTCTGGCGAACGTCCTGACAACCACAAGATTTCAAAATTCAGGGACCGCTGCAGTATAATGTAGGGAAATGGAAGACATTACTTTTAAAAAGACCTACGCCCAATTGCGAACTTTTCTCATACGTACAGTGACATACTAAATGTTGAAACATTTTTGCAATGACAGTAGAATCAAAAGGGCTCAGCATGCGCCAAGTAGATTCTTGTGAAACACAACACATCTAAGTCTCTACAAAGGAGTGCCATTGGGGATGTACGCGGTGCAAAAAGCAGGCCTAAAATGGTTGAAGTGGTCAACATAACCCAAACCCATACAAGTCGCCCTTCCAATGTATCAAGGCACCCTTTGCAATTTTGCATTGCAGATGCCACCTCGATGCACTCAAGGAACGAAGTTAAACACCAAATATTTAACATATCTCTATTAGAAATTTTTTCGACACATCACCCTTGCCGTTGAAAGTAGCGTTAAAACCCCAATAAATAAAGAAATAAATTCGATATTTTACTGCTTACCACATACGGGTCCTAGAATGAATGCCTTTTAACCCTTTACCTAACATGAAAAGCAGACGACACTTGCAAAAATAATTGTTGAATAACTATTTTTTTTCATTTTTTGTCTCAAAAACATAGGTTATGACCCCTCGTTGGAACGAGCTCGACGAGCTCGTTCCAACGAGGGGTCATAACCTATGTTTTTGAGACAAAAAATGAAAAAAATAATGAAAATTAATTGGCGATTTTTGAGAATAGCGCTGGCCGGTTTTGGCCGTTACGTTAGGTAAAGGGTTAACTAATTGTTGACAAAATCGTGATATATTTGGTACATAAATTTACACAGACAACCGCAAAATAACTTTGCTTTACTGACATTTTCGGAATAGGCCTAAGTGCTTCGTGAACAAGCATTTAATCTGTTGTATTACACTGATTTGTACAAAGCTCTATGGACTCTGCCAAACAAGGTTTAAGGAATGGGGCACTCGATTTAGTACCAGGGCAAAGGAGGCCGGCAGAATTCGGAGTTTGCTTTACTGACAGTTTCGGAATAGGCCTAAGTGCTTCGTGAACAAGCATTTAATCTGTTGTATTACACTGATTTGTACAAAGCTCTATGGACCCTGCCAAACAAGGTTTAAGGAATGGAGCACTCGATTTAGTACCAGGGCAAAGGAGGCCGGCAGAATTCGGAGTTACTGAATATTCTAGTTTTGTGCAGTTTCTGTCACGAAGTATACGAGTGTTCCACTGTATAAACATTCTACCAAATAAATCTACCAAGCGTTCACCCCAAACCAACATACAAAGCTTTATCCATTTTCAACAGAAAGAAGGGAATTTGTGTGCGGACAAACATTACTACTAGTGCTTAAGGGTGGCGCGATGGTGGTTTATGACACTATTGGACAAACAATGGTGCATTGGCCCATTAAATAATAATCGAAATTTGGCCTGCATCAACCTGCATGGAAAGACATAATTTTGCGCAGAGTCCAGTTCAAAGTTAGTAGTAATCATGTACACGGTCGGGCCTATATATAAGGGAAGGACCCTTGGGAAGAGACATCATAATCACGTGACCCAGTGACACCATGATAGTCGTTATGGTAGCGCGAGTGGCCAGGTTGTAACGTCATATCTTGGTGATACATGGTGTTAATGCGCGTGCACAGCGCGTATTAGGGTGACACGCGTTTCTACCGTCCAGTTTGTTGACTGGGCGCCTGCATCTTGATTTCTATGGTGGCTGCTGTTAACCTGGAGCCGGATTCACTACTAAAGTTGTTTTTCGTTCTTCATAAATAAAAAAAAACTTTGGCGTCGTGTTCAGTGGCGTGACAACGGGAGGAGGCACAGAAGCAAGCCCCCCCCCCCCCCCCCCCCCTTGCCCACCAGGTACAGTGAAGATGACCGATTGTGGGCGAAGGGGTTAATCTGATTTGTCCAAACTGATGGCTCAAGCCCCAGCTGATAAAATATTCCAACTATGTCACCAAGGCATGCTCGTGTAGCCTACTATTGTGTACAGTAAATCGACGGTAGACTTGCCTTGAGATTGCTTTTTCTGAATATTCGGTTGGGAAGTCCGACTGATACTTGCAGTGGCCCGGCTGTTCTTTTCGAGTAATGCGGATTTCCCCACACGTAAAACCTTCCGACACGATATGTCTCAGGATACTGCGACACAGCTCCATCGGGACAATTGGAATTGAGTGCCTTGCCCAAGGATAGATCAGGGACCCTAATAAAAGTACAATAAATGTTACTAACTGGGTGGGGTCAAAACGATTGATCACAGAGAAGTTATCAAAATGTAATGGACGAGTCAGATTTCCAGAATTTGACATTAACCCTTTGAACTCGCAAGACCGATTTTTCGGGGCAAGACATAATTTCGTCCCATTTTTTGTCTTATTATAAGAAGTCTATGCACGGGGCATTGAAGATAAAATAATAACTGTATATTGATATCGGACTGACCCATCTCAATGTAAGTGTACACAAAGGCGATACCATTCCAGGAAACGAGATTTCAAAGGTGTTAAGTGTAAAAGTTATTATTATACTCCATGTGGTACTCTAAGCCTATAGACCTCTGATTCGACAATTACAATTGATAATTTCCGTGATTGCGCCCTTTGAAACACCTATCCTTGACAACAGTTAATGCATTGCAATGTGGTTAATGTTTTGCATCTTCACATGGTACATTAACTCCCAACTACCGAAAACAGAAAATTAACACACGTCACCTCCGATTATTTCCGATGCTTATTCTGGATCAGGGTTTCATTTTCAAGTCTGAACCTGTTGTAAATTTTCTTTCGTTTCTCATAAAATCAGGTCATGGCAGCTGTTGAGAAACCATGGGTTGATTTGATGGTAAGTTCAAAAGTCAGGAAGCAAGGAATTCTTGACGAGAGTACAATTCCTATTCATGAATTTTTTTCTCTTGTTTTTATTAATATTAGGCCTAGAAAAGCTAAAAATCTGTTTCTCAGGCCCTCCCACATAGTCCTTTTGACTGCCGCATGCTATCTTTTTATAACTCATGCAAAAAACGTAAAAAATAATTATTAAATGGTTTATGTCTGATATTTTACCCAAGTTAATAAAACTGATAAACTTGTCCCTTGAGTGCGCCAAGGCTTTGCAATGTTTTAGCATTACAAAGCCTTTTTGCACTCAAGGGACGAAATACACCACCACCCATGCTATTCTGTAGAGTATGAGGCCTAAAACAAAAAAGAAACCAAGAACATGAACTTTTGATGGCAAAGAAATAATTACAAAAATCAAAAATAAAAAAAAATCCGCCCGCTCACATGCAATTTTACAAACCATGGCCTGAAAAACCAAAGCTGTACTCTGTGGGGCCTAATCGTCAGGTTTATAACGCATGCAGGCTGTAAATGAGTATATTCGGTAAAATTACAAGCATGCTGATCTTCATTTCATATGCCCTTTTCTGGCAATGTGACCCAAGCGAATATGGGTGAGAGACTTGTGTATTTGAAATTTGTTCGCGCGGATGAAAAAATCAACCAATATTTCAGATTATTTTTTGTTAGATTTTAACTTTGTGATTAATATTATACAATGTATATCTTTATATTGTCACAAGTTTGTATTGTGACCTTTTTTTTTATTAGGTGGTAATTCCGATTTTTGTTCTCTTTTTCATTATCTTATCTTCGTTAAAATAAAGAAACATTTTCTGCTTCAATATTATTACTTAGTGTTTCGGGCTGCCATGAAAGACACCTTTCCGTTAACTGCACTGTTTTGATCGTCCTTTTTCTCAACCTTTTCTACGCCCCTTCTGTGGAGCTCTCGTTTCAATAAATGAATCTATTTCGGTGGCGCTTTGTGTTTCCTCGTTGCGTGACCAGAGGCGGCGGAAGCTCGATTGAAATGAGGGTCACACATTTTCAAAGCTATCATGGTTCAGCCCAATGGGAGAAAAAATTACAATCCCATATCGGTAAATGTACCGTGACACACTGTCTTGTTTAGATGAGCATGCCGCAGTTTGGTCACTGCCCTATCCATTTCTTTCACTTCAATCATCTTCCAACCCGAAAGCGAGCCTTCGGGTTGGAAGATGGTCGAAGGAGAAGAAACGGACTGCAGCGACCGAATGCGGGATTCATTGGCCAAATGTTGTTTGGACTTGCAAATAATATATTACAGGAATGCCTGTATATTGGCATGTTTGCATGCGACCATTTTAACTCATTGTGTAACCACGCAATATGTCTGTGGAAAAAAGTAAAGGGGTACGTGTCCTCTGTACCCCACCCCACTGGTTCCGCCGCCTCTGTGCTTGACCGAACTTATGTAGAAAAATCCTGTTTAAAAAGGTCAATGTCAAATCGCCGTCCTACTCTCTCTTTCTCTCTCAACCCTTTACATAATGTAACGACCACTTCAAACCAACAGGATTCACAAAAATCGCCATTTCAGTTTTAATATTTTTGTCAGTTCTTGCCTAAAAAAACTTGCTGATGACCCCTTAGTGGTCGAACTCGTTCCACTTAGAGCGATGCAGTAAAAGTCAAAATAAGTGGTAGGATAACCACTATAAACTATGTATCTTTCTCTTCATACACTGATCATACCAGAATCTGACATCATTTTCTGGAAAGCTCTCGGTGATTTTATCAGTTCAGAAGCAGCAGTATACTTAGTTTATTGTGATTATGCTACAACTTCTTTTGACTTGTACTGTAAGCCATGTTTTTCTTTTGGTAAAATATGAAAGGTGTTGGTTTTTGAAGGGATTTTCTCTAGTCGTGTTAGTTGGAGGGTTAAATTGCAAAAAATCGGCGAAATCGTTTCTGACCTGGTTTCTTTCCTGGTCTAATTTGGGGAAAAAATTAAACTTTATTTACCTTTACGTGAATATGCAAAGGGCTATACAATCCGGAAAATGGATTTGACAGACACCCAGTTGGACGAGACGCGGGCTATTGGATCGCTCTGTGAAGTCTGGAAACGTAGGAATTATTATGGGAGCGCGGTGGCTCGGTAGATATATATGCAGGCTGCAAGCCGAGAGATCCTCGGTTCGAATCCCTCCTGCGGCAACCGCGTTGCGTCCTTGGGCAAGACACTTAATCCCAGTTGCCGATGTAGGGGCACAGTGGCGTGTGAACCAAGGCGTACTGCTTGTCGTGGCGACCGACGAAACTTTTGAATGAAAGTGTCATAACACTGCAGCTCAACTCGTCCAAGAAGGGACTGAAGAACTAAATAGAAAGTTCCAGTAATGCCAAGTCATTCACTCAAGTTTCTACACAAAAGATGTCACACCAAAGCTACACATGAAATCTGAAAAAGATCGGGTGAAGGATGCGGCCTGTAGAATGTACCAATAAAATTGTTCACAATTTATATGTCAAATCCAAGATGGCCGCTTGCTGTCACGTTTTTCAACGAAATTCAGAAAAATTCGATAACCGCCATCTGGACATCACACCAAAGCTACCCATGAAATTCGAAAAACTACACACAAACAAGCCTGAATATAAGCAACCTGTCATTTGCAAAATGAGGTTCCCAGAGGGTGAATTTGCTGATGCTATCCCCTACAGTGGGCCAATTTATCCAGCAGGTGCATCTTCTGTTTTAGCTTGAGACCTTGATTCAGACTGGGGTTCACAAAGGGTAAATTTTGTGATGCTACCCTGCTGTGCAGGGTATATCACCAAATTGACCCACTGGAGACCTCATTTTGCAGATGCCAATCTGCTTATATTCAACCTTGCATACAAAATAGATCGATAGAGTTGATAGGCATATTTTATTTTCCAGATATATCGTCGCCCGAGTGCTAGAATGTCCTATGTCCCATAGGGGACATAGTACATTCTAGCACTCAGGCGACGATATATTATACACATATAATGCTGGCAGAAATTAAACAGCGATAAGCTCGGTCTAACATATAGGGTCTGGCACACCTGGACCATGCAACTAGTTTGTGTGAAACGTCTTGGCACTTGAATACTTTTTCAGACAAGGCTATAAAAAAAAGTTTCAAAATACTGCCATGGCGTTTCACAGAAATTACATGCAAATGAGACCATTTGTTTTAAAGCAACTTTATCCGATACAGCGTATTCCCTGTGGCTTAGCGACAGAGTGTAATGTATCGGCGTAAGTGAGGTCTCTCGTTTTATCAAAATTTTCAAATCACAAATGGAACGCCAGTTTTGTGGGGAGGTGCATTCGCACCCGTCGCCCCCCCCCCCCCCCCCGCCTTCGCGCCTGTCACCAAACCTGTGGGATTCGTGACAGAGTTAGCAACCGCCTTGTTACAACCGATAATGTTGCAACGCCGCATAATGTTACACCAACGCATAATGTTACAAAACATGTAATAAACAACCGATAATGTTATAAACTCCGCATAATGTTATAACTTTTTTCAACCCGCCATGTTACAACAAATTGACCGGCAATAATGTTATAACTTCTGTATACTAATTCCAGTTACAGCTATTGTAGATGGACTTTACCACTTACCATTTATGGCCGCATAAAGGTATGTAATATTTATAATAAAGGTTTCTACTCTGGTTAAGGCGAGGAGACACCCCCTCCCCGTAACTCCCGGGGATTCATCATAGAATGGCCTAGTCAAGTTACATAGACGCGGATTATCCTGGTAACTCAATCGTGTGACGTCATTACCATGATCATCCAGTGCCCAACATGGTGAAGGTGGGGGAGGGGTGCTATTTTATCCGGTTGGTACGTTTACCAACATGCGTAGTCTCCGCTTCCAGAAATGTAGTGTACCATAGTCCCCTGACGCCTTTGGGGATGGGCAAATGCCTCTGTTTCTGCTTGTTTTTGGGCATCTAAAACCCCATTTACATGACGAGATATATTCCTAGATTATTTAATATCTAGGATCAAAAAATAACCCTGGATATTAATTTTTTGTCATGTGAATACAATTATTCGGGGATTATTTATTTGTTCGGGGAATATTTTCTTCAAAAATACTCCACCCCGAGAGGTGGTCGAAAATCAAATAATCTAGGAATAAAATGCACTTTCGCGCTCATGTAAATCGCAGGAGGAAAATAATCCTAGATTATTCAAACAATACGTCATCATTTTCATCACACATTCAATAGTTTGGTCATTTCCTGTCTTGAAAAGCGCGGCAAGTGTAAGAAGCGGTATTATATTGTGTTTCAAAACAACTAAGAGATAAAATGCCTGGGAAAAGTCGGAAAGGTCGTGGTTCTGCTTGGTCTGACCTTGATACAAATACGCCGTTGGATGCATGGCTGGAACTGGACGTAGAGGCTATTCTTGACAACCCTAAGCTCAGCCGAAGTGGTATATATAATGATGTAGTTGGTAAGCTATCTAAGCTCGATGTCGAGAAAACTGTGGATCAAGTTCGCACGAGGATGAAAGTGTTGAAGAAAAATTATCGCGACTGTCGGGACAGACTTTCCAGAAGTGGTGGGTCTGGCAGAACATGTAAGTTCTATGAAAAACTGCACAGTATACTAGGGAGTCGCCCAGCTTCATCGCCTTTAAAGGTAATCGACACTGGAACCCAGAATATATCAGATAACGACAATGGAGAGTCGGATGTCGATGCTGGTAACCTGAGTGGGGTCGAAGCAATGTCTGACCGTGGTTCAGACACAGAAGCCATTGCAACTGTTGATATTGAAACAGCCTCCCAAACTCAAGACTCAACAGAATCAACAACGACTGTCACCACAGAGACCGAAAATGAACAAACTATCCATGATTCCAGTGATTCAGCGAACAGCCAAACAACTAAACGCCGTGCAACAGCTTCATTCAAAAAACCTATTAAACCTGCTAAAAAGTCAAAGTTCGAAACTGCCTTGGGTACCGTAATGGATAAGCTTACTTCTTCGAATGAAAGGATTGAAGAAAAACATTTGGAATTGGAAAAACTAAAACTGGAGGCTGATATAAAAAAGACAGAAATGGAAAGGCTAAGGATCGAATCAGAAGAGCGACGAAAGAAAATGGAACATGATCATCAATTGGAGATGGAGATGATTATGCGGTTAGCTACCAATAATACAGCGACACGACAACCACCAGAAAGAATGGGTCCTCCTGTACATAGTGCTAACTTTACTCCACGCCATGCTTCTGCAGACAACAGCTGGCTCAGTTCATCTGCAGAGAACTTTGAAGACGGCGTGTCCAGATCCTTCTACCAGCTTTGAGTTTACTGTTACAACGACAAAACATTTCGTGAAATGATAAAGGTGCTGAAAATCGGCTTTTAATTTTAGTTTTATGGAGAAGCAAGAACGCACTTTAACCCCTTATTTGTACAGTGCTTTGTGGAAAATAAAAAAAATACTACGTTTTTAGCCGCGAATTCAGTTTTTTGACCCAGTAAAATCATGCAAATATGGAATCCGGGAGAGCCGGTGTAACAGGAATGGAAGTCTGTAGGAACGATAGTCCCCCTGGACTATTATTCGTCGAAATAATAGTCTCCGGACTGTTATTCCTCTGAATAATTGTCCTAGGTCTACCATTCCTAGGAAGAATAGTCCAATGGACTACTATTTCTAGAAATGGTAGACCTAGGATTATTATTCCGCGGAATATTAGTCCACGAGGACAAATATTCCCACGGACTACCATTCCTTTCACACCGGGTCGATTAACAAGTCTTAATCGTAGCCATATTTGAAAGTGCAAATTCTAAATTCTCTCTTACACCCCCGCCCATTCTCTCCCTATTTCTCTCTCTCTCCCCCCTCTCTCTCTCTCGCATGTGCAGGAGAGAGAGAGAGTGAGAGAGAAAGAGAGAGGTGCGATAAAGAGGGGAAAGGAGGGCATGCTTTGTCTCCCTGTGATGATCAGACATAATAACTTATACTGGGGCATTTAGTTCCCCATCCCGCTAACATACATAAAAGGGGACTCGTAGGCGTATGAGCCAGGGAAATTCACGAATTCAGGCAATCAATCATTTTTTCTGATAGAGGGCCTATAAAATATTAATAGCGTTAGTTAACTCATTGAACGGAAGGAAATACTTCCTAGATGAGAGCTAAGTAGTCGAAATCTGAATTGCGTGCCCGAAATCATGTTCAGTTCCGTTTAAAACTTAAGATCAAAGCTACACAACGCCGACACAAGACCTGTAGGACTAGAATAAGGTGCGCTATTTGTTAAGAGATATCAGATCAAAGCTGCAGAATGCCGACGCGAGAATTTTAAGGCTAGTATAAAGCTAGTAATTGTATGACTGTGGTCTGGGACCTGACTCCCACTCCCCACATGAGAGAGGCCTATATGGGGGTGGGGGTTAGGTAATCCCAGGCCTCAGTCAAGCAATGACTAATATCAGCTATGCATGCTATTAGTTGTGAGCAGACTGAATTGCTTAGTTATAGTGTTATTGTGTACAAACCTACGTCAATATAATATCGAACCACTGATTATGACGAAGATTTTTCGGACAAAATTGAGCCAGTCGCCCCTCCCAATCCCCTTCATAAAATCGTCTCATACGCCTATGAAGGGACTTGTACTAGCTACTTGAGCTGGTGACTTGTTTGGACCTGTTCCAAAACAAAATTTGTAAGAAGTCATATTTATATATATATATCACTCAAGGATACTCGAAAAAAAAAAAACGGTCGGAACACAACCAAATGCCTACACCTGGTACGAATTTGGGTGTCAATGGAACCAGCTCCATACGCTCATTCCACTGACATTTATATTCGTATTTTATTGGTCATTGTAAGGAAAGATGTGAATTTTGTGGTTTGCTTTAGCTAACAATGAACCATTTTTCTAGCCCATTTAACAAGAATGTAACTGCCAGGAGTAAGGTATTGTTTTTAGACCTAGATTGCAAATTCTAAATTTCATTAGGAATTTTGAATGCCGGCATTCTGGCCCCTCCACTTTTTAAAAATGTTTCCACCGGTACTACACATTCGGATCTGTCGGATCGATTGTGGCAAATGATGACACTCAATATAACTCTTTTATTGGTAATATGTTTAAAACATGAATTTGACAAATAATCTCGATCTTTTTGGCAACAATTTCTCCATTTTGTGTTAAATGGTGTTAATGAAATAGTCGGCGAGTGTGTCCCGAATCTCCTTGCCGGCCTGTCCGCTAAATTCTTCTCCATGAACATCAAATTCCTCAACAGTTTGGTCATCTCCATTGGGTTCTTGGACTAGAGTTTCATCAAAATCTTCCTTCATTGTTTCACAGAAATTGTGGAGCACACAGCAGGTAGCTATCACATCACAAGCAAACAGAACTTTAACGTCGAGTCTTTTAGCGAGAACTCTCCATCGACCCTTCAGTCGGCCAAATGCGTTTTCAATAGTCATTCTTGCTCTACTGAGTCTATAGTTAAAGACATTCTGGATTGTTGGAAGTGATCCTCGTCCGATAAAAGGCTTCATGAGCCATTTGCGCAAAGGATACGCTGGATCGCCGATGAGTGTTATAGGCAGAAACAACTCTTCATCTCTCAGACAAACCTTGACACCTGAATCCGGCATGAACAGCGATCCATCTTCTCCACGGTCACATATGTTAGAGTTAGCTAAAACACGAGCATCGTGCACTTTTCCTGGCCAACCAATATTAATTTCACGAAATATGTACCGATCATCACACACACCTTGTAATATTAAAGAATATTTTCCTTTCCTGTCTACGTAATCTCCGTGATTTAACTCCGGTTTTATAATTTCGATATGACAACCGTCTATTGCACCCCCACAATTTGGAAAATCCCATTTTTCTTTATATCCTTTAACAACATTCCTTAGATCATTTCCACTGGGAAAGTGTATATATTTTTCACGCAGTTCGTCAGAAATCACTTCACAGACACGATGAACAACTTTGCAAACTGTTGGTGTAGCCACGCCAAAAAGATTGCCTATGGTCCGATACTCTGCATCTGATGCTAGCCAATAGACAGTCATTGCAATCTGTTTATCCACAGAAATCGCCTGACGCACACATTTCTCAGAAGGCTGGATGTAGGGAGCCAACTCTAAGCACATTTGGTCAAAGGTGGATTTTTTCATCCGAAAATTATCAAACCAGTCTTTGTCGTTGAAGGTTTTTTTGACAGTTTCCGTGTACCAGACCTCTGAACGAGGTCGCTGCCAACACGATCGAAGCCGCAAACTGCCCACCGTAATCCCGATTGAAAGAGCATATGGAAAGACTTTCTGTCTAGTGCGTCGGAGTCGTTCCATCTCTTTGCATGAAATGACCACGTCATCCGAAAATACTCCAGATTTCTCAAAGTACATGTGAACGCAGATTATTTTTCAAATTATATTCCTGGAATAAAATTTTGTGATTTTTATTCCCCGAATAAATATAAACCTGGATTATTTTCTGCCATGTAAATTGCCCTTAAAACTCATTTGTCGCATATTTATTAGTCACAAGAGCTGTTTGTTGGTGGTTAACGTCACATATTTATGCACTATGGCTAATCGTGACAACATGGAGATGAAGTCAAGTTTAGTCAATCGTTGATCAACATGTTGCCCCTTTTAGAGGACTTTCACCCCAAGCATTGGTGACTGGGTCCTATTTTACTAGTAAAGCGGAACTGGTTTACCACAGTAAATAAGTGCTGCTTACTTCCCGGGGTTCCCACGGAGAACTTAGTCATAAGAATATCTTATTGTTCATTAATTTGACATTTTAACAACTAACAGTGAACAAAAATGAGGTGGAGTTAAAAGAGGTCAAAAAGTTGGATGGAGCAAGGCACATATGGTGGATGTGGCGGGTTGGTAGCGTCGCACGGAACAAGAATAAGATGCAAGACTGGGTAGGAAGAGGAATGGGGTTTAGGAGGATTGAAAGGGGTGGACAGGGATTAGGCTGAGGAAGAGAGGTGGTCACGGATTAGTACATCAGGGTGATTGCGCAGAGAAGGCTATCTGAGAATGCTATAAGGGGTAGTGCTAGACGGTATGATAATACATATGGTGAAGATGTTGGAAGAAGTGGAAGTAACGAATTTGGGATTACAGGTTCTTGAAAGGCGGAATCCCTAGAACAGGCAGTATAGGGAGAAAGAGGAGGTTGTGGAGGAGGAGTTGTGCTGATGTTGGTGTTGTGGCGGTGTTGTGGCGGGGTTGGTGATGGTGTTGAGTAGTTATGTATGTTGAAAATGAGCAATTTTGTAGAACCCCGGGGCAGGACTTCGGAAGTGGCATCATGTCACATGACTGGGTTGTCGTTATAGTGCACGTGGGTGGCCATGTTGTGACGTCATTATCATAAGAGGTGGTAGGAGTGCTTATGCGCAGCGCGTGTTGTTATGTCAGACTTGTCCAATTCCACACTAGGAACTGAAGAGTTCCCTTAAATACAGACCGACGGTCTCCACCTGAAACTGATGCCATGATAGTATAAATTACCAAAGATATGTTTAATTGAAATTATAACATTATCGGTTAATTTGTTGTAACATAACGGGTTGAAAAAAGTTACAACATTATGCGTCGATTTTTATAACATAACGGGTTGAAAAAAGTTATAACATTATGCGGAGTTTATAACATTATCGGTTGTTTACTACATTTTTTGTAACATTATGCGTTAGTGTAACATTATGCGGCGTTGTAACATTATCGGTTGTAACACGCCTCCTCTGGGGAGAAGAAACATAACTATAGTGAGAGAACATCCTCTCACATTGGTCCTCATCCCAACAAGACAAGATCAACTGGTAAGAAGAAGAGAAAAAGCCCAACATTCCTGCGCTGGGATGACTGATGTTTGGAGGGGTTTCTGAAAAAGAAGGCAAATGGGAAGACAGAGACCTTCACCTCCAATTCATGTACCCCCATCCAGGTCCCAGTTTGTTCCCCTCCGGGAGGTGAATTGAACAATAGGGAAGTTATCAGTGAAGATGAGATGGACATGGAAACTGCTACTTCCATGCCTCCTTCTCAGTCCAGCACCCCCTCCCTCTTAATCAGGGCTCCACCCAGAGGACCAATGCCATGACACCCGCTGTAGAACTTTCCATCAAAAAGTCCTAAGAATTCCTGGCAAGAGTATTCGGCACATTAGAAACGCCCGAAATTCACCAGAAGCCAATATCGCCGATCAGCACTCCAACTAGGCAACAAGAAAACTGCACGACATGTTACCTACCACCAGCAGCTTGCAATTAATATTGTATTTGTAAAAACCGTCATCTAAAAATTTTAACAAACATGCTTCTGATAAATTGAATATTCAAATTAGTAAATTGAATAATCAAATTAGTGAAATGAATTAAGGGCCTTCCACAAAATTGAACTAAACGTTTTCTAATAATCTGAATGAGCAGTCTCGGTCGATGAGGGATGTCTGAGTTGAATACATGCTTGAAGCAAAAATTGCCTGAATTCTTGACTGGTCCATGAATCGATGACAGGGGATGTCCACGTGACGTCATTACTTATCTAAAATACTTTATGCGGGAATTCCCATGTTTTTTCCGTTAATTTATCAAAAAATTAAAATCTACGAAGCCCGAAACTTGTCGATAACGTTGCTTCAAAACGAATAGTAAGGTTCAGTGCAGCAATTTCTGGCGTATATGCTTGTCAGAAAAGCGAAAAGTGGCCCACAAAAAATGTCTATTCTTTTATCATAATAGATTGCGCAGACAAGTAAAAATCGCAAAAAACTAATTTTTAACCCAACTGATTTAGAGTGTTGGCAAACATTATCTTTATCAACCAATTATTGCAATCTTAATCTTTGTCCTGTTCTTTGTAGTGTCTACTACGACCATTAAAGTCGGGAAAGATATAGGCTAAATTTTTGATTCCAAATTTACCCATTTGTTAAATATGGAGCTGAAAAATACGCATTTTTCTTAATATAGATGTGCAGGAGTCCTAGCTTTGTATATTGTATTGCTACCCTCCCACGAGGGCACATGAACCACCCCACTGATAGATGTCAGCATGTGGGTGCCCTTGTATGGACGTGTCCACCACAAAGTTCGAGATGCTTCGGGCGGACTGGGCCAAGAAAAGTTATCGGGAGTAGTATGTCATGTATCCGGACATTCACTATTTGGGGGACCCCGGAAGTGACGTCATGTGACGTGACCCACTGGCGCCATGTTGTGTTGTCGTGGTTACCCGCGTGAGCGGCCATGTCGTGGCGTCATGCCCATAGTGATACGTTGTGTTAGTGCGCATGCGCATTGTTAGGGTGACATGTTTCCGTCGTCCATTTTGTATACTGGGGGCCACCATCTTGGTTTCTATGGTAGCACGTGGTTGCTATGTTACCTAAAACCTTATAGAACGGGGGGTATGTTCGATTGAATAGGAGTATTTTCACGATTCGTAGAATTACCAAAAACAACCCGACAAGTTGTACTATTTCGAATTCTTTCTGAATTCTCTGCTTCTATCTATGCAATAGTTTTCATCTACCTGACCATGTTCCTTTGTCCTGGAGTATACTCCAATAGAGTAGAAGAGTCTATCAGCTTGAACAGCTTTGCTTATTATTAGTCCCCCACGGTTTTACAGTTTTGGGGGACTATTGGATTGCACTCCGTCTGTCCGTCTGCCTGGGCGAACATTGGGGTTTTGGGGGCTACCTCCAAATTAAGGTAGTGTTAGGGTTAGGAGTGGGGTGGGGTTAGAAGTAGCCCCAGAGTAGAGCTTAAGGTTGGGGGGGGGGGGTAGGTCCCGGGGGTTAGGGTTGGGGTCAAGGGTGGTGTCTTAGTTTTAGTAGCCCCTAATCCTATTGGTCTGGCTAGGGTGGGGTTAGGTCAGGGGTGGGGTGGGGTTAGGGTTAACCCCAGAGTAGGGCTTGAGGTTGGGATTAGGTTCCAGGGGTGGGGTTAGGGTTAGGGGTGGAGTTTTAGGGTTTAGGATCAGGGTGTGGTTTTTGGGTGGAGGGGTGGGGTTAGGGTTAAATATAAGTTCTAGGGTGGAGGGGTGGGTTTTCTGGGTAAAATAAGGTTTTGGACTCACGAAATGTTTTTTTGGTAGCCCATAAACCTGAAATGTTGGAACGTCTGTCTGTCCTCATTTATGTTACCACCTGAATCTCATATATGCTTTGACGCTGTACTTTCATTTTATACCATTGGTGACACACAATAGGAGGATGATGCACGGTAAAAATTTTCGAAAAAAAATTCAAGATGGCCGACTGGCGGCCATTTTTGTCATCATTTTTTGCTTCATTTGATGTTACCACCTGTATCTTGGACATGTTTTGATATATTTGCTTCAGGTTTCTAACATTGTTCATAGATGCTATGTGGATGATGCACGTCAAAATTGTTTGAAAAAAAATTCAAGATGGCCGAATGACGTCAATTTTGTGTTCATTTTTTGCATTCTCAAGTTACGTTATCACCCGTACCTTAGAAATGTTTTGAGATATTGGTTTTAAATTATCAACATTTGTCAGCCATCATACGAGGATGATGCATGCCAAAATCTTTTGAAAAAAAAAAAATTCAAGATGGCCGAATGGCAGCCATTTTTGTTATTTTTTTGCTATTTTTGACGTTACCACCTGTATCTTAGTTTTTGTTACCACCTGTATCTCATAGATGCTTCGACGCTGTACTTTCATTTTTATGCCATTGGCGACACATAATAGGACAATGCTCGTGAAAACTTTTTGAAAAAAAAATTCAAGATGGCCGACCGGCGGCCATTTTTGTCATCATTTTATGCTTCATTTCATGTTACCACCTGTATCTTAGACATGTTTTAATATATTTGTTTCAGGTTTCTAACATTGTTCATGGATGCTATGAGGATGATGCACATCAAAAATGTTTGAAAAAAAAATTCAAGATGGCTGGGCCATGTTTGTTCATTTTTTGCATTCTCAAGTTACGTTATCACCCATATCTTGGAGATGTTTTGAGATATTAGTTTTAAATTTTCAACATTAAAAATTTTGTCAGACACCATATGAGAATAATGCATGCCAAAATCTTCTGAAAAAAGAATCCAGATGGCCGAATGGCAGCCATTTTGTTATTTTTTTTGCCATATTTGACATTACCACCTGTATCTTAGACATATTTTGAGCTATTACAGATTTCTAACATTGGTTAGAGATGCTAGGAGGGTGGTGCATGTCAAAATTGTTTGAAAAAAATTAAAGGTGGCCGAAATCTTTTGAAAATAAATTCAAGATGGCTGAATGAGAGACTTTTTTGTTGTCATTTTTTTGCCATATTTGACATTATCACCTGTATCTTAGACATGTTTCGAGCTATTACTTTCAGATTTCTAACATTGGTCAGAGATGCTAGGAGGATGATGCACGTCAAAATTTTTTGGAATTTTTTTTTTAGAATGGCTGAAGGACGACCATTTTCATTGATATTTTTGTGTTCCTATTTTACGGTTACCACGTGTATCTAATAGATGCTTCGAGGCTGTATTTTCATATACCATTGGTGACACATAATAGGAGGATGATGCACGTCAATAATTTTTGAATAAAAAATGCAATATGGAATGATTACATCGTTTTTCCTGTTGTTAAATGGTAGGTGCCTGAGAACAGATACATGATGGGAGAGAGAGGACTTCAATTCCCATTTGCTGTTGAAATCTTTTATCAATTTCATAACGTGCAACTCATTTTTTAAATGCCCAACATGCCCCCCCAATTTTTTTTGCATGTTGTATAGAACAGACCATCCACTGGCACCTTGGGGGACTAGAGCCTGATCGCCTGCGATCGACATTGCATTTGTTACTATATTTAGCTGTTCTGGTCTGGGAGAAAAGCCCTCAATGAGGCCTAATTTACTATCCCTCTTAGCCTCATTTTAGTATTTGAGGATACCTATGGCCTGTTATTGTATTATTTGAGGATACCTAGCGAGGATAGTTTCTGGAGAATCCCTTTTTTGTCATATGAGGCCATGAGAAATCCCTCAATGAGGCCTTATTTACTATCCCTCTTAGCCTCATTTCTTTTGAGGCCATGAAAACATCCCTCAATGAGGCCTCATTTACTCTCCCTCTTAGCCTCATTACGGTTTTTGAGGATACCTTTGCCCTGGTATTGTATTATTTGAGGATACCTATCGAGGATACTTTCTGGAGAATCCCTTTTTTGTTGTATGAGGGCCATGAGAAATCCCTCAATGCGGCCTCATTGAGGGATTTTTTCATAGCCCTCAAAAGAAATGAGGCTATGAGGGATAGTAAATTAGGCCTCATCGAGGGCTTTTCTCACGGCCCTCATGGCCTCAAAAAAAGGATTCTCCAGAAAGTATCCTCGATAGGTATCCTCAAATAATACTATACCAGGCCATAGGTATCCTCAAATACTAAAATGAGGCTAAGAAGGATAGTAAATTAGGCCTCACTGAGGGCTTTTCTCATAGCCCTCAAACGAAATGAGGTAAAGAGGGATAGTAAATTAGACCTCATTGAGGAATTTTCTTATAGACCTCATACGACTAAAAAGGGATTCCATAACCAGAGACGTTTCACCAAAAGGGATTCCATGGGATGTGGCCATTGGATATAGAGGTGATGAGAATCGGATAGGACTTTGTTGTATTAAGGGGAGATAAATCTGCATAGAGATTACGGGGGATGAAGCAATCTGCTTTGTCAGTTAGCGTCTGGAAAGTGAAGTGATTGGGCGATCTAGGTAAATGAAACAACAAGAGTACTCGGAATAGGGTCAGAACAGCTAAACAAAGTAACAATAAGCAAAGCTGTTCCAGCTGATAGGCTCTTGTACTCTACTGTAGTATACTCCAGGATAAAGGAACACGGCCAGGTAGACGAGAAAACTATTGCATTGATAGATAGAAGCAAAGAATTCTGAAAGAATTCGAATGAGTACAACTTGTCGGGTTGTTGATGGTAATTATACGAATCGAGAAATTACTCCTATTCAATTGAACACACCCTCCAAACATACCCCCGTCCTATAGAAAGTTTTAGTTAACAAAGCAACCACGTGGTACCATAGAAATGAAGATGGCGACCCCCAGTATTCAAAATGGACGACAGAAACGCGTGTCACCATAACAACACGCGCTGCACATGTGCACTAACACAACGTATCACTATGGGGATGACGTCACAACATGGCCGTTCACGCGAGTTACCATGACAACACAACATGGCGGCACCCGGTCACGTGACATGTCACTTCTGGGGTCCCCCAAATAGTGACTGTCCGGGTACATGACATACTACCACCGGGGAATGCACCAAGGTGGCACCAAACCCAGAGAAAATCTTAAAATTTGCGAACTGAACGAACACGGCATCCTTGCATCTGAGCGATCAATGGCAGTTCACATGGAGGACATTTCGATGGCTTTTGTTTTATTCATCTTCATTGACCAATCGACAGAAATGGTTCTACCGGGGGAGGGGACCCATTGGGAAGAACATAGTTCGGCCCAATTGGAGAAAAGTTTGATTTTTGAAATTGAAGGAACGCTTGTTTCCTTTCATCTGAGCGATCAGTGGCAGACTAGACTGCTGGTATGTCGAAATGTCCTCTGCCGTTGGCAGTCCACATAGAAAGCATTTCGATATACCGGCGGGCAGTGCAATTAGATCTTCGCCTTTTGGTCATTTTCACGAAATTTGACGTACCAACAGGTGTTGGGCTGCATCAGTGTTTGGGGCTCCCGGAGAAGAACTCATCAGGGGGCCGATCGGGAATTTTCCAGGTGGACCATATGGCAAGTCCGCCTCTGGATACTTTCTAAAGCCCTGGTTGCAAGAGGATATGATTTATTCAGATACACTCCGTTCAATAAAATTCCATCGAACACTACCTTATGAAAACAACAAAGAAGTTCAATGATGGTCATCATGGATATTATTTACAAATGAGAATGTAGGAAAAAATCAGGTATCAAAGCAAATTTTCACAGGAATTAATTTTTCATTCCATTACACCAGATTAGGTTATTTCAGTTCTTTTAAAGTTTTGTTGGGTTCCCAAACTCTGTAGAATGTCTATGACGTCAAAGAACTTTCACCTCCCCACACTACTATTTTGAGCCCAAATTGGGACTCTGGGTTTAAGTGGACTCCAGCTTCCACATTGAGCCAAATATGACTTCAGGAATTTGGTTTTAACAAACCTGCATCCCATGTCGGGCCAAAGCCCCGATTTCAAATGATTCTCTGAACCAGTTCTTAATATGTTTGAAGAAATTTTATTTGCGTAACACGGATTTACAAACAGGGTGCACATAGTGAACTAGAGCTGAAATGGTTAACCTTTCATTCGATTAATCAATTAATCAACATCTTGATCGATCCAAAAAGTAATTGATTGATTAACCGTTACTTTTGAACTATTGTATTATATGGGTTAACAAAGGAACAAACTTGCTCCAAAAAACAGGCAAACATTGTTACACTGACTCACATCAATTATATGAGATAGAGTAAAGCATGCAAGTCACTTGCTGACATACTTGTTTACCTACATGATCATCATACTGTATCAGTGGCTGGAAATGGTCATTATTGACCCTTTACAGGTAGCAGACGATACTTGCAAAATAAATTCATGAATTACTAAAAGTTTTCAATTTTTGTCTCAAAACATAGCTTATGACCCCTCATTGGAACAAGATCGTTCCAATGAGGGGTCATAAGCTATGTTTTTGAGGCAAAAATTGAAAACAAAATAAACTTGAATGGAGATTTTTGTATATAGGCCTAGTCGGTTTTGTTTGTTACTTTGGGTAAAGGGTTCATGCTGTAAATCATCAACGGTATGGCAATTATTCAGATATCTATTTGGATAAGTGATTAATCGGTTAACCAAGGTTAATCCACGTGATTAATCGACCAAGAAAACCCCTTAATCGTTTCAGCTCTATAGTGAGCCCAGGGACTTCCTGAACAATATTCAAAAACTTCTGTCCCAAAGGATGATGCATATCAGATGCCCCAAGATTGTGTTAGCCAATCAAGATATTTGAAAAATTTTACAAGTTTTTACAATCGGGTGTAACAACTGAGAGTGGCAAACCTGTATTCGTTCATCTTAACCATCTTCACTCTGATGTCAAAATTTTCAGCAGCTAATATTTTCCACAATACAGTTTGATATTTAACCAAATATACCTGTCTGGCAGAGCGCAGTCAAACAACATATAAAATTGGTTAAATTCGTAGTTAAACAAGAGAAAAACAGAGCGATTGGATAAAATTCTGTGGCACTTCCAATTTCCAAAGAATTTGGGGAAAATTGGCCCATCGATTTATTTTTTTTAAAATCCATGTTTTTCTTGGAAATACAATAATCTGCAAGACCCCCTGTATAGAAAGGTAGTACTCCACTCCCCTAGCAGTGGGGGATCCCACTTTCTTTGGCAGGGTTCTGGGAACATTTTTGAAAATGGAATGTCAGTGTAGTCCTACGGGGCATTCTTTGCACATCACTACAAAGTTTTCCAGGAAAAATATTCCCAAAATTCTATATATTTAGTTATTATTTACAGACTCCTTCAAATTTGATAGTCTGACCACTTCCAAATACGCTGCCGACTTTTCCGGCATTTTATTTATTGGTGTGCAAGGTCGATTTCAGTATCTTTGGCTACTTCATGACCGCAACAATCGTTTTCATCTATTCTATGCTGTCCACATTACAGGGCTAACATACAGGCACTATTTTACCAGCAAATCAGAACCTGTTTACCACAGTAAACAAGCACTGCTCCACTACCTTGGGTTCCCACCGGGATCCTTTTCGACTATAACATACATAAAATAAAGATTTGTGAACGAACACTGTAATTTTGTAAAACTTATTTTCTACAGAGGACAAGATGTAATTGTTTTCATCAGTTAACTTAATTTCTGTAAATGGTGGAATAAGTGCCAAATTTCTGCCTCGGAGGCCAAATTTCAGACAATATCTCCAAAATTGAATTCCAGTGCTCAAGCATTCTCATGGTTACTTGATAAAGGTGCTGTGAATCGTATTCAGTTTTTCCTTAGCTTGCACTATCTTTCAAACCTTTCAAGTACCATGGGTATGTCCAGTGGAGGGAGCACGGTGACGTCGCAGTAACCGGTTCTCGTCAGATCACCGAAGTTAAGAAATGTCGAGCGCGGTTAGTAGTTGGATGGGTGACCATTTCAGTGACCGATTGGCACTCCCGCGTTGTGACCTTAAGCAAGGCACTTAACTCCGATTGCCTACATGGGGGCACGATGACGCTGTGTACTAAGGCGTACTGCACGTTGATGGTGCGCATGTCTTCAACCAATCTAACCCTGCCTGTGCCGCGATAGAGTTCAGAGTCACTATGTTGGAGAGCTGACAGCTGCTAGTCATTGCTCGGTGGTTCTCTCCAGGTACAGCGGCTTCCTCCATCCGTAAAACTATCACCATTAAACCCAAATAAGAATAATAAGAATTCCAGTGGACTGATTGTCCTGAAACCGTTGACGACCCACATATGACACACCACACGTGGTAAACAAATTAGTTTTATCAAGTTGAGGATGCACGCAAACTTTTATGATTAAAGAAACCCAATGACCAGGGACGTGGCGACAGGGGAGAGGGGGGGGGGGGGGGGGGGGGTGAGACCCCCAATCCTGGCTAAAATTTCCTATAGTTGGAAATTCGGAGGGCAAGTCATGATTTGTTGGAAATTCCAATTATCTGGATTTTAGAACGTCTTTGATGATGCTGATGCCTCCTTTACTTCCCAGAATTCCAACTCGGTAAACATTCCAACTGTTACTATTTACAACTATAGTGTACGTAATATCGAGCTTCACAAGTGTGCATGATGTCAATCGGTACGAGATTTTTATAGTACGCTTACTTATCGTGATAAAAAAATCCTCGAAATGCACTTCAAGAAAATCACATGTAAAATCGTTATCCTCAGTTAATTCCATCATTCACAGTTACAAAATGATGAAACATCAAAAATTGATTATTCCTGCATAAGATCTGATTTAATCTTAGGACAGTGTGAATTGTTCAAAGTTCTCAGCCTGAGCATTTGTTTAGCACATACTCAATTCCCAGAAGAATACCAAATAATAACCTGATAATTCTATCATAAATGTGTCCGGATTTAAGTTACTGGAATCAATTTTATGCCTCTTTTCATAGCTTCATTTTCTAAATTTTCTCTATAGTGAATTTCCAACTAGGAGGGGGCGCCCCCCCCCCCCACCAGTTAGAAATTCCATACCATACACACCCAATCGGAAGCCTCTAGCCACGTCCCTGCCAATAGCCCAGTGATTACGGCAATGACTCCAGACCAAAAGGTTTATGGTTCGATCCCCGCCAGGGGTAACTGCACCGTGTCCTTGGGCTAGGCACTTAATCCCGATTGCCCACGTGAGGGGCACGGTGACATTGTGTGCCAAGGCGTACCTCACGCAATGGTGCACTCGTTTTCAGCCATGCTAATCCTGCTTGTGTGGAGTTGGTACGTTGGGGAGTCTGACAGCTATCCAGTGGTTCTCCGGCTTCCTCCACCCGTAAAGCCGTCTGACACGAGGTGACCCTGGATGTCGAAATTGTTAAACTCCCATTAAATAAATGAATATAATGATAGGTACCAGGTCAGAGGTGGATGCTCCTTAAACGTGGGTGAGTATGGTGGATAAAAGGAAATCTGCATAAACGGCTTTTCCTTCATTCTCGAAAGTAACAGGAGGGGTAAAAAAGTGTGTATGATAGGAGACGCCAATAAATACATGCCACTGTCTGCTTATGTCTACATCCAGCATCCAACCCAAAAGCTAGTCTTTTGGTTAGAAGACTGTTGAAGCCAAGGGTGCCGAGAGTTACTACCCACCTCCTGTCCGAGGCTAAGGGGAACAGCGCATGCCATATTACGCCTGAAGTACAACTGTGGTAACATTACTTTCCAAGAACTGAAACTTTCATAGTGGAGAATTGTTTGTTTGGTGATCACAAAAATGCCCTACAATCGGCAGGTGATTTCAAAGGCTTTATTTATACCGCCCCTTGTGTCGATCAGGGTGCCATCTGCAATGCTTGTTCCTTCCGAGCGAGTATCACATTACAACTTATGATACATTGAAAACTGCCGATCTTAACTCATATCTAGAGAAGGGCGAGTTCCCTTTTTGATGCTCCCATCACACTTGCCCTCCAGTGCTTCCAGCACCCTCGATTGAAGCAGCAAGAGGTAAAATTCTTCCAACCAATTCTCACTAATTTTGTCTGAGTAATGTCTGTATATAGACTCCCATTCAAAGTCATTACGGAATCCCCCCCCCCCCCCCCAACCCGATTTGTCATTATGTTTTCAGGATTCAATGAAAAGTCTATAGAATTGAGACTATTCTGAACATGTATTCAAACTCCTCTCCGGGCTTGGCCACCGTTTGGGTATCAATCCTAGTCAGGACAAGAGCAGTATTTTCCAACTGTTGGCAAGTTCAGTACTCTCAACATGGGTGTACAAGTGGGTGCTACTAAGCAATTAGTTTGGGCATGAGAGTGGGACTAGAACTCATTTGCCTCGGCAAATCTCGTGGTAGTCTTCTGTGACTTTTACTATGAAATTGTCAATTGCCCCCCCTCCTCCCCCACCCCCCAATCTCTCAAGGTGGTTTCAGACCTCGTCAAAAAAGGACAAAGTTTAATCCACATCTAGAACCCTTATTAGGCTTTTTTAAGGGACGCCATTTGAACACTAGGTATCAAGTGGTTTACCAGTAGAAGGCTCCCGGGCTGGTACAGTTGGATGAGGAACATCCAGTGGAGAGGAGGAACTGAAAGTTGCTTTTTCACCGCCTCCCACCCCTCACTACCCCCCTTCCTTCACTACCAGAAAGCCCGGGAGCGGTACAGCCACCAATCTCTATGGAGACCATAATGAGAGAGATAGAGTTGTCCAAAGCAGCACAGGCAAGAGTAAGGGAATACCTTGAACGTAACGGGCACACCTCTACACCACCACCAGCCGCATCATCATCACCAAGCCAACCTCCATCGAAAAAGAGCCGCCGCAAGAAGGCCAGAAAGGGATAAACCTCTTACCTCCTTCCTTTTCCTCCTTCAACACGTCTAGACATGTGAGAATTAACCATCTACAGTCACTGAGGGTCGAAAGGGGCTTGTCCTCCATACCGTCCCTGCGCGCGAACCCATTCCTTTCGTCTATCATAACCTAAAAGTCGGTGGGGGATATGCATGTCATTAGACTTTGGGTTTTTTATACCCCCCACAAAACGAAGTTTTAGGTAGAGGGGTTATATATATAGGTCAGCTTGTCAGTCGGTCTGTCGTGATCGCCGGTCCGTTGCAACTTGTGGAGCGAACTACTTCCACAGTTTTCGTAGGCTCAATTTAAGAAAGCAATAATGGATAAGGATCTAAATTCATACACTACAGATGTGTCTTGTAATAACCCAGGGTGTCCCGATTGTACCCCTGTCTCTTCTGGATCTCCATATACCTAACATCCACAACATAGATAATACTTCCTTATACTGATGAAAACATGTGCTAATTTTTGATAATGCCGAATTCTTTTCAAAGACTTTAGAGCCGCTTGCCCCTGTCCTTGATGTCAGACCATTTACTGTTTCATATGGGAATGGCAGGAAGACAGCCTTCTTGGCTATGCCATTTCCATGCAGTGTACAATTTATCTTTCTATAAAATACCACAAGCATAATTGAAAATATTTTTTATAAACATTATGTAACTGTATACTGCAAAATAAAGATATAAAGATTATAACTGTAGTTTATCATGGACATGTATGATACACTACACACAGCTGAGGGTACATGTATGAATCATGTAATTGCATCAAGCTTAGAAAATGAATCGCAGTTTTTGTTCATATGATAAGAGGTTTATTCAGTTTATATGAAGATGTTCTAATAAAAGTGTCAGCGACACTGTAGCTCAACTTTTGAAAGACGTGTACATGGATAGTATGTGACACAACAATGACACACATCTAGGTAATGACCTGATAACAAAGGTACATGTAACGTATTGTAATGGTCTGTATATAAATACTGACCCTAGACTGTAACAAATGTACAGGTAAAGTATTGTAAAGGTGGGTGACAGTTCGATGCTAAACTAGAAAAGAAATCTCCATGGGGTTAATGTTACAATAGGGATCCTTGTACGGTGCACCATAAGCCAAATGTTAGAAATTGTTTTGGCCGATTTGCTTCAAACTCTTCTAAGGTTGATTCAAACTAATTAATAAATATTTGTCCAGTCCTTAAAATACAGGCAAATACAGGCATTTGAATTTTTTATCTTTAGCTCATAGGGTTCCTACAGGTGAGAAGATTTTATTTTTCTCACTGGAAATAGAAAATCGGGTTGTGCTAATAATGTTTACCCTCCCCACACAACACCAAATAACACTGGAACTTGGCTTCAACACATTTGAATATACACATCCTAGGGTTGCTGAATTCAAGAAACATTATTTTGTCTGGTGTTTTTAGAAAAGAATTTTAATTATCTCCCTTTTTGAGTCCCCGAGTGGGTCTGATTGAACCCCAAAATATTTGTTCTCATACCAGTGATAATAAAGGCACCCAATAAATTTATAGCAAACATTACGGACATAAATTATCTTTACAGGTTCTGTACCAAAAATGTATTGCACACAATTCCTGTAAATATGACTGCCAACAGGCATTTTGAATTTTTGGCCAAGCCCTAAAGCACTCGTTACCATCCCATGATGATAACAAATGTAGTCCTATTAGTTCTGTACAAAAAAATGATTGCACCTAGTTTCAGTATTAAATAGCCATGGGCAGCCATCTTTAATTTTAGACAGCACCCAAAAACATTCATTCTTGTCCAAAGGTGACAACAAAAGTACCCAAGAAGTTTCGTGAAGATCGGTTCATAAATACAGCCCCTAGCCAGAGTCGTATTGACATGTGTACTTACTGTGTATAAGTAGCACTGAATAAGTCAAATTTGCATATTTTCTGCGTGAGAAAAAAACACGTATTTTATTTGATGTATTCTATGTTACTAAACATTCATACAAAAATGTATTCAAATCAGAACTTTCATACAGAATTTTGGACCACACCCGGAAACACTCGTTCCTGTCCCAAGGTGATAACAAAGGTACCCAAGAAGTTTCGGGAAGATCGGTTCATAAATACAGCCTGTAGCCCGAGCAGTATTGACATCTGCACTCACTGTGTATAAGTAACACTGAATAAATCAAAGTTCATCTAATTTGCATAATTTCTGCACGAGAAAAAACCTAGTAATATATGTGATGTATTCCATATTACTAAACATTCATTCAAACATTTATTCAAATCAGAACTTTCATTTTCATACAGAAGTTCTGTACAAAAAATGGATTGTGCTAATTTCGGTACAAAATGGCTGCTGGTGGCCATCTTGAATTTTGGTCCGAACCCCAAAAACACCCGTTCTCGTCCCAAGGTGACATCAAAGGTACCCAAGAATTTTCGTGAAGATCGGTTCATACATACAGCCCCTAGCCCGAGCCGTATTGACATGTGTAGAGTAGCACTGAATAAATCAAAGTCCATCTAATTTGCATAATTTCTGCACGAGAAAAAAATCTGTATTACATGTGATGTATTCCATGCTACTAAACATTCAGACAAAAATTTATTCAAATCAGAACTTTCACACAGAAGTTCTGTACAAAACAAGTGGCCTCAGGGGGCCTGAGGGCGCTCACCTGACATTGTAACTTAAATATCAAGCCAGGGAAATGATTTCAACAAGTTACATCTGCCCCTCCCAAGAAAAACTTACACCAAATATCCAAAGATTCTGACCAGTGGATCTAAAAAAAAAGAAGATTTTTAAAGAATATTCCTCATATTGTAATAAGTAATAATTCGGGCTCCAACAGGGAGCCCAAATGTGAACCCAGGGACTTGGCTTGAACAATCTTAAATCTCACCTCCAGTGGGATGCTGTATACCAAATATTAAAAGATTCTGTCTGGTGGATGTGAAGAAGAGAATTTTTGAAGAATATTCCTCACATTGAACTAAGTTATAATTCAGGCTCCCACAGGGAGCCCAAATATCAACCCAGGGACTTGGCTTCAACAAACTTGAATCTTACCCGCCTAGGGATGCTTCATACCAAATATCAAAGAATTCTGACTGCTGGATCTGAAGAAGATTTTTACAGAAAATTCCTCATTTTGAACTTAGTTATCATTGGGGCTCCCACAGTGAACCCAAATATGAACCCAGGGACTTGGCTTGAACAAACTTGAATCTCACTCCTCTAAGCATGCTGCATGCCAAATATCAAAACATTCCTACTGCTGGATCTGAAGAAGATTGTTTAAAGAAAATTCCTCATTTTGAACTAAGTTACAATTCGAGCTCCCACAGTGAGCCCAAATATGGACCTAGGGACATGGCTTGAACAAACTTGAATTTCACCCCCTCTAAGGATGTTGCATACCAAATATCAAAGCATTCCGACTGCTGGATCTGAAGTAGAAGATTTTTAAAGAAAATTCCTCATTTTGAACTAAGTTATAATTCGGGCTCCCACAGTGAGCCCAAATATGAACCCAGGGACTTGGTTTGAACAAACTTGAATCTCCCCCACCCCCTATCTGAAGAAGATTTTTAAAGAATATTCCTCATTCTGCACTAATTTCAACATTTGGGCTCCCATAGATGCCCAAATATGGACCCAGGGATTTGATTTCAATAAACATGTGAAACAATCTTCCAAAGATGTTATATGTGAAATTTGAAAGCTTTTGGCACAGTGCTTTGGGAGAAAATTAGTGTTAAATGTTTTTCCCATTACCCACAGTGTTAAAAAATGCTGACTCAGCACTTTTTCAAAGTCCCCAAATAGTACCCATAATAAAACCGATAGCAATTTTTCTTTACCATTCCATTCTGTTGGTCCCAAGGAAGCTTCACACCAAATAAGAATTCTCAGTGCGGTGTAGTTTTGGCAATATGGGCGTTTTAATTGTTTTCTATTTTTAGCTCCTGTAGTTCCCATGGGGCGACAGGAAAAAAAAATTTGCTTATAAATTAAGTACTTATGACCCAATAAGCCCTCATATCAAATTTGGTTCAAATATGCCTCTCGGTTTGGAAAATAGAAATTTTGGGCAGAGCGAAAATTCTTGCCCCATCCTTTAGGAAGGCAAATATACCTCCTCGAACTACTCTTGAACAAATCTGAGTCTGCACCTCAAAAGGAATCTGCACACCAAATAACAAGTCTCTGCTACTGCTGGCTCATGAGAAAAAGATTTTTTAAGATTTGAGCACACTTTTGGGGCGTGGCAACTTGATTTGAACAAAATCAAATTGCAATGTCATAAACTATTATCTCAAATACCAATTAAATTGGTTCAGCGGTTTGGGAGAAGACGCAAACACCATGTTCATGGATGAGACGGTGAGTGATCACAAAAGTGACTGAAAGTCAGGTGACCTAAAAACAGATTGTACCTAGCAGCCGGCAGCCATCTTGAATTTTGGACTGCACCCAAAAACATTCGTTCTCATCCCATGGTGATAAAGGTACCCAAGAAGTTTCGTAAAGATCGGTTCATAAATATGGCCTCTAGCCCGAACTGTATTGAATTGTTAACTGACAGACACACGGACCATGGCATAACCTCAAATTTGACTATGTCAAAGTTGAGCTAAAAATCAAGAGTGCATGCATGTAATCTCACTGATGATTGTTGATAAAACAAATTTTGATTCCAGAAAATATCAACAGTTAATGGTGAAAACATCAAGGGAGCTAAATCTTGTTAATGTTATTGAGAATTACTGAGCTGCAGGCACACATGACCATATTTGGGCACTGACAAATCAAAACGACTGTTAGATGTACATGACTGTATGTACATGTATGTGTAACAGTTGTGTTGACACACTTTACAGCCCATAAAATTTCCGAAGTCAGAACAGTACTACCACTTGCATCAAGTTCGTACACTGACGGGCAAGGATCACTGGTACTGCAGTTTGACGATATCGATGTATTCAAAAAACAAACCTTACTGGAATCAGCCTTCACAAAATCAGACGCTGACAACATTGTGGATTTTTCTTTCATATTTTTTATGTGCTTCGAGGCTTGAATATGTGAACGGAGAGCAGCTTCACCCATGTTTGCGACATTAAATGTTTTCATACACAAATGACAGCAAGCTGAAGTATTATCACTTTGAACACATTCCAGCCAAGTACTGTACAAGCTACGACTTAACCATTCCTCTTGAAACTTGCTTTTCCTCCCGGCATGATTACAGCAAAAGTTATTAATAATTCAAACAAACACAATGCAAAAACAGAAAAATTTGCCCCCAAACTTTAACATGTGCTAAACGCAAGAAGAGAATACAATTGCACGCTTGCATTGGTTAAAACAAATACGTAATTTCGCTTCGAATAAATTCGGATGCGGTAGTCTAAATCCATATTGTCAAAAAACCTAAACAACCTCAGACGTATTTTTCGGCTTTTTGAACCAATTTTCAAGGAGGGCTACATGAATCCAAGAAATTCCAGGGCCTTGGCAGATGATTTTCAAATTGAAGGCATTTCTAGAAAATCTAAGAGGCACGGGAACCCTGAAAACCAAATTTGCGGTTGTGTTCATTGGTAACCAGTTGCAATTTTTGGTATTCTCACACTACCAACCCCGACCCATGGTTGTGGTTAACCTCCCAGCTCAAGAGAAATGCCACCCCAAGCATTGGTGACTGGGTCCTATTTCACAAGTAAAATAGAGCTTGTTTACCAAAGTAAATAAAGCATTGTTTTACTTCCCAGGGTTCCCTTGGGGAAAAAAGCAGTTTTGATTATTTAAGTTTAATACACAGGTATCAAACAGGATGTATAGAAGCACTTTTATTCTTTTCTGTAGGGTCAGTTTTTTATGCAGCACGAACTATGAACTTTCATCACCCAATTTTATGAACTTAGTAACAAATGTGATACTGGAAATTGTCTGCCCTTGCTTCCTCTCCATGCAACTCACGCTCATTTCAAACAAGTGCAATGCCATGGGATTGCCAATCCTCTGCCACCAAAGTCCAACAATGGCAATAATACTTTGACAAAGCTGGTTCCCTTTCATGATATCATCACCAAAAAGCTATTTTTTAAATTTAGAAGAAAAATCTTAGTATTGTTTTCTTTAAAATGTGATGAAAATTGGTAATGTAATGACAAGAAATCAAAGAACAATGAGGGCAATAACACACATGGAAACAGATGGTTCAAAATCAAGCCTGAAAATAAGCAGACTGTCATCTGCAAAATGAGGTCTCCAGAGGGTGAATTTGGTAATGCTACCATGCATCACTAAATTCAACCTCTGGGAACCTCAATCTAAATCAAGGTCTCAAGCCTAAACCGAAAGAGGAGCCCAGAGGATAAATTAGCCCACTGTATGGGATATCAGTAAAAACAAATCTGGGTACCTCATTCTGCACATGACAGATTGCTTATTTCCAGGCTTGTTCACAATCCCATTCATACTGAAAACATAATGACAAACAGGGTAGGATGGAAAAATGGAACCCATTCCAATATCCTGCATCCACTTGCATGGTGATATAATAAATGAACACTGAAAATAGTGGAGTTTTTTTTTACTTTTCACACATTAAGAAAGTTTATTTTCCTTTCTTAGTTTTGAGTTTCTTCATGTAGAATTCCAATTCTTTTCCTTCTAGTAGATATCCATCCACTCGACCACACTGTCCAGGACGTGAAGCAATTTTACCTAAAACGAAAAATACAAAAATAAGAGACTCAACAAAATGTTTATCAGACTATATACCCAATAACTTACGAATGGTTTCACTCAATTAATGTGATGGAATTTTCATTGATTTTGCCATTGTGGTCATGAAGACACCAACACACTGAAACCTCTCAGCCCTACAACCCTCTATATCATGCTTGAGATTTATTTATTGGTGCTGAAAGCCACATATTTCTGCACAATGCAATCGCGTGACCACATAGTCAAAAAGTCAAGTCAAGTCCAGCCAAACATTTATACCCATTTTAGAGGACTTCCACCCCAGGCATTGGTTGCTGAGTCCTATTTTACCAGTTGAGCAGAGATTGTTTACCACAGTAAACAAGCACCGCTTCATTTCCCAGGGTTCCATGGGGATTGAGAGAGATCCATCAGCTCTGACAAACAAGACATACAGGAAGTCCCACTTTATTGAATAATAGACATCAGACCATCTTCCACATCTTAGGTAAAAATTTCGACCTGTTAATTGATGATGGATTATCAAGTAAATCCCTGTTGAATGAATGCAATACATTGAAAAATTTATTACATTAAAAAATTCTGTCATTTTCTTAACCTTTCTGGAGCTTTGTACTTCCGCTTTGAACATTCAATCCATTTTATCTTATCTGACAGACCTCTATTCACCATTACGCAAGATATAGTACACAGCGGAACATTCTTAATTAAATAGCTACTTTGGAAGAGGAAATTATGCAATTAACAAGAATATTCAATTAACCAGGATTTGGTCATTTTACTGCATTTTAGAAATAAATTGAGCTTTGATTCTACTATGTTTGAGTTCACTGAGCTCTGTAAAACAAGATTTAACAGATTAAATTCCTGTACTGGATGTACAAGGCCAAATTGGTCTACAAAAGAGGGGAGTTTGTCGGAGCGAATTTTCAACATATTACACAATATTTTAATTCAATTAGCAGGAGCGTAATCTCTAACCTAGCCGCAATTAATAGGTCAAATTTTTACCAAATGTACAGTAAATGGGTTTGCGTTTGGAAGCAATATTCAATTAACATTTATTTATTGGCTTTGAAAATATGTGTGGTGTTCTTGATGGGATGCTAAAATGATACCCGGTCAATAGTCAGTTCCGATGCTATTCTTATTTGCAACCGACCTGACCCCCACCCCCAATTTTTTCACCGCTTTTGTGCTCATCTCAAAAATGACTTTTTTGACAATAAAAAAGTCGGAAATCCACCGATAATTCACAGATATGGAATGCAGTCAGAGTAACTATGACATTGAGATTCACTGAAACATTGGTTACTGTCAAAACGACATCAGTGTTCCATCTCTCTTTAAAGCATCATCATTCTGCATAGATAAATGCTCTTTATACCATGTTCACCTATGTTAGTACCTGTGAAAAGCCTGTATGTTAACCCTTTGAACTCTAGTGGTATCTTCCATGTCAGTTCAATGGAAGCAATTAGAAGAGTCCATATTCATTATTTAGGGTAGACCAATCAATATTTTCAATGTGCAGCCTCGACATAATGATGTATCATTTTCCTGGCCGGAAGGCGGCCACTGGGGTTCAATTTGAGCTTTTGACAATAAAAAAATGTCGGAAATCCACGAACAATTCACAGGTATGGAATGCAGTCAGAGTAACTATGACGTTGAGATTCATTGAAACATTAGTTACTAGTGTTTAATAAGTAAAATGCACATATCCACGGCTTACAGACACACAACAAATTTGAAGTCGCATTTAACAGCTAAACACAAGACAAAATACGAGAAGATCCAGACAGAAATTGAATAGAAAATGAAAGTGAAAGTAAGTTTCTTTGAACAATGAACCCCCCCCCCCCCCCCACACAAAAACAGCCCCCCCCAAAAAAAATTCCCGAAAACATAGAAAAAAATAAAAAAATGCATATTTTCTCCATGAACTTTCAGCACATTCCATACCAGAATCACACAAGAATGTACCTGAGGACATCCAAAAATAAAAATCCGGGGAGAACCCCATCCAGTGCATGTGCCCCCCCCCCCACCCCACACACACCTTTTACCAAGCTTCCCCCCCCCCCCCCCCCCCCCACACACACTTATGCAGGAATCCTGCCCAAGCGTCACTGTTTGGCATTATTTTATAATTAAAACTTATCACATCATCAACAGTAAGAGACTGCTTGTGTTGGACAAAGGAATGCAAATTAAATTAATTTATAAATTATATGATAATGATAGGAATTTTGAAACTCCCCTCATTCACTGAAAAAGATATCATGCTGCAGTTTGTGAAACAGAACTGGAAGAATTTGATCCAAGGGAGATTACTCTTCAATATGATGGCACCTGGAAGTTAGAACATGGGATCAACAATTTTTTTCAACATATTTTTCTGTAATTCCTTTTAAAATCGTCCAACAATGAATACCATTACTGAAAGTATCATTCTGTTGTCATATGGAATACATTCAATTGCAGTGTAGTTTCCTTATTTCATTTTAAAACAAGAATGTTACTAAGGTAACACATGCCCAACCCTCCCCTCCCCCTATGATTCGTTTCTGAGTTATGGCTAAGACACGAATATTGACCAATTTTTAGTGTGACCTTGAAATGTGACCTTGACGGTATGAACCCAGCTATGGTGTGTGACACATCCTCCGATGGTCCTTTATAATTGGGAGAAGTTTGATGACTGTGGCCCTAACCGTGTTCAGTGTGACCTTGAAATGTGACCTTGACCTTACGGACCTGGCCGTGGTGCGTGACACATCCCCTGTAGTCCTTTATAATTGAGTGATGTTAGAGGATTGTAGCCCTAATAGTTTTGGAGTTATGCTTGAGACACGATTTGTGACCCTGAACATATGAAGGTCAATTGTGACCTCCACCTTGCAGATGCGGCGGAAACTATTATACGCGACACACCTTCGGACTGTCCTTAACATTTGTAAAAAGTTTAACAATTGTACTATGATTCGTTTCTGAGTTATGGCTAAGACACGAATATTGACCAATTTTTAGTGTGACCTTGAAATGTGACCTTGACGGTACGAACCCAGCTATGGTGTATGACACATCCTCCGATGGTCCTTTATAATTGTGTTAAGTTTGATGACTGTGTCCTTTGACCGTTTTCAAGTTATTGGCTCGGACACACACACAGACGGACGGACACACTTCAATCACTATATGCCACTCGAGCAAAGTCGGGGGGGGGGGGGCATAAAAATAGGCCGATGAAATCGTCACATGTGTACCCATACACGCACTAGTAGAAAGCTGTAAGACGGAGAGCTACCCCGGATGCCGACATTATGTACACCATACATGGTATGGGTGCATATAGAAATGGATTGGTGGAGTGCCTAATTTGATGGATAAAGGGTTAATATCTCCGAATCAAATTATTAGATTTACATAATGAAAGTGTCAATGACACTGTAGCTCAACTTGTTAAGACATGTACATGTATAGTATGTGACACAGCAATGACAAACATCTAGGTAATGACCTGATAACAAAGGTACATATACAGTATTGTAACGGTCTGTGTTCATAAATACTGACCGTTGCCTGTAACAAATGTATAGGTAAAGTATTGTAAAGGTGGGTGACAGTCAGATGCTAAACTAGAGAAGAAATCTTTTGAGTCCCAGAGAGGGTCTGACTGAACCCCAAAATATTTGTTCTCATAGCACAGTGATAACAAAGGCACCCAAAACACACTCGTTCCTGTCCCAAGGTGAAAACAAATTTCCCCAAGAAGTTTTGTGAAGATCAGTTCATAAATACGGGCTGTTTAGAAGTTGTGACAAAAAACTGATTGGACCTAATTTCAGTACAAAATGGCCACTGGCAGCCATCTTGAATTCTGGACCGCACCCAGAAACACTCTTTCTCGTCCAAAGGTGACACAAAGGTAACAAAGGTACCCAAGAAGTTTCGTGAAGATCGGTTGATAAATACAGCCTCTAGCCCGTGCCGTATTGACATGTGCACTTACAGTGTATAAGAGGTACTTAATAAATCAAAATTCATCCAATTTGCATAATTTCTGCACAAGAAAAAAAAACCCGTACTATATGTGATGCATTCCATTTTACTAAACATTCATACAAAAATTTATTCAAATCAGAACTTTCATACAGAAGTTCTCTGTACAAAAGACTGACTGCACTAATTTTGGTACAAACTGGCTGCTGGTGGCCATCTTGAATTTCGGACCACACCCCAAAACACCTGTTCTCATCCCACGTTGATAACAAAGGTACCCAAGAAGTTTTGTAAAGATCGGTTCATAAATAGAGCCTCTAGCCTGAGCCGTATAGAAGTTGTGTACAAAAAACTGATTAGACTTAATTTCGGTACAAAATGGCCACTGGCAGCCATCTTGAATTTTGGACCACACTCAGAAACACTTGTTCTCGTCCCAGGGTGATAACAAAGGTACCCAAGAAGTTTCGTGAAGATCGGTTGATAAATACAGCCTCTAGCCCGAGCCTTATGGACATGTGTACTTACTGTGTGTAAGTAGCACTGAAAAATCAAAGTTCATCTAATTTGCATAATTTCTGCACGAGAAAAAAAATGTATTATATGTGATGTATCCCATGGTACTAAACATTCATACAAAAAATTATTCAAATCAGAGCTTTCATGTGGAAGTTCTACGCAAAAATCTGATTGCCCCTAATTTTGAACAAAATGGCTGCCAGCGGCCATCTTGAATTTCGGACTGGACCCAAAAACACTTGTTCTCATCCCATGGTGATAACAAAGGTACCCAAGAAGTTTTCGTAAAGATCAGTTCATAAATGCGGCCTCTAGCCCGAGCCGTATTGGCATTTGCACTGACAGTGCTGAAAGTAACACTAAATAAATCAAAGTTAGTCTAATTTGCATAATTTAAGCATGAGAAAAAAACCCGTATGATATGTAATTTATCTCATGGTACTAAACATTCGTACAAAAAATTATTCAAATCCGCGCTTTCATATGGAAGTTCTGTACAAAAAACAGATTTTTGCATCATCGGTACAAAATGGTGGCTGGCAGCCATCTTGAATTTCGGACCGCACCCATAAACACTTGTTCTCGCACACAGTCATAACAAAGGTACCCAAGAAGTGAAGTTTCGTAAAGATCGGTTCATAAATACGGCCTCCAGCCCGAGCCGTATCCAATTATTGATGTACGGACAGACGGACGACAGGCCATGACATAAGCTCAAATTTGGCTTTGGCAAAGTTGAGCTAAAAATTATTTTCCAATTGGGGGTGTGTGTGGAAGGAACCAACTCTGGAATTTGGGGGGGGTGGGGGGGGGGGGGGGGAGGAGTTAGGGTGCTGGGCCACTAACTTGATTTTCAGTGTTTGACAGGTCTTTAGACAAATTTTTGGCCAGTATATATCTCCTTATCATGGTGGTCCATCAATTGAATTATATTTATTTATTATTTATTTATTGGTGTTTAAGGTCACATACTTATGCACAATGGCTAATCGTGATCGTGACAGTTTTACGGGTGGAGGAAGCCGGAGTACCCGGAGAGAACCACCGAGCAACGACGAGCAGCTGTCAGCTCTCCAACATCGTAACTCTGAACTCTGCACCGCAGCACAGGCAGGGTTAGAGTGGTTGAAGACATGCGCACCATCGACGTGCAGTACGCCTCAGTACACAGCGTCATCGTGCCCCCATGTAGGCAATCGGGGTGAAGTGTCTTGCCCAAGGACACAACGCGGTTGCCGCAGGTGGGATTCGAACCGAGGACCTCTCGGCTTGCAGCCTGCACCTCCACCAACTGAGCCACTGCGCCCCCCCATCAATTGAAACTGAATTCCCTGAATTCAAAGCGTTCACCTAGTTTTCAATTTTGTAATTGCTTGTATGGGTAAACTTGTGCAACTGGAAATATATTACTCTTGTAATTATGTCTTGCAGACTACTGTTGTGTAATGCAGAAACTTTCACACCTGGTCTCCTTAAACCAAAAATGGCCCTCGTAAACCAAAAAATTGCCCACCTGGGGTCATTTGTGGCGAACCAAAAATGGCCCTCCTGGAGTCATTTAAGGAGAACCATAATGGCCCTCCTGGAATTTAGAAAATGACAGACCTGGTACATCCAACTACCTGTTTTACGTTTTAGTTGAAATATTGTAATGAAAAGTGTATATTTTTTGTTTAATTATATCTTTAATGATTTAAGTACAGAAATTAAGATTTTATCTGTGTTTGACATTATTTTTTAGCTTTTGAATACGATAACCATGGAAAATGGATATTATTGGTAAAAGAGGAAATTTTTCAATATGCCAAAAAGTCGACAGAGCGAACTGGTATGGCTTCTTTATCAAGAATGAGACCCATTACTGTTAATTGCAGCTTGACAACGCCTTCTCATGCTCCAAATCAGGTTCCTAGTGGTCCTTTGTGGAATGTTCTTCCGTTCTTGGACCAGCATGGCACCAGGCTCATGTACTCATCTTGGCTGGACTGGACAGGCTGAAATTGCAAGCTGCAATTCATTGCAGACATGTACGATTGGATTGAGGTCAGATCTTGCTGGCCAATCCATAGTTCTATAAGCTCAATCCCCTCCCTCTGTCGGTACTCCCCGACAGCATGGGCAACATGAGGACGGGCATTATCGTCCATCAGAATGAATTCACCTACTACCTGCATACAATCTGACGTGGACATCCAGGATCTCATCAATATACTGTTGTGCAGTCAATGAACCACGTTCAAGGACACAGAGCTCTGTACGTCCATCCCAGCTGATGCTACCCCAGACCATGATTGACCCTCCACCATTGCGGTTATGCTCAGCAAAGTTGGCTGCATGGAATCGCTCTCCTGGTCTTCTCCATACCCTAAAATGCCTATCTGTTTGGTCTACGCAGTACCCTGACTCATCTGTCAAAAGGACAGGTTGTCAATCTTCTCTGGTCCATCCAATGTGGTCCATGGCCCGTTCATATCGTGCCTGGCAGTTGTGCTGGGACACCGGAATGCGAATACAAGGTCTTCTCGATCTGAGACCACCTTCGTGCAACCTTGCCTGGATAGTCTGCATCGAAACATTTACCCCGGATGCATTCTGAAGGTCACTGCGAAGCTGGGTTGCTGTGGCAAAGCGGTTCCTACAGGCCTGAATGATCAAAAACCGGTCTTCAGCTGCACATGTTGTCCTGACTCTGCCACCACCATGCCGTCTTACTGGTGTGCCATACTGCTAAAATCTTGCCCAGGCTCTGGTGATCACCGTATGGTGCAAAGAAAGGGCTTCACCAACCTGACAATGAGTAGCCCCTTGCTCCACCATCCCTAAAGCCTGTCACATTCCTCCTTCAGACAAATGTCTTCTTACATTTGCCATATTCAATCATTAAATCACAAGGGTTTGTGTTGAAATGAAGATGGAATACTCAACACATGTCATGTACATGTAGACAGTACACTAAAACATCATGAAAATCAAGGTGTACATGCTTTCCATGACTGTCACGAAAAGTCGGCCTGTCAAGAGAGCTGATGTAAACACTGGGGGCCATCTCAATACATTCCTCAATCATATCCTCCAAAAATATCGCAAATATGTCACAAGCAATTTTCACAATGATGTGTCAAATTATTTGGTGCTTAGCAAACTTTAGTAGTATAATTACTTTTATACTTCAAATAACTGTTGAAATGAACACACAAATAAGCGTAAACATACTGCGAAAACAAACTATTGCAAACAATAGAAAATAAAAAAGAAACAAGCATTTCGATTGGCTCACATATCTTTGTAATTCATTGAATCACTACAGTTATCCAATCAATGCGCGGCTTACAAACCAATAGACATGTATTAGAACACATGTTTTATAAAATGCAAAATGGAAACCAGAATGCACAAAAAAAACGGAATAAAGTCAATAATTGGGTTTCATTAAAAAAAACAAAAAAATGCAATGTAAAAAACGGACTCGGAAATACTGGAAATCCGGTAAATGTGTTGTCAAAAAATTATGGATATAATACAGGGATGCCCGGAGGTATACAGGAATATCTATTAAAGGTAAGGAATAAAGTGGTTTTTTTAATGTGCTCCATGTGAATGCAGTCAGAGTAACTATGACAATGAGATTCATTGAAACATTGGTTATTGTCAATACGACATCAGTGCTTCATCTCTCTTACAGCATCATCATTCTGCATTGACTAGCTCTTTACCCGACAGGATAGCTTTATATTGAAAGTTTAAAAACTGCAACAAATAGTACTTAACACTTTACCCACCATGGCTAGATAAATACACTTTTTATATAAAGTGTCCAGAATCAACTCTTAAGCCGCGGAGTAATTTTAATATATTTTTCATTACATCTCTAGATTTGATGAAAAGTTTGACTTGAGTAAGCAAGTACAATTTACAGGGGAAAATCTGGTTAAATATCCTTAAATATTACTTATTTTAATGGAAAAAGATTTCCTGTCCTGGCCTCTAGCTGGAATATCTGCCAACAGCATGCAAGGAGTTAACCCCACTGATCTCTATGCAACCTGATTGCTGGAACGTGAGCAAAAACAGTCAAAACGTAGTCTTCCCCTCTCACGGTGGTAACACGTTCATCAAGGTGGTAACTCCACCAAATCCATGACGTTTGAGGATGTGAAAGCAGTTATGCTGTGACTGTAGTCGCAGCATAACAGTTTTCAGTTCATCGATTGTTATGTTTACAAGCACGAAAACTGATAATGCTATTTATTTATTTTTTTGGTGTTTTAAGGCCAAATAGTTCTGCACTAGAGCTAATTGCAACTGCAATATGGAGACAAGTCAAATCCAGCCAATTGCTCATATTAGAGCTGGTCAGTTTAAACGAAACCGAACCGAAAAAGATATTAATGAAAGTGTCAATGACACTGGAGCTCAACTTGTTAAGACATGTACATGTATAGTATGTGACACAGCAATGACAAACATCTAGGTAATGACCTGATAACAAAAATACATGCAAAGTATTGTAACGGTCTGTACATAAATACTGACCGTCGCCTGTAACAAATGTATAGGTAAAGTATTGTAAAGGTGGGCGACAGTCAGATGCTAAACTAGAAAAGAAATCTTTGAGTCCCAGAGTGGGTCTGACTGAACCCCAAAATATTTGTTCTCATAATACAGTGGTAAGAAAGGCACCCCAGAACACACTCGTTCCTGTCTCAAGATGAAAACAAAGGTACCCAGGAAGTTTCGTGAAGATCAGTTCATAAATACGAGCTGTATAGAAGTTGTGACAAAAAACTGACTGGACCTAATTACGGTACAAAATGGCCACTGGCAGCCATCTTGAATTTTGGACCGCACCCAGAAACACTCTTTCTCGTCCAAAGGTGACACAAAGGTAACAAAGGTACCCAAGAAGTTTCGTGAAGATCGGTTGATCAATACACCCTCTAGCACGGGCCGTATTGACATGTGCACTTACAGTGTATAAGTGGTACTTAATAAATCAAAGTTCATCTAATTTGCATAATTTCTGCACAAGAAAAAAACCCGTACTATATGTGATGTATTCCATTTTACTAAACATTCATACAAAAATTTATTCAAATCAGAACTTTCATACAGAAGTTCTCTGTACAAAAGACTGACTGCACTAATTTTGGTACGAACTGGCTGCTGGTGGCCATCTTGAATTTCGGACCACACCCCAAAACACCTGTTCTCATCCCACGGTGATAACAAAGGTACCCAAGAAGTTTCGTAAAGATCGGTTCATAAATACAGCCTCTATCCTGAGCCGTATAGAAGTTGTGTACAAAAAACTGATTAGACTTAATTTCGGTACAAAATGGCCACTGGCAGCCATCTTGAATTTTGGACCACACTCAGAAACACTCGTTCTTGTCCCAGGGTGATAACAGAGGTACCCAAGAAGTTTCGTGAAGATCGGTTGATAAATACAGCCTCTAGCCCGAGCCTTATTGACATGTGTACTTACTGTGTGTAAGTAGCACTGAAAAAAATCAAAGTTCATCTAATTTGCATAATTTCTGCGCGAGAAAAAAACGTATATGTGATGTATCCCATGGTACTAAACATTCATACAAAAAATTATTCAAATCAGAGCTTTCATGTGGAAGTTCTGCGCAAAAATCTGATTGCCCCTAATTTTGAACAAAATGGCTGCCAGCGGCCATCTTGAATTTTGGACCGGACCCAAAAACACTTGTTCTCATCCCATGGTGATAACAAAGGTACCCAAGAAGTTTTGTAAAGATCGGTTCATAAATGCGGCCTCTAGCCCGAGCCGTATTGGCATTTGCACTGACAGTGCTGAAAGTAACACTAAATAAATCAAAGTTAGTCTAATTTGCATAATTTAAGCACGAAAAAAAACCCCGTATGATATGTAATTTATCTCATGGTACTAAACATTTGTACAAAAAATTATTCAAATCAGAGCTTTCATATGGAAGTTCTGTACAAAAAAACAGATTTTTGCATCATCGGTACAAAATGGCAGCTAGCAGCCATCTTAAATTTCGGACCGCACCCATAAACACTTGTTCTCGTCCCACAGTCATAACAAAGGTACCCAAGAAGTGAAGTTTCGTAAAGATCGGTTCATAAATACGGCCTCCAGCCCGAGCCGTATTCAATTATTGATGTACGGACAGACGGACGACAGGCCATGACATAAGCTCAAATTTGGCTTTGGCAAAGTTGAGCTAAAAATTATTTTCCAATTGGGGGTGTGTGTGTGTGGAAGGAACCAACTCTGGAATTTGGGGGGGGGGGGGGGGGGGGGGGAGGAGTTAGGGTGCTGGGCCACTAACTTGATTTTCAGTGTTTGACAGGTCTTTAGACAAATTTTTGGCCAGTATATATCTCCTTATCATGGTGGTCCATTAATTGAAACTGAATTCCCTGAATTCAAAGCGTTCACCTAGTTTTCAATTTTGTAATTGCTTGTATGGGTAAACTTGTGCAACTGGAAATATATTACTCTTGTAATTATGTCTCGCAGACTACTGTTGTGTAATGCACATACAAACTTTCACACCCGGTCTCCTTAAACCAAAAATGGCCCTCGTAAACCAAAAAATTGCCCACCTGGGGTCATTTGTGGCGAACCAAAAATGGCCCTCCTGGAGTCATTTAAGGAGAACCATAATGGCCCTCCTGGAATTTTGAAAATGACAGACCTGGTACATCCAACTACCTGTTTTACGTTTTAGTTGAAATATTGTAATGAAAAGTGTATATTTTTTGTTTAATTATATCTTTAATGATTTAAGTACAGAAATTAAGATTTTATCTGTGTTTGACATTATTTTTTAGCTTTTGAATACGATAACCATGGAAAATGGATATTATTGGTAAAAGAGGAAATTTTTCAATATGCCAAAAAGTCGACAGAGCGAACTGGTATGGCTTCTTTATCAAGTATGAGACCCATTACTGTTAATTGCAGCTTGACAACGCCTTCTCATGCTCCAAATCAGGTTCCTGGTGGTCCTTTGTGGGATGTTTTTCCGTTCTTGGACCAGCATGGCACCAGGCTCATGTACTCATCTTGGCTGGACTGGACAGGCTAAAATTGCAAGCTGCAATTCATTGCAGACATGTACGATTGGATTGAGGTCAGATCTTGCTGGCCAATCCATAGTTCCATACGCTCAATCCCCGACAGCATGGGCAACATGAGGACGGGCATTATCGTCTATCAGAATGAATTCACCTATTACCTGCATACAATCTGACGTGGACATCCAGGATCTCATCAATATACTGTTGTGCAGTCAATGAACCACGTTCAAGGACACAGAGCTCTGTATGTCCATCCCAGCTGATGCTACCCCAGACCATGATTGACCCTCCACCATTGCGGTTATGCTCAGCAAAGTTGGCTGCATGGAATCACTCTCCTGGTCTTCTCCATACCCTAAAATGCCTATCTGTTTGGTCTAGGCAGTACCCCGACTCATCTGTCAAAAAGGACAGGTTGCCAATCTTCTCTGGTCCATCCAATGTGGTCCATGGCCCATTCATATCGTGCCTGGCGGTTGTTCTGGGACACCGGAATGCGAGTACATGGTCTTCTCGATCGGAGACCACCTTCGTGCAACCTTGCCCGGATAGTCTGCATCGAAACATTTACCCCGGATGCATTCTGAAGGTCACTGCGAAGCTGGGTTGCTGTAGCAAAGCGGTTCCTACAGGCCTGAATGATCAAAAACCGGTCTTCAGCTGCACATGTTGTCCTGACTCTGCCACCACCATGCTGTCTTACTGGTGTGCCATACTGCTGAAATCTTGCCCAGGCTCTGGTGATCACCGTATGGTGCACAGAAAGGGCTTCACCAACCTGACGATGAGTAGCCCCTTGCTCCACCATCCCTAAAGCTTGTCACATTCCTGCTTCAGACAAATGTCTTCTTACATTTGCATTTGCCATATTCAATCATTAAATCACAAGGGTTTGTGTTGAAATGAAGATGGAATACTCAACACATGTCATGTACATGTAGACAGTACACTAAAACATCATGAAAATCAAGGGGTGCATGCTTTCCATGACTGTCACGAAAAGTTGGCCTGTCAAGAGAGCTGATGTAAACACTGGGGGCCATCTCAATACATTCCTCAATCATATCCTCCAAAAATATCGCAAATATGTCACAAGCAATTTTCACAATGATGTGTCAAATTATTTGGTGCTTAGCAAACTTTGAGTAGTATAATTACTTTTATACTTCAAATAACTGTTGAAATGAACACACAAATAAGCGTAAACATACTGCGAAAACAAACTATTGCAAACAATAGAAAATAAAAAAACAAGCATTTCGATTGGCTCACGTATCTTTGTAATTCATTGAATCACTACAGTTATCCAATCAATGCGCAGCTTACAAACCAATAGACATGTATTAGAACGCATGTTTTATAAAATGCAAAATGGAAACCAGAATGCACAAAAAAACGGAATAAAGTCAATAATTGGGTTTCATTAAAAAAAAAAAAAAAAAAATGCAATGTAAAAAACGGACTCGGAAATACTGGAAATCCGGTAAATGTGTTGTCAAAAAATTATGGATATAATACAGGGATGCCCGGAGGTATACAGGAATATCTATTAAAGGTAAGGAATAAAGTGTTTTTTTTAATGTGCTCCATGTGAATGCAGTCAGAGTAACTATGACAATGAGATTCATTGAAACATTGGTTATTGTCAATACGACATCAGTGCTTCATCTCTCTTACAGCATCATCATTCTGCATTGACTAGCTCTTTACCCGACAGGATAGCTTTATATTGAAAGTTTAAAAACTGCAACAAATAGTACTTAACACTTTACCCACCATGGCTAGATAAATACACTTTTTATATAAAGTGTCCAGAATTAACTCTTAAGCCGCGGAGTAATTTTAATATATTGTTCATTACATCTCTAGTTTTGATGAAAAGTTTGACTTGAGTAAGCAAGTACAATTTACAGGGGAAAATCTGGTTAAATATCCTTAAATATTACTTATTTTAATGGAAAAAGATTTCCTGTCCTGGCCTCTGGCGGGAATATCTGCCAACAGCATGCAAGGAGTTAACCCCACTGATCTCTATGCAATCTGATTGCTGGAACGTGAGCAAAAACAGTCAAAACGTAGTCTTCCCCTCTCACGGTGGTAACATGTCCATCAAGGTGGTAACTCCACCAAATCCATGACGTTTGAGGATGTGAAAGCGGTTATGCTGTGACTGTAGTCGCAGCATAACAGTTTTCAGTTCGATTGTTATGTTTACAAGCAGGAAAACTGATAATGCTATTTATTTTTTTGGTGTTTTAAGGCCAAATAGTTCTGCACCAGAGCTAATTGCAACTGCAATATGGAGACAATAAAATCCAGCCAATCGCTTATATTAGAGCTGGTCAGTTTAAACGAAACCGAACCGAAAAAGATATTAATGAAAGTGTCAATGACACTGGAGCTCAACTTGTTAAGACATGTACATGTATAGTATGTGACACAGCAATGACAAACATCTAGGTAATGACCTGATAACAAAAATACATGCAAAGTATTGTAACGGTCTGTACATAAATACTGACCGTCGCCTGTAACAAATGTATAGGGAAAGTATTGTAAAGGTGGGTGACAGTCAGATGCTAAACTAGAAAAGAAATCTTTGAGTCCCAGAGTGGGTCTGACTGAATCCCCAAAATATTTGTTCTCATAATACAGTGGTAAGAAAGGCACCCCAAAACACACTCGTTCCTGTCTCAAGATGAAAACAAGAGGCCCCACGTGGCCTTAATCGCTCACCTGACAAAGTGACTCTAAGAAGCATTTTAGGTCACCTTCACCATGTCATGCCTCATCAACATTAACTGGTTGAGTGATAGATTTTGTTTGAAGTTCAACATTTGTTACCTAAAATTAGTTTTATTTAAAATCGGTGTGTGGCCTATCTCCAATGATTTTTAATAAAGCAAATTTATCTCTGCAGACAAACTGGTTTAGCATGAAGCACAAACAAGGAATGTGAAGAGATAGCCTTGGACATGTCTCCCCAACTGTGGATATCTTCCATGTGCTACATGTATATATTTGCATGCAAGAAAACAAAAATTTTCACAAATTTTCCAAAATATTAGTTTTTTTTATCATCATTGGAACAAGCTCAAACAGCTTATTCCAATAGGGGTATGGGAAGATCAGGTATATTTTTGAGACAGAAATGTGAATATATAAATAATGGTGTTTTTTTGTGAATGATGCTGGAGAATTTTGCGTAAAGATATGGTAAATGGTTTGTTCTAGATACAGAATGATGCAAAAGTATTCAAATTTGATTAGGCAAGTTGTTCCTATAATGCATTTAAAAATTGAAGTAACTGTTTTTTTGCTGACAAACTTTTAGATGTGTGTGTCTGTGTTTGTGTGTGTGTGTGTGTGTGTGTGTGTGTGTTTGTGTGTGTGTGTGTGGGGGGGGGGGGGGGGGGGTAAGAGTGTTCTTGCAAACAAAATTTCTGAATAAATGGAAAATTTTTTTGTGTGAAAGACATAGTGCGTGAATGTTGATTGGAACAAGCTTAGAGAGCTCATTTTAATGTGAAGTCATAAAGCTGTGTTTTACGTACGAAATTCTGGAATAACTAAAAAAATTGCTTTTTTGACTCAAAAAGCATGGTGTGCGACCTCTCATTGGAATGAGCTCAAAAAGCTCATTCCAATGGGGTATTTACAAGCGATAAGTACATGTATGTTTAAGAGACAAAAATTAAAATTTGAATAGCGATTTTTGCGAAGAATGCTGACAAGTTTTGGCAGTGATGCTGGCAAAAAGGTAAGATATGCAAAGTGGTTGTTTTTTAGAGGCGACATTTAATTAAGGGGAATTAACCCTTGATTACTGAGGTAACTTCTAAAAGTACTGAAATTTCATGAAGCAATGTGAATAACAGACAACAGTTGCCTAAAAATTTCATGAATAACTAAAATTTTTATTCCTTTGTCTCGAAAATATGGCATATGACCTTTGTTGCAATGAGCTGAATGCATGTGTTCCAATGAGGGGTCATAAAATTTGAACGGAGATTTGTGTGAATAATGCATTAGTACTGCTAGATTTGGGTAAACGGTTCACCCTGGATACCACCCCTTCTATAGTAGATCTTTTCTGCAAATTTTGTCTAAGATTCTATCAACTTTACAAATAAATACGTTCATGAATCACAATCAGATCCACCCCACAATGTTGCATACCAAATATCAAAAGATTCTGCCTGCTGGATCTGGAGAAGAAGATTTTTTAAGAAATATGCCTGAAATGCACTAAGTTAAAATTTGGGCTCCTATACGGAGCTCAAATATAAACCCAGGGGGCCGATTTGAACAAACTTGAATCAGATCCACCCCACAATGTTGCTTACCAAATATCAAAAGATTCTGCCTGCTGGATCTGGAGAAGATGATTTTTTAAGAAATTTGCCCGAAATGCACTAAGTCCGAATTCGGGCTTCTATAGTGAGCCCAAATATGAATCTAGGGAGCCGATTTGAACAAACTTGAATCAGATCCACCCTGCAATGTTGCATACCAAATATCAAAAGATTCTGCCTGCTGGATCTGGAGAAGAAGATTTTTGAAGAAATTTGCCCGAAATGCACTAAGTTTGAATTCAAGCTTCTATAGTGAGCCCAAATATGAATCCAGGGGGCCGATTTGAACAAACTTGAATCAGATCCACCCCGCAATGTTGCATACCAAATATCAAAAGATTCTGCCTGCTGGATCTGGAGAAGATGATTTTTTAAGAAATTTGCCTGAAATGCACTAAGTTCGAATTCGAGCTTCTATAGTAAGCTCAAATATGAATCTAGGGAGCCGATTTAAACAAATTTGCATCAGATCCATCCCACAATGTTGCATACCAAATATCAAAAGATTCTGCCTGCTGGATCTGGAGAAGAAAATTTTTTAAGAAATTTGCCTGAAATGCACTAAGTTCGAATTCGAGCTTCTATAGTGAGCCCAAATATGAATCTAGGAAGCCGATTTGAACAAACTTGAATCAGATCCACCCCACAATGTTGCATACCAAATATCAAAAGATTCTGCCTGCTGGATCTGGAGAAGAAGATTTTTTAAGAAATTTGTCTAAATGCACTAAGTTCGAAATCGGGCTCCTATACTGAGCCCAAATATGAACCCAGGGGGCCGATTTGAACAAACTTGGATCAGATCCACCCTACAATGTTGCATACCAAATATCAAAAGATTCTGCCTGCTGGATCTGGAGAAGAAGATTTTTTAAGAAATTTGCCTGAAATGCACTAAGTTCGAAATCAGGCTCCTATACTGAGCCCAAATATTAACCCAGGGGGCCGATTTGAACAATCTTGAATCAGATCCACCCCACAATGTTGCTTACCAAATATGAAAAGATTCTGCCTGCTGGATCTGGAGAAGAAGATTTTTTAAGAAATTTGCCTGAAATGCACTAAGTTCGAATTCGGGCTTCTATAGTAAGCCCAAATATGTATCCAGGGGGCCGATTTGAACAAACTTGAATCAGATCTACCCCGCAACGTTGCATACCAAATATCAAAAGATTCTGCCTGCTGGATCTGGAGAAGAAGATTTTTGAAGAAATTTGCCTGAAATGCACTAAATTCGAATTCGAGCTCCTATAGTGAGCCCAAATATGAATCTAGGGAGCCGATTTGAACAAACTTGAATCAGATCCACCCTACAATGTTGCATACCAAATATCAAAAGATTCTGCCTGCTGGATCTGGAGAAGAAGATTTTCAAAGAAATTTGCCTGAAATGCAGTAAGTTCAAATTTGGGCTCCTATACTGAGCCCAAATATAAGCCCAGGGGGCCGATTTGAACAAACTTGAATCAGATCCACCCCACAATGTTGCATACCAAATATCAAAAGATTCTGCCTGCTGGATCTGGAGAAGAAGATTTTTTAAGAAATTTGCCTGAAATGCACTAAGTTCGAAATCGGGCTCCTATACTGAGCCCAAATATGAACCCAGGGGGCCGATTTGAACAAACTTGAATCAGATCCACCCTACAATGTTGCATACCAAATATCAAAAGATTCTGCCTGCTGGATCTGGAGAAGAAGATTTTTTAATGTTTTTCCCATTGCCTACAGTGTTAAAAAGTGCTGACTCAGCACTTTTTCAAAGTCCCGAAACTGTACCCTATGATAAAACCGATGGCAATTTTTTTTTACCAATCCTTTCTGTTGGTCCTAAGGAAGCTGCACACCAAATAAAAATTCTCAGTGCCGTGCAGTTTTGGAGATATGGGCGTTTTAAATTTTTTCTATTTTTAGCTCCTGCGGTTCCCACGGGGCTGCGGGAAAATTTTTTTTGGCATAAATCAAGTACTCATGACCCAATAAGCCCTCACATAAAATTTGGTTCAAATCAGCCTCTCGGTTTGGAAAATAGAAATTTTGGGCGGGGCAAAAAATTTTGCCCCTCTCATAACAACGCCAAGTATAGCTCCACAAACTTCTCTTGAACAAATCTGAGTCTACACCTCAAAAGGAAGCTGCACACCAAATATCAAGTCTCTGCTACTGCTGGTTCATGAGAAGAAGATTTACAAAGATTTTGGTGCCCCTTGGGGGCGTGGCACCACCCAGGAGGAGGGGCAACTTCATTTGAACAAATCTGAATTGGCATTAGGTAATAAACATTTAGCCAACATTTGAATAAAATTGGGCTAGTGGTTTAGGAGGAGAAGTCGATAATGTAAAGTTAACGCCGGACGGACGACGACGGACGACGGACAGAAAGTGATTAGTAAAGCTCCCCTTGAGCTTCGCTCAGGTGAGCTAACAAAGGTACCCAGGAAGTTTCGTGAAGATCAGTTCATAAATACGAGCTGTATAGAAGTTGTGACAAAAAACTGATTGGACCTAATTACGGTACAAAATGGCCACTGGCAGCCATTTTGTATTTTGGACCGCACCCAGAAACTCTCGTTCTCATCCCAAGGTGATAACAAAGGTACCCAAGAAGTTTTGTGAACATCGGTTCATGAATACAGCCTCTAGCCCGAGCCGTATTGACATGTGTACATACAGTGTGTGAGCAGAACTGAATAAATCAAAGTTCATCTAATTTGCATCATTTCTGCACGAGAAAAAACCCGTACTATATGTGATGTATTCCATGTTACTAAACATTCATACAAAAATATATTCAAATCAGAACTTTCATACAAAAGTTCTGTACAAAAGACTGATTGCACTAATTTTGGTACAAAATGGCTGCTGGTGGCCATCTTGAGTTTCGGACCAAACCTCAAAACACTCGTTCTCATCCCACGGTGACAAAAAAGGTACCCAAGAAGTTTCGTAAAGATCAGTTCATAAATACGGCCTCTAGCCTGAGCTGTATAGAAGTTGTGTACAAAAAACTGATTAGACCTAATTTCGGTACAAGATGGCCACTGGCAGCCATCTTGAATTTTAGACCGCACCCAGAAACACTCGTTCGCGTCCCAAGGTGATAACAAAGGTACCCATGACGTTTCATGAAGATCGGTTCAGAAATACAGACTCTAGCCCAAGCCGTATTGACATGTGTAGTTGTGTACTTACTGTGTGTAAGTAGCACTGAAAAAATCAAAGTTCATCTAATTTGCATAATTTCTGCATGAAAAAAAAACCTGTATTATATGTGATGTATCCCCATGGTACTAAACATTCATACAAAAAATTATTCAAATCAGCGTTTTCATATGGAAGTTCTGCGCAAAAATCTGATAACACCTAATTTTGTACAAAATGGCTGCAAGCGGCAAACGAATTTTGGATCGGACCCCAAAACACTCGTTCTCGTCCCACGGTCATAACAAAGGTACCCAAGAAGTTTTGTAAAGATCGGTTCATAAATACAGCCTCTAGACTGAGCCGTATTGAATTGTTGATGGACAGAGGGACGACGGACAATTGGCCATGGCATAAGCTCAAATTTGGCTTCGCCAAAGTTGAACTAAAAACCATATATTTTTGTTTTGCTGAACTTTTGAATATTCACATTCAGCATGCCATATATTTTGTATAATCAACAAAATGTCAGCTAAAACGCATGGTAGCATATCAATAATAGACGACGATAGAAATGCCAATTATGCAATAAGTCTGTCATCGCCCAGTATGTAAATACCTCCAACCTATGTCGCCTCATACAGAATCATCATGCTGAAGAGTACAACAATATTATTGAAAAGCAGTGGACAGTAACTCAAAGCTTAGTTGATGTTGGGGAACCCTTTTTTGCAGGAAAGGAGTTAAATTGATATTAATAAAACGTTAGCTGCACATACCTGTCATACAAAGTGTCAATCGGAAATTTGAATAGAATGAAAGTAAAAATCCAAAATACACTTATGCTTGCAAAACGCACGTGGCTGGGTTGTTTTTCGAAGTGATGGGAATTCTCAGAATTCAGTGATTCTCTGACAATGATAATTCAATGCAAGCTGAAAGGAAGAATGGACATGGTAATCAGGTCAGGCGACGAACTTGTCGGTACTTTGCATAACCTCTTCAGTGTTTTGTAAATGAATGATTCTGGGATTTAGTGTTTGCTCCTTTCGGGTACAAATGTCAACTTGTCAAGTTAGTTAGAATATGAAATGGGTGTCTGTTTTACTGAAAGTAAATGGCGTATTCTAAAGTTTGCAAATTCTCCTTGAAATTGGGCAGTTTCTTTCTGAAATTCTGACCCGTTTCACTTATTTTCTTGTCAGGTAACACGTCAATGCTGTGAATGGAAATGAAAAACGAATCTGACCTGACGGTGGAATCATGAAGTTTCCGTCTCAAATGGCATCTTTGTGACTAAATGTTTGACCCCCTCCCCCCTCCTTTCCCCCTCGACACACACTCCCGACTCCCGTATCTACACCCTTGGGCTTGAATTACTTTTTTTTGAAGGCGTATGCAGATAGCAGATATAATTTTTTGTTCATTAAATTTACAGGAAACAATCACAATCCAGTTTTACTTCATTTCAAGTTCACTTGTTTGTTATTTAACATGTTTTAGTACTATCCTGTCTCAGCTTAATATATAAGATACGGAAAATGCGTATTGTGTTGCAAAAACCGAAACCAGATTTTTTCATCCAGAACCGAAACGAGGAAAAATTTCAAAACCGACCAGCTCTAGCTCATATCCATGCTGTGCATTTTAGAGGACTTTAATTAATCTGAGAACTTTAGGGTTAACCTTGGTACAATGTCGAAATATCAAAATTTCAGCCTGTAGGTTGTTTTACTGTCAAAAACAGGAAAACTGCTTTGTGTGCGCTGGCCCAGCAATTGATTGCTGATGGGTTAAAAATTAACGTTTATAGTGTTAATTGGCATGAAAATGTTTGTATGGACTGAGGGTTCTACAGTTAGAAAAAGGTCATACTAAGGTCAGGACACTGATTAGAGATTGTAATTTTCTCATTTAATTTAGAACACATGGCTCAATGTTGTCAACAACTGGCCAAGAGGGTCTATGGATTTGAGAATCATATGTTCACAACTTCACATATTTTTCAGTTCCCATGGACATCAGCAGGAATTGTGTGAATGCTCTTAACAGTTAAATGTGATATTGCTGTTTTTCCCACCCATACATCTTGCGATCCCAGCCCATTCATTGTCTGCTGTTCTGCATTGGGGCGTTTATTCTCCCACCTCTGCCACTGGTAGCAGGGTCATGATCGATTTGTTTTTGGATAATTATAAACACATATCTTAATTATTATGTAAGCAACAATTCTGTAAACAAAATAATCAAATTATGTAATTTTCATATCTGTGATACGTTGAATAAATGGCCAGTATCTGGCCCATTTCTGGAAATAGTTCTTCTGCTGTTTGTCAAGATCATTACAAGGATCCATGATGAATGCTTAAACAGACTATAGGACAGGGATGGTACTCAGTATAAGGGAAGGAGCAGGTACGTGGGGCAAGTTCAAACTTCTCGCATCTTCTTGCTCAATTGGCGGAACAGCCGGCACAAAAATCTTTCCTATGATGCAAATGGAAATTTCACTAATTCCATGTTTGACAGCTCAGTGGGCTCAGTCAAACAAGACCAGGGTTCATACATCCATATAAGGAAAACCTTCAAGGCCTTTTCCAAGGCCAATACTGGGGAAAATGTTTTGAGAATTGTTAGCCTACACATAGGACCTGTCCGAAAAATTATAACAAAACCAAGTTAACAAAATATTGTTTGGTCATGAATGAATATGTAATATGCCATTTCACTCAAACTTACATAACGCATTTAAGTGTTTGTGACGGTGACAGGACAAGTAAAGTTTTCATAACTCAACTGTACTTATATATACACTAGGCACTAACTTACCAAAAATTCGGCCAGCTGAAAACTGCTCCTCAACTTGTTGCTCAACTTTAGCAGTTTTCTTTCTGGCTTCATACTTTTTCTGTGTTTTCTTTGACCTCTTCTTACTAAGGACAGCTTCCTCACTTTCTGTCTAATATTATAAATGAAAGTGTCAATGACACTGTAGCTCAACTTGTCAAGACAAAGACATGTACATGTATAGTATGTGACACAGCAATGACAAACATCTAGGTAATGACCTGATAACAAAGGTACATATAAAGTATTGTAACGGTCTGTATATAAATACTGACCGTTGCCTGTAACAAATGTATAGGTAAAGTATTGTAAAGGTGGGTGACAGTCAGATGCTGTACTAGAAAAGAAATCTTTCAGTCCCAGAGTGGGTCTGACTGAACCCCAAAATGTTTGTTCTCATAGCACAGTGATAACAAAGGCACCCCAAAACACACTCGTTCCTGTCCCAAGGTGAAAACAAAAGTACTCAAGAAGTTTTGTGAAGATCAGTTCATAAATACGAGCTGTATAGAACTTGTGACAAAAAAACCTAATTTCGGTACAAAATGGCCACTGGCAGCCATCTTGAATTTTGGACCGTACCCAGAAACACTCATTCTCATCCCAAGGAGATAACAAAGGTACCCAAGAAGTTTTGTGAAGATCGGTTCATAAATACAGCCTCTACCCTGAGCCGTATTGACATGTGTGCTTACATTGTGTAAGTAGCACTGAATAAATCAAAGTTCATCTAATTTGCATAATTTCTGCATGAAAAAAAACCCCTTACAATATGTGATGTATTCCATGTAACTAAACATTCATACAAAAATTTATTCAAATCAGAACTTTCATACAGAAGTTCTATACAAAAGACTGATTGCACTAATTTTGGTACAAAATGGCTGCTGGTGGCCATCTTGAATTTCGGACCACACCCAAAAACACTCGCTCTCATCCCACGGTGATAACAAAGGTACCCAAGAAGTTTCGTAAAGATTGGTTCATAAATATGGCCTCTAGTCTGAGCTGTATAGAAGATGTGTACAAAAAACTGATTAGACCTAATTTCGGTACAAAATGGCCACTGGCAGCCATCTTGAATTTTAGACCGCACCCAGAAACACTCGTTCTCGTCCCAAGGTGATAACAAAGGTACCCAAGACATTTCGTGAAGATCAGTTCATAAATACAGACTCTAGTCCGAGCCGTATTGACATGTGTACTTACTGTGTGTAAGTCGCACTGAAAAAATCAAAGTTCATCTAATTTGCATAATTTCTGCACGAGAAAAAAACCCGTATTATATGTGATGCATCCCATGGTACTAAACATTCACACAAAAAAATTATTCAAATCAGGGCTTTCATATGGAAGTTCTGTACAAAAATCTGATTGCACCTAATTTTGTACAAAATGGCTGCTGGCAGCCATCTTGAATTTCGGACCGCACCCAAAAACACTCGTTCTCGTCCCACGGTCATAACAAAGGTACCCAAGAAGGATCGTAAAGATCGGTTCATAAATACGGCCTCTAGCCCGAGCCATAGCAGCTTGGCACTTACAGCTCTGAAAGTAACACTAAATAAATCAAAGTCAGTCTAATTTGCATAATTTACGCACGAGAAAAAAACCTGTATTATATGTGATGTATCCCATGGTACTAAACATTTATACAAAACTTTATTCAAATCAGAACTTTCATACAGAAGTTCTGTACAAAAAACTGATTTTTGCACCATCGGTACAAAATGGCCACTGGCAGCCATCTTGAATTTCGGACCACACCTAAAAACACTCGTTCCCGCCCCAGGGTCATAACAAAGGTACACAAGAAGTTTCGTAAAGATCGGTTCATAAATACGACCTCTAGCCCGAGCCATAGCCAATTGTTGACGTACGGACAGACGGACAGACGGACGACGGGCCATGACAATAGCTCAAATTTGACTTCGTCAAAGTTGAGCTAAAAATAAAGTTATAATGTGAAAAGCCAGAAGTCCAAGTGAGCCTAGAACACTCACCTGGAACAAGTGAATGAATTGGAGACTGTGGAGGGTGAGGTCTTCCTGATTAGTTTACTTAGTAGAGCTGGGAGGTTTCGATTTGTCAGATTCGGTTTCAGGAAAAAACCTGTTTTGCATTCGTGTTTGTGCGTGTTAAAAACATGCAATACTAGTGCTGTGCAGTATACCGATTTTTGGGTATGGATTCGGTATTACGAGTTAACTGAAAACCATACCAAAACCAAATACTGATTATTTCTGTATTTATATTTTTCTTCGAGAAGGTGGATCGTAAATCAAAAAGCCTGTGGGCTGCATATTTTGACTGAATTGATAAGGAAACACGCAAAGGCAAACTCTGTAAGCGAAAGGTAGCAGCAGACGCGAATATGTCAGAAAGAAATAAACAAGAGGCCCCAGGGAGCCTGAGGGCGCCAACCAGACATGGAAGCCTAAATATCAACCCAGAGAATTGATTGATTTCAACAAGTTGCATCTGCTCCTTCTAAGAAAAGCTTATACCAAATATCCAAAGATTCTGACCAGTGGATCTAAAAAAAAAAAAAGATTTTTAAAGAATATTCCTCATATTGAACTAAATTATAATTTGGGATCCCATATATGAACCCAGGGACTTGGCTTTAACAAACTTGAATCTTGTCCCCCTAAGGATGCTGCATACCAAATATCAAAACATTCCGACTGCTGGATCTGAAGAAGATTTTTAAAGAAAATTCCTCATTTTGCAGGGCTCGCCTTGAGTAAAATTGTCGGGGCCTAAAAAAAGTGCCCCACATATTGAGGTCGGGGCCTTTTCGGGGCTGATTTTCCATTTTGTCCATTATTGTTAGTGCTTTTTGTGGAACATGTTGGGGCTTGAAAAAAAGCCCCCAGCAAGTGCTCCTCGGGGCCTGGGCTGATCAGCCCCGACTCAAGGCAAGCCCTGATTTTGAACCCAGGGACTTGGCTTCAACAAAATTGAATCTCACCCCCCTAAGCATGGTGCATACCCAATATCGAAAGATTCTGCCTGCTGGATCTTGAGAAAAGAGGATTTTCAAAGAAATTTGCCTGAAATGCACTAAGTTCGAAATTGGGCTCCTACACTGAGCCAATATATGAACCCAGGGGGCCAATTTGAACAAACTTGAATCAGATCCACCCCAGGGACCAGCCGTGAGGGCGACTAGGGCAATTATGTCGCCCTTCTAAGCCCAAAGTCGCCTAGAAAAATAGCCGGGGCGAATACAAGTCGCCCTCTAAAAATTGGCCAAAATGAGAAAAGGCTGAACTGAGTGATGCGAGGTTTACATGAAAACAAGTATTTTCAAAAATCGAATGTGCTCGAGTGTGATAAATGGGCATTTTAATTCGTCAAATAAACATCCATTTATTTGAAATCACACGACAATCAATTGTCCATTGTCGCTTTTGGCGGATTTTTTTATTTCTATTTTGTTGCGTTCCAGTCGGAGCTTCAAGTGTCGAAACGAAAATAGGTGACTTACGCGACTCAACAAAACAACCCAGTTTGAAAGTAGGTTACGTCGCTTAGGATGCCGAAAATGTATACACAACGGACATATTTTATAACACATTATTTTCATTTCGATTTGCTGACAACTGTTAACTGTTGGGCTGTCTATTCCCAGAAAAACACGAATGGAATTGAAACACATGAAAAAAAGCTTTAGTGATGTCAAGAAAAGCTTTGTACAGGACACAAGTGTGCATGTGGACGATCTTGAAAAAGGGGCCTCCTAAACATCGGAATGACATGAAATGATGCGGAATGACACCGGAATGCCATAAAAATGATGCGGAATGACATTTCTTTTACAAAATACTCGACCCCAGAATGTATTTTGTTTATTAACTAACAAAGTACCTCCCAAGCAACCTTCTTACATCTGGTCCTGTTCACACTTTCAGACTTAGGAAATTATTAGCTTAGTAGACTTTGTTGAAAGGCAACACCAGGAGGGTGATGGGGGGGATTGGCACGAAGAAGAGGTGAGGGGTCATGAAGGAGAAGGTAGCAGTGGGGGATTTTCAGTCAATAATTACATTGTGATTTTTTAACCTGGCACAGATGCATCATAGACAACTGGACCTGGACTATTTGTACGTTAATGGAGGACCACAAATTGAAAATATGAAGGGGCGGCGGAGGTGGTACATGAATATTCTTAATTTTCCCCACTTGCCTATGAAGTCTCCCTACATGACTCTGCAGTCTCCCTATTTTTTCTAGAGGGAGACTTGAAGTCTCCCTAAAATTCCCCCTAGGCTGGTCCCTGATCCACCCTACAATGTTGCATACCAAATATCAAAGATTCGGCCTGCTGGATCTGGAGAAGAAGATTTTCTAATGTTTTCCCCATTGCCTGCAGTGTTAAAAAGTGCTGACTCAGCACTTTTTCAAAAGTCCCGAAACTGTACCCTATGATAAAACCGATGGCAATTTCTTTTTACCAATCCTTTCTGTTGGTCCTAAGGAAGCTTCACACCAAATAAAAATTCTCGGTGCCGTGCAGTTTTGGAGATATGGGCTTTTTAATTTTTTTCTATTTTTCGCTCCTGCAGTTCCCACTGGGCTGCAGGAATTTTTTTTGGCATAAATCAAGTACTTATAACCCAATAATACCTCATATTAAATTTGGTTCAAATTGGCCTCTGGGTTCAGAAAAGAGAAATTTTGGGCGGGGCAAAAATTCTTAGCCCTCTCAGAACAAAGGTAAATATTGCCCGTCAAGCTTCTCTTGAACAAACTTGAGTCTACACCTCAAATGGAAGCTGCATACCAAATATCAAGTCTCTGCTATAGCTGGTTCATGAGAAGATTTTTTAAAATTTTGTGCATTTTGGCCCCATCCCACTCAACAATATGAGCAGAAAACCAATTTGAAGAAAAACCCAAATGTCCCTATATAACCACTACTTACATGAAATTTAATTAAAATGTGGCCAGTGGTTTAGAAGAAAGAGGTTCAAACAAAACAGTTCACGCAGGACAACGGATGGACGGACATTGGGCGAAGAGTGATCAGAAAAGCTCACCCTGACTTTCAGTTAGGTGAGCTAAAAAGCGACTGCTGAGAAACGAAAATTTTTAAGTTGTTAGCCTTGGTACTTCGATTCTAAAGAAATACAGCCCGGTTCCAGGTTTCTCAGAAAGATATGGTGCTATTCCGAATGTTGTGAGGTAGATTTCGACTCTGAACAAGAAAATTTTGAGGCTATCTGACTGTCTGGAAACATGCGACGAAATGCCTCCAACACTCCTTGACAACTCCTGTACGAATCATGTTTTTCCATAATCATTACCGGGTAATGCCCAGTAAATTTCTGCAGACAGAACACTGTTATCCGAAGCAAAATTGCAAACAGTCGAAATACCTGTGTGTGTTTGTTCATGTTTGGTGTCTGTTTTCTCCGAAACAGTGCGAGAAATACTTGATAATTCAGTTGGACGTTTTGAACCTAAAAAAAATCCAGCTAAGCGAGTCTGAAAATGTTCTTTCATTTTCATCAACGCAGAATGTTTCTTGCCTATCATGTGGCTCCCCAAGGCTGCTTCGCCCATATTGGATACATAGAATGATTTTTTGCACACTGAGCATGATGCTTTTTTGTTCAAAGTTTTGTCCGGTGCAAGCCACTGTTTATACTTTGGGTCATTTGACCACTTCTCACAAAACACGCACTTCCCCATGTAACTAGTGCTTTTTGCAGAAAATACAGCGAAATTGTGTTGTTGAACTGTTGATTCAAGTTTGACATCAAACACTTAAAACAGTCAAACACCGTCACAAACTTTGGGAAGTTAAATTCAGTAAAATAACACAGCGCGTGTAACACTTGATATGACAATTTCCGCAAACGTCCGGTGTTCACCAACTCTCAGTTACTTTCAAAACTCCCTCGGTCGTATTTTGTCATTAATGATTGAAGGTTTCCGACTTTCATTTTCCTCTTATGAATTCCCCAGAGTTTTGTTCGATTTGACAATGACGAATTCTTACCATGCAGTTTAAGGGCCTATATAAGTAATGGAATTTTGTTCATTTTGAAATTCTCACATCTCATATTCCTTAAATGCAGATTAAATATACACAAATTATACATCAAAATGAAGGTTGGGATGTAGAGAACACGAAACACATGTGTAATCAACTCATGGAGTCGACTGTAGGCACCACTGGTTCCTGGAAGTCTGCTACCGTATTCGCACCAGAACTGATAATAAAATAATATTTCATCAGAACAACTTGTGGCCAAATGTGCTTCATATATCCGAGAACAAAGCTAGGCATTCAAAACACATTCGAATACAGCGATGGGACAGCATTTTGGAAAAGGACAACACTGTCTGCATTTTTTATTGAAGATGGTTTCCATGCTCGACAGACATGCGCAAATCACTCGTTACTACAAATTTCCATCGAAAAACAAAATCGTAATTCTAAGAAATTTCAACAGGTATCATGATACCTTGCATTGAATATGGCAACTGTGCAATCTCAATCTAATTACAGTATACTGTATGAATGCGATCTTTTTCATTATTTGATTTTAGACGACGTTTTTACATGCTTTTTCTGTCCGATGACGTCGACCGGAAATCGAAAGTATACTCACACGTAAACAAAAGCAAAGGCTTTGGATTTTTCCCCAATGCAGCTCTGTCGCCGTGTTTTGAAGAATTTTTTATCCCCTAGCTTTGTTCTTGGATATGTAAAGCACATTTGGCCACAAGTTGTTTTCGTGAAATATTATTAAATTATCCGTTCTGGTGCGAATACGGCAGCAGACTTCCAGGAACCAGTGGTGCCTACAGTCGACTCTATGAGTTGATTACATATGTGTTTCGTGTTCTATACATCCCAACCTTCATGTTGATGTACATTTTGTGTATATTTAATTTGAATTGAAGGAATATCAGAGGTGAGAATTTTCAAAATAAACAAAATTTCATTACTTATATAGGCCCTTAACCAATATATTTTTTATTTTAAATTAACCCATGCTTTTAAGAATAATTTCCATACTTTTTCCAGAGCTCCAAGACTTAAATGCATATTTTTCCATACTTTTCAAGACCTTTTGCATACTGACCCAAATGTCCATTCTTTTTCAAAGGATTTCAAAACGGCGTACAAACCCTGTATTTTACCAGTAAAACAGAGCCTGTTTACCAAAGTGAACAGGCACGGCTTCACTTCCCGGGGTTCCTGCAAGGAATTTCATGCACCTTAAATGAAAGTGTCAATGACACTGTACCTGAACTTGACTGTGTGTTGTGTTTAATGAAAAGGATAAGGTTCAATGTTTATGAAAGGATTATGAAATACGACAAGAATTGTGATAATTGAGAAGATGATAATTTCTGTTCCCTGTATGCTATGTTTTCAATAAAAATAATTTGAAGTGGTGGGTTAATATGACCCTCACAGTTAATGTATATCAACCAAGTTACAGTGAAATTATTCCAAAACGAGTCATCCTATCAAATTACAATGAAATCCCTCCGTAAATACAGCCTGTAGACTGTGCTGAAGGTTTTCGGGCCTGTGAAGCTGTTATGGTTGACCGATCGCAACCAAAAGGAGACGTCCTCATCTAGACATTATACTGAGTCACCCTACCAAGTTACAATGATATCTCTTTATAAATATGACCTGTAGTCTGTGCTCAAGGTTTTCAGGTTTTGGTCTCAGGCAGCCATTACAGCTGAATGATCGCGATCAAAAGAGGACGTTCTCATTTAGACACTATCTGGAGTCATCCTACCAAGTTACCATGTCCACTGTAGCTGTCACAGTTGACCAATTGCGACCAAAAGGGGATGTTCTCATCTGGACATTATATGGAGTCATCCTACCACGTTATAATGAAATCCCTCCATAAAGGTGAACTGTAGCCTGTGCTAAAGGTTTTCGGATTTTGGGCTCGGGCACCTATCATGGTTGACAGATCATGACCAAAAGGGGACATTCTCATCTAGACATTATACTGAGTCAACCGACCAAGTTACAATGATATCCCTTCATAAATATAACCTGTAGACGGTGCTAAATGTTTTTGGGTTTTGGGCTTGGGCAGCCATCAGGTTCTGCTCTACAGTTTGCACAGGGGCGAAATTCTAAACATTAGTGATCAACCGATTATATTATAGGCCCATGAACCGATTACCGATTATTCAGTGATAATCGACCGATTCCGATTGAGTATCCATGGTTAGGGCTGCCACGACTATTTGATTGAGTCAACTTACCGTCGGAAGGTGCTATATTCAACTTATTTTTCATAGTCGACTATTTTTTAGCCCTGTACATCATACCACTGAATGATGATTTTCGTCCATGAGGGGCACATTGCATTTCATGGTACCTGTTATCCTTTGTATTCACTGTTCACATCACGAAAATACGCAATAACTTTGACTTTACCCTCGTATATTATATCATGAAATGGACGTTGTCATACCTAAACGCTGTACTGGAACAAGCTACAGTGAACAAATTGTTGATAATCCATGTTAATTGTTGCCATTTTAAATCCAATAATTTATTATCGATGTGGAATTTATTGACACTAAAAATTCCAAACTTGAAAGTGTTTGCATCGCGTGGCACAAAAATGATTACGTCGGTGAGACACTTTGCGAAATCGCCATATGTAATTTGTGACTTGCATTTGAAAAAAAAATGACAATCGGTGAGAACAGATATTTTTTTCTGGTAGTGCCGAATTGATTCCGATACCCTATAATCAGCCAATTATGTCAGCTGATTCAGTTAACTGTTCGATTACTACTAAACATAGGGCATATGTTGAAACTAAGGCCAGTAAAAAAGAGCTATATTTTTAGTATCAAATATATGATTACATTAGGCTTTTTGTTGGACAAGAGAATTTGAAGTTTTGGTTCCAAAGTTGGAGTCTGATACATAGGGGTAAACTACCAGATAAATTATGAGAAACAGTAGCTTTGAAAAATTGGATATTTTTTAAAATGTAATTTTTACACGGGTTTGTTACCAGACATGTAGCTAAAAAATGAAATGGAAACAATTTTTTTTTGCATTTTAGAAACAGAGGATGCTATGCTCCAGGGGTAGGTAGGAGGGGGTGGTGGGAAAATTCTGCTTTTGAGGTGTCTGGGTGGCTGAAAAGGACTGGTTTCGGAATTTTTTCATACTATTTTGCAAGTTGAAGTCTTGCCTTTGACAACAAATTATTCCATTCAGATTATCTGATTGGTTGTTTATTTCTACCAATCAGATAGAGTTATATGTTTTTTGTGGATTTGGGAAATGCAATACATGTTATGGGTTAGATAACTAAGTTACAGAATATTTGCATTTGAAGAGAGTATATGGCATGTCATTTTGGGAAATTCCTGGAAAACTGTGGAGCAGAACCTCTTAGTTGACCGATTGCGACCAAAAGGGGGATGTTCTCATCTGGACATGACCACAAACCTGCATATGAAATTTCGTGACAATCGGACAAGAACTATAGGGTGTAGCCTGTGCTAAAGGAAAATGTGAACAGACTCACAGACTTCCAAATGCGTAATGGCAATAGCTTATCTTGACTTTGTCAAGTTAAGCTAACAAAAACGAAAGCAAATTTTTTGTCCATCGGATTCCACTGGCCCTAAGGAAGCTTCATACCAAATAACAGTATTCTGGTCGTTTATAAATAAGGGCATTTGAATTTTTTCTATTTTTAGCTCCTGGGGGTTCACACAAACAAGAGCACCGCATAGCAGGACAATATATGTTTTGTATTTTTGAAGGGTTGGGGTAAGGATGGGGGGTGAGGGTGAAAATTGTTTGGACCAACCCCATATTCAAACTTGACCTGTATTTTGTTGTGATTAAACAACATACCAAGTTTGGAACCAATCAGAAAACAAATAAAAGTTATCATCCGGAAACCAAATATTTGATGCATTCTATGTTCAACAAGGTCCATAATTCAGGGGAACTTCGAACTGACCCCATATTCGAACTTGAGCTGTCTTTTGTTTTGATTAAACCACATACCAAGTTTAGGAGTCAATCGAAAAAAAAATACTAAAGTTATCATCTGGAAACCAAATGTTGATGAACAGACCGACGGATGGACAAATTAATGGACAAATGGACAGACAGACAAACTGATTCCATAATTCGACGGTTTTTCAACAGGTGTATAATAAAAAATCAGTTAGGCCATACTCAAGTTATAAACCGGAAAACACAAAATGCACAAATTCAAGAGGAATAACTATGGAACGGTACATGCGATTATGGCCAAAGGTGAACATGAGCTGTGCTTTGTGGTCAAAAATAAAATCTGAGAATTTGAAAAAAATCGGTCAAGGCAAACTAAAGTTATCATCTGGAAAACACAAAATCCACAAATTTGCAATCATTCAAGGAGAATAACTCTGGAAAGGTATATGCGATTGTGGTCAAGTGAACTTGAGCTGTATTTTGTGGTCAAGAACAATGAAAGTGTCAATGACACTGTTGCTTAACTTGTGTGTTGTGTTTGATGAAAAGGATAATGTTCAATGTTTATGAAAGGATTATGAAGACAAGAATTGTGATAATTGGGAGTATGTTCATTTCTGTTCCCTGTATGCTATGTTTATGATAAAAACATGAGGCCCCACGGGGCCTGAAGCGCTCATCTTGTACAGAACGCAATTTAAACAGAGTCCAAGAATGAGTCTACATTAAGCAAGCCATCTCCATAGGCTACACTCAATCCTTGAGTCCTCAGGAGTGACAAAAATAATCTGGGCATCATTTCTTCAGTTGATCATAAGTAAAATGTAGAGCTCCCCTATGAAGCCCCTTGATACAACCTATGTGGATTAATCTTAGTACCTCTAGAGGGTACTGAATACAAAATTTTTAATTCTTCAGCAAAATGGCCAATTCCGGCTCCCATAGAGAGCCCAAATATTACCCCAGGCTCTTGATTTGAACACAGTTAAATCTGACTTCCTAGAGATGTTATGTACCGAATATGAAAGCAATCTGAGAATTTGAAACAAATTAGTCACGGCAAACTAAAGTTATCATCCGGAAACCACATAATTCACAAATTTGCAATCATTCAAGGGGAATAACTATGGAACGGTACATGTGATTATGGCCAAAGGTGAACCTGAGCTGTGCTTTGTGGTCAAAAACAAAATCTGAGAATTTGAAAAAACCGTAGGAAGCCCAAATATTAACCAAGGGACTTCGTTTGAACAATCTAGAATCTGACCCTCATAACAATGATGTATACCAAATATTAAAAGATTCTGACTGGTGGTTCTGAAGAAGAAGATTTTTAAAGAATATTCCCCATATTACCCTATGTTAAAACTTCGGGCTCCTGTAGAGAGCCCAAATATGAACCAATGAGCTTTATTTCAACAAACTTTTATCTGACCCCCCTATGAATGCTGTATACCAAATATCAAAAGATTCTGATGATTGGTTCTGGAGAAAAGATTTTTTTAAAATTTTTGCAAATATGCTGACTCAGCATTTTTTCGATGCTCATTACAGAACACCCTAACATAACCGATGGCAATTTATTTTTACCATTCAATTCTACTGGTCATAAGGATACTTCATACCAAATAAAAGCTCTCTGTTCCGTGGGGTTTGGGAAATATGGGCGTTTGAAAATATTTCTATTTTTAGTTCCCAGGGTTCCCATGGGAATGCAGGAATTTTTTTTTTGCATGGGTCAAGTACTTATGACCCAATACTATCACAAACCAAATTTGGTTCATACCGGACCATCGGTTCAGAAAATAGAAATTTTGGGCGGGGCCAAAAATCTTACCCCTCCTATTACAAAGCCAAATATTACTTCACGAACTTCGTTTGAACAAACTTGATTCTACACCTCATATGGAAGCTCCATAGCAAATATCAAGTCATTGTACACACTGGTTCTTAAGAAGATTTTAAAAATATTCTGGAGCATTTTCCCCCACACCCTTCCTATGGGGCTGGGCATGCTGAGTTGAACAAAAATGAAATGCCCCTTTGGGACCATAACTCACACAAACTTTCACTTGAATTGGCCCAGTGGCTTTGGAGGAGAAGGCCAAAACATGGTGTTGACGGACGACGGAAGGAGAGCGATGAGATTAGCTCAGCTTGACTTTGTCAAGATGAGCTAATAATATGAGGTGTACACTGTACTAAAGAGCTGAGGGGTGGGTTAATATGACCTCACAGTTAATGTATGTGGCCCTCACAGTTAACGTATATCAACAAAATTTACCAAGTTACAGTGAAATTATTCCAAAACGAGTCATCCTATCAAGTTACATTAAAATCCCTTCATAAATATGGCCTGTAGACTGTGCTAAAGGTTTTTGAGCTTCGGGCCCCTGTAGCCGTCAGTTTCCCAATTGCGTCCAAAGGGGACGTTCTCATCTAGACATTATATGAAGTCAACCTACCAAGAGGAGGTAATAAAGGCGGATTCGGTATCACTTGTACACGATTTTGTACATGTACACGTACATCGATGTTCACCTCCATAGGATTTAGTGTTAAAATCGTGTACAAGTACACAAAATGTCGTTTTTTGGGGTGATACAGAATCCGCAAAGCGGATTCTATATCACTGGATTCTATATACACGTCGCTCAAGAGTGAAAAAAATGTATGAAATTTTAAGAAAAATGAGGTCGATTGTCTGATACAGAATCCGCAAATGGTTTCCCCCATGGGATTCAGTGTTAAAATCGTGAGCAAAAAACGTGTTGCGGATTCTGTATCAGCATCAAAAGTGGTTGCGGATTCTGTATCTGTACACGATTTTAACACTGAATCCTATGGAGGTGTACAGGGAAACCCATTTGCAGATTCTACATCAAAAATCAACTTATGTACGGTACATGGAAAAAAGGTGATACTGAACCCGCAAACCACTGCCACGTTTCCCGATCGTAAGTGGGGGGAATACCCATAGTGGATTTTTCCAAACTCAACAAAAAAAAAAAGAAAAGTTTTTTGGAAAAATCCCTACTGTATAAACCTTACTGAGAACGCCATTTGTCACGCTTGAAATGTATTACGGGTTTTTATTCAAATGAGCGTCAATTGTCAGTTAAATAGTTTAACTGAAAACCTATTCTATGGATGAAAGCGGAAACAGTTCAAAAGATTAATTGATATGATTTAAACACGTTTTTTGAAAAGCGTTACATTACTGATGTGTTTATTTGTGATTTTTGATTATTCAAGTTTTCCTTATGGTGAGAATAAGCGCGGTTGCGATTTAACACTTTCGAGAGCAAAACTCATTTAGAGAGGTTTATTTTTGTAAATGTTTTTTTTTTCTCAACTGGAATTGGTTTTGAGGTGAGGAAATAAAAAAGTGATTGATATATATAGGAGAAAAAAAAAAAAAAATAGTTATTTAAAAATAAATATATCAAATCGAAAAGATAATATAAAAAATTACGTAAATCATCAGCGCTTCCCAGACTATTAGAGCAAGGTTTCTTTTAAAAATGCTGATGAGAGCCTACGCATTCTGCGTGAACGAAGAACTACGTCCCATCTTGTTAGAACGATGCGTCGGATGTCGGGATCACCAAGACTTCGATCATGAGAATCATTCGTGTCTGACGATGGAAAGGGAAAATATGGTCAACAAGTATTTCGAACCGATGTTCGAACGCGTTCAAATCAACGAAGTGATCGCGTTTTGGAAGAGATTACTCTTTTGTAAGGATCAAGACAAGCCCACAGTTTCGGAAGAACTGAAATTGGCGCGTAGAAGTCTGACTTTAGAAGACAAGGGATGCATCATGAAATTATTGTTCAATGAAGCATACGTCTAAGTTTTCTCGTTGATATAAAATAAGGGAGAATAGAAATAAAAAATAAATACACACGTAAATTTTTTTATCTAATATTAGAAAGAAAAAAAAACACAAAAATGAGAACCAGAAATAAATTGTATCCGAAGTTAGATGACGAGGATGAGAAGCCGAACGGCGTTTTGCCGACGGCACCGTCGCTAGAAGAAAAAGAAAGAGGAGAGAGGTATCGCATCGATCAAATCAGTAGAATCCAAGCATATTTAACTCGAGAGAGAGATTCTTGCCATTCTCTTAAGAAGAAGTATTCGTGTTTCTTGAAATTCGTCAACACGGTCGACATGACACTCATCACGATTTCCATGGGTTTACACACGGCCAGCACCGGATTGTTGTCGACCACGGTCGGTATTCCGATCGTGTTAACTGTAGGAGTGGCTCTCGCCGCCGGATTGTTTAGCACGCTCGGAAACTTTTTGAGTAGGAAATTATATCTGAAGGCGAGGAAACACGACAAGATTCGCGTCTTGGCCGACTCCAAGATCGACACGATATCCGAAATGATCTCGATGGCGTTGAAAGACGGTAGGATATTGGATGGAGAATACTTCACGATATTGGGCGAGAAAACGAAATACGAAGCCATGAAAGAAGCCGTGAGAATCAAGACTCGTCAGATCATCAAGGAAGAGATGAAGGATTCTCTCGTGGAAAAAGGGAGGAAAGAGGCCAGGGAAAAATTCAGTAGGATGACAGAACTCAAGAGCAGCGATTGATAAAAAAAAATATATATAATAAGAACAGAATTTTTAAAAAAGAAATATTAAATTTATATATAAAATAAAAACGAAATTAATTTAAATAACTCTCAAAAAAATGTATTGCGTAAAGTGTAAGAGAGTTACCGAGACGAGTAATTCTCAAGAAGTACAAACTAAAAACAGGGTATTTAATAACTGGATTCGCATCGCAAAATGCTATTCAAATATGTCCAAGTGCTAACCATTTTTCTAGCATATTGGCCTTATATTCACTATTTATCATCACTTTTTGAAACCTAGATGGAAACTGCTAATCAAATTTTTAAAAACAAAAAATACCCTGAAAAACGACAGACAGATGCTTCGCGGAATTTGCAACGTGTGTGTGGTTCTATCAAGACTCGATTCGTCAAAAAAAAGAACGCGAGCAAAGGTAAAGGCATTGTGAATAAAATAATCAATAATCTACCTTTCGAAATGCATCTGCCTGGTCACAGTTTCACAGGACCTGGAACGAAATTGAACAAGAGCCTCAATGCCGATCTGACTCCTAAATCTTGGAGCAAACCTGTGAATAGGGTGGACGCGGCAGCGTATGATCACGATCTGTGCTACGCCAGACATCCCGACACCAAGACTCGCAACGATGTCTGCGATAAAAACATGTTGGGGAAATTGAGAGGCACATCGAATCCAACCAGGAGAGAGAAGATAGAACGTTCGCTGGTCGGTAATCTGATAATCAAAATATTTCACACCGATCCGGTGACTTACGAAATCGAAGCTTTGGATGGAGAAGAGATCATCGGAAAGCTTTACGAACAACAATTACAGAAGACAAAGTTTTGATAAAGAAAAACAAATTTCTTTTATTTACTCTCTTTAACATTTTCTTGTTTACACACACGCATATATATAGGAGAGAAAAATAATAATAAAAAATAATTCTAACTATTTTTAGATAAAAAAAAAAGCAAGCTAATTAATAAACAAAAAACCCCAAAAACCCTTTAAAAATGGCAAATATACTAGATATAGCACAAAGCATAGTGAAAGATGAAAGTATTCAAGAATATGAGGTTCACGAATACGAATGAGTTTGAACAATGCAGGAGAGATAAGAATCAATGTCGAAACTCAAGATCTATTCATACATCCTAGCGAGAGTTACATAGTGGTGCAGGGACGTCTCACCAAGGAAGATGGGAGCGACTACGCCGACACGGTTACTCTAGCCAATAATGGCACCATGCATCTATTCAGTAATATAAAATACATGCTATCTGGACAAGAGATAGAATCTGTGTTTCATCCCGGTCAGGCCACCACAATGTTCGGACTCTTGAAGTATCCTGATGATTTTTCGAAATCCAGAGGACTTAATCAGTTGTGGGTGAAAGACAATGTCGGCCCTGCTAGCACCGGCGCCGCCGCGATATTCGACTACGTCGTCAAGACGTCCAGACCTAAAGGAACGTTTTCGTTCAGGATACCTTTGAAACACATCTTCGGATTCGCGGACGATTACAAGATCATGTACGGATTCAAACACAATCTGATGTTGATTCGAAAAGGAAACGACAATGCGATAGTGAGACTCACTGCGACCGATGTGGGTAAGATAACTCTACAGAAGATATCGTGGTTCGTTCCGCATGTGGAGCCTTCGGTCGCGGAAAAAACGCGTCTCTACAAGATCATAGAATCCAAGAGTAAATTACCTGTGGGATTTAGAATGAGACAGTGTGACACGGTTAGCATTCCACCCTCCACGAATCACTTCGATTGGAGATTGACGGTGAAATCCGCTTCTGAGAGACAGCGTTTCGTCGTGGTTGCGTTTCAGACTGATAAGGATGGGTCTCAGGAAAAGAATGCGTCGCTGTTCGATCACTGCCAGTTGAGAAACATGCAAGTGTTTCGGAACGCCACAAGATATCCAGCAATCGATTACAACGCGTCGTTCGACAAGAACGATTTCTGCAGACTGTACGGCGACGCCGCTGATTTTAGAAAGAAGTATCACAGTCTAGACGAATTGATGAGCAACCCTCATATATCTCCCGGCGAATACAAGTCGATGTATCCCATGTTCTTCGACGTCAGTAAACAGAGTGAACGACTCAAGAGTAGCGTCTTAGACATTCAGATCAAGATGCAATTCGATAGGAACGTGCCGAGAAAAACCGAAGCCTTCGCCCTGGTCCTGTCAGACAGAGAATCACAATTCGAATCGGATGGAAATAAGATGTTGATCATTCGATGAGAGACGTGTGTGAAAAAAAATATATATAAATAAAAATTAAAAAAAAATTATTATAAAAATGAATGATAAAGAAAGAGAATACCTAAGAAAAAGACTTGTTTTGATTAAAAATATTTTGCAAGATTCGTTAGCAATAATTCTAGACACTTAGTCGAAACAGAACCTTTGATATTCACCGATTATATGAGACGTGAAATCGAAAGTAAAATCTTGCTAGAAGATAAGACCAGAAAATTTTTAGACATGTTGACGTATAGAGGACGGACTGCTTTTCAAGAATTTATAAAAGTTCTTCGAAATGCTAAAATAGATGTCAACGTGTGTTTCGAGATAGGTGATCCAATTTCACGAGATGAAACATTATGAGAAATAACGTATTAAAACAAACCCCCCCCCCCCCCCAAAATAAAAGTAATGAGATCTAGAGAGATTGAACATCTTTCTAAATCTCATTACCTTTTTTTTTGTTTTTAATAATCACTCATTATTTTTTTTAATTATTTCCATGCGTTCACTGTTTGTTCAAAGGATCTAGTTCGATCAGTAGACTCACCACGGAACTGGCGGCTTTGGGATTATTGGTTTTTGTAACGAAATTAATCCTGTCTCCGGCGTTCACTTTGAGAGGCGGGCCGAACGTGCTAACATTCGCGTGTTGATTCTCAGTCTTTTCGACGCTGTATTTCTTATCGCTCTCTACTCCATTCACCATGAGATTGACGACCGCTCTGTTATTCAAATCTGAGGAAGCCAGAGCCATTCGAATGATTTCACCTCCCAATGGCATGGGATATCCCATCTGACCATGTTTCAATCCGCTACCTCCGTTTCCGAAAGACCACTCGGTTTTTCCCTCCTCTAACGTGCCGGCCTCCTCAGCCCACACGGTGATCAATTTTCTAGCATATTTGAGTCTTTCCACCACCGAAATCAGGGTGCAGGCGTATGTCATGTACACGGGATCCGGTAGATTCGTGAGCGCGTGTCCACCCATGTCTAGTTTACCTTCCATGATGTCGCCCTTTCTCCAGACCGAGTTGTCGTCCACGTACTTCCTGCTGACTGCACTGGAATCGAATTCGCGATCGTGATTGAGTCCGAATAAATTCTCACCGTTCATGTTGATACCACCTTCCACGGTTCCGCCAGACTGTTTGTTCAGGTAGAGATCATCCACTTGCGATTCTACGTATTCTTGTGATCGTATCACGTCAGAATCTACGTAGCCCTTGTTGACCGCGGTTGAGTCCGCATCCGTGTCGTCGACCATCGACAGATTCAATATCTTGTTGTATCCCGCATTCAGATCCGATTTCATTTCTCGTCCATCAGACTTTCTCTGTTCCAGATCTACATAGTGTTTGGTCGCCACGTCCTTGGGATTCGTGGGAATGGCCACGTTCGTTATCTTGTTAGAATTGGGGTTCAATTCCGAGTGCATCGTTTTCTGAAAGTATCTATTTCTCAGATGTTCGCTGAATCGCGCGTGAGAGTCGTCCGCATATTTCTTGGTCGCGGCATCGGTGGGATCTATGGGATTTGCGACGTTCACCAAACGTTTGGATTTCAGATCGAGATCGTCAGTCATGGCTTTATCCACGTAATTATCTAGCATGATTCGTTCGAAATCCACGTTTCCCCTGTCGACGTATTTTTTAGTCGCAGCATCTGCGAGATCTATCGGTTTGGGAAGATTGTAGAGCTTCTTATCGTTCATGTTCAAAGGTTCCTCTCGAGGTTCGTATCTCCGAAAGTAACGTTCGTCCAAGTTGGCAACGGCGTAACCATCATCGACTTTGAGCGTCTTCCTCTTCTTTTTGGGTCGACTTTCGTGGGCACTTCTACCAAATTTATCGACTGGCATGTTGTTTTGAGATTTTTGTTTTTAAAAAATATATTTCAAACGCAGTTTATTAAAAAAATGAATTATTTCACTCATTTTATTTTTTTTCGTTTTTATTCAATTAAATTTTTTTAAATAATTTTTTTATCTTTATATATACTATAAAAAAAAAAAAAAATCTCTCTAATTTAAATCATTGAGAATGTCTTGAAACCGATCGATCTCCTTCTGACCATCTCTTGAGAACGTAGAGACATAAGTGACCATAAAACACTTGATCTGGTGATTGCACTCGTTCTGTGTTGTAACGAACCATCGATTTGTTGAAATTGTTATTTCTTTCAGCGGTGAGATTCCGTAGCTGTCGAAATAATAATTCTTCTTCTTCCCGGTATTGATCCACGCCACCCAGTGAGTGCCTTCACCTGATAAATCGTCTAGATTTAAAATTCAGCATTCCGATTGTTGAGGTCTTCTCTTCGGCAAGGCATCTCTGGAAAACACGCCTAGAAAATTGATTTTCAAATCCTTCGCTGCATTCGACAGATCGATGTTGGATAGGGGTTCGTAAAATGACATTTTTTTTTTTTTTTAATTTTTTTCTTTTTCATTTTAAACTAACTCTATCGACTTCCATAATCTTGAATCCGTTTAATTCCTCTTGATTTTCTTTAATCCTATCATCCTTAATCATATCTGGAATCTTATCATCCACAATCATATCTGAAATCCTATCGTCTAAAATTAGATCCAAAGTCCAGTGCTAAAGTGCTTATTTTATCGTCTAACACGAATCTCTTATTGTCATCAGCCGTCAGCGAAATCTTGTTGACTATTTCGGTATACAAGTCGTGATTTTCGCTTCGAATCGATTTCATAGTCTTATACACCGGACCACTTCCTAACAGACAATCTTTATACTCTTGGAAGGAGATGTTTTTCTTCACCACGCATGCTTCAACTCCTTTGCACTTCTTGATCTCTTCATCATCTTCTAGACGATAAGCATACAGTTTGGGTCTCAAGCCCACAAATTCAATGATTTGTTTACCACCACTCTCGTCCTTAAATTTACCTAACACCTTCTTGTTGTCGTTCGATTGAATGATGGACGGGTGATCGACAGGATAATTGCTCATGTCGAACCACGCGGCCATGTCCGGAGATATATCTTGGAAGACATCTTTCGTCTCTATCTCGTAAACTAAACTGTCCGTGTCGGTGAACAGTAGTTTGGCTTTATCACCAAATTTTCGTTTGAAGTAATCGTAGTGAAACTCGTACATCAATCACTTGCTGATATCTAAGATGATCGGTCCGAGATAATACGGTTTGTCGAACTTCAGGTGCGTCTTTTGCATGTGAACGGCCACTAGATTTTCGTCGAATATGGTTCGGTGTTTGTAATTGGGTTTCGCCACTCATTTTTTAGCTCTTTTCTCAGACGTGACGAGTCGAACGTCGGTTCTTTTTCTGATGTTTTCCATCGATTTACCGTACACGCAGTTGTTCATGAGTCTGAAGAAATCTTTTTCGAAATCGTTCTTGGCTCGAATTCTGAGATTCGTGTTGAGATCGATGTATTTTTTCATGCAAGGCTCTTCGTCGAATCGAATGACGCGATGTATGTTAACTAATTTCATCCCGTAATCGACGTATTGTTTCAAATTCTCACTGTAGACGACGTAGTTACGTTTGTTAGATAAATTGGGAATCAGTTTTTCTTCGTCTCCTTCGTTCGGTTCCATTCGTTTGGGAGCTAGCGGATAATCGTTGTGTAGATCGTGTAATTCTTCCGGATAGTTCAAATCGACTTCTAAAATGCAAGGATAGTCTCTCCATTTTTGCATCTCTTCCTGTTCCGTTACCCATTCGAAATTTCCAATCGGTAAAGGAAGACTCATAGCCCAACCGTACAGATTATTATTATCCCAATACTGTATGTATTTATTCGATTGTTTCGAATCGAAACCTTCTTTCATGTAGGGATTGTTAGCTTCAGAATATCTGTGGGAGATCGAGACGCCACCTCTCGTAGCTCTTTCGAACATGAGCAACATGTCCACGTTGGATAATAATTCCAACTGGACTTCTGTGGTCTTCAACAGAGCGTCCCACGCCAGACCGGGTGCGGTGATATACCAAGCAGGATCCAGATCGTAATTTCGACGACAGACACAGGCCTGGCATTCTGAAAAATGCAGGAGGGCAAAAAATCGCTCTCCTCAATCAGCTTAGGAGAGCAATTAGCTTTACACAGCATTTTAAGTATCCAGTTGAACGAACTCATTGAAACTGAAACCAACAGACTACATCAGTGATTTTATTAACTTTACTAAGGTAAAGCGAAATCTCTTAGACATCTAGATGTCTCACTCAACAACCGAACACACACTTGACAAGACCTGTGTGTGTACCCAGACCAAGGGGGTTGAAGGTGGTAGTGGTAGGCGTATGACTTTCTTGGACAACAGGTCTGCTTGAATCTACAGTCACATCCTGGTGCAAGTGCTTCAAGTGACAGGAAAGTAGTAATGGTAGTATATTATAGTGTCAATATTCCTTGAATAATTACCCCTCAAACTGTGATGTCAGTTGTTGAACTTGAAACTGACAGAAAAAAAACTATTTCTGTGACCCATTTTGCTTCAAATGATTGCAACTGTGTTTGGGTATGGTTACAGCCAATACCTTTTACCACTAAACCACTTTCAAAATGAAATTACGTGATGTTATGTGACTTCGAAGTTAAATTACATTTTTGCTTTACAACAAAAATTTAATGTGAGCATAATACATGTAATCTCAATCATCCCAGACCAAAATATTTAGGAGGGCAATTTTTCGCTCTCCTTAATTCTTTCAGGAGGGCATTAAGGAGAGCTAAAAAATCGCTCTCCTGAAATTGCCAAGCCCGAGACATCTCGAAAATTTTCGAACACGTCTGCCAAGAGCAGAACGTCAGTCTTCAGATAGAGATTGTGATAATCTCTCATGGTTTTCCACACGTTTTTAGCGTGTTCGTAATTCTCGTCGGAAATGTTGGATTCGTATAATTTTGAATAAAAATCTTCTTTCGAAGGTAGTGCGCTGTCGTCGAATCTCTTTAGATCGTTCATGTAATCGTAAGGATAGACTCCTTTCCTCAACATAACGTCTACTCGTTCTCCGAAATGTTCGCTTGTGATTTTAAATTTAACCTTGCTCATGTTATCGACTAATTTTTTCCAGAGCGGTCGACATGAATTTAAAACTGTCGATGAAACGTATGCTTCTATGAATGGATTTCGTTTTTTCTTCCAATGTCTCTCCGTCGATTACTCTTTTCTTCTCCATGACCTTCCATTTCGTGAATGAAATGTATCTTTCTTCGCTGTTCGCGATGCAATTTAATTCTTCGTGGGAGGTGCCGAGATTTTTTATGAACAGATGACTGTCGTAACCTGAGAGATTGTGAAATATCACCGGATAGAAAACGGCGTCTCGATATTTTAAATTACACTTGCTGTGAGCCGGACCGCGATACAGACCCGTGTAATGATCGTGGTCTCTAACCTTCTTATTTTCCTCCGAATTCTCGTCGAACGATTGTCTGCATATGTGACATTCGGTGGCTCTGTTATTTTCGTCCTGCTGCTCTCGAGTGATGATCATTTTCGCCGGAGTTTTGAATTTGTCGTATAACATTTGAATTTTCGATTCTAACTCTTCCACGAACCTTTGAGCCACGTCGTCGTCTTCGCACTGTTTCATGTAGGTGAAGGGACCCATGTCGTGTTGCGAGTCGAAAGCACATTTCACGTAAATGCAATAACCCGAAGGTGTGTGTTTTTTATATCATTTGACGTAACTTTGAAGAGCGTTAGGTTGGCAGGAACTCATTTTCACTGTGAAACATTCGAGATCGGCGTACACGACGAATGGTACTTTTAACCTTCTACTGCGATTTTCAAACTTCACGATGGTGTTGGGTTTGGGCATTTCGATGGCGAGACCTTGATTTTCGTTGCAATATTCCTGATGTTTTGCTAACGATTTTTCGCTCTGAAACATGTTCATGCAGTTATAACATAAACATATCTTTCCTTTATGTTATTATTTTGTCTTGACAGTAATCGGCTCGGATTTTTAACCCAACAATAATGACGATTGTCACCATTCGAAATCAATAATAAAATAATCGTCTTTTCTCTTTCGAGATACGAAGTCTGTCTGAGAGGATAGATCGTTCGTTTTTCATCGTCGTATCCCAAGACGTTCACCGCTACGGTGGGATTTTGAGCCTCGAAACGTTCGATGTGTTTTAACTGCGTTGGAAAAGTCACTTCGGTCCAATCAAGATTTTTAGAAGTCTCCTCGTAACGAGAAACTCTATCGGAGTTCATTTTGACAGGGTATAAAGCGGAGGTGACTGCCCATTTAAAACACTGATCATCTTTATTTCTCACGTTGATCACAGCATTTTTTTTTAGCTAAGAAATACAGTAATTCCACGTAGGAAGACCCTTTCAACGAATCGTTTTCAGTTATATGAATTTTGAGTTTCAACACCTCATCGAACGTCCAATTACTACCTTCATGTTGATAAATTGCGAGAGACGTCAACATCTTGTCTTTCATCTTTTCGAAAACGTCTGATAAATCTGAACCTCGAAATATGGGTTCGACGTTCGATCTGAAATATGCATTTTTCACAATGCTCTCGCCGGACTTCACGTCGATTTTATTCATCACGCAATGGAGTATCATCTTAATTTTTCGTCCCACGTTCATGTGTTTGCAAAACAAATCCAATCTTTTTTTCTTCACCCGTTCCATGAATAATTTCGCATTGATTTTCTTGAACGAGGGAACCATGTCAAAAGTTTTAAAAATGCCTTTGATCGCACTCTCCCGTTCTACGGGCTTTGATTGGAATAGTTCTGTGGCGAGTCGTGCTACATATTCTTCTCCTTTCCCTTCGTTGATTGCTTGTCGAATTTCGCTCGATATATCTCGTTTGTCTAGAATCTGAAGTGCATCACTCGTTTTCGTTTTTCTTTTCATTTGAAACTTGAAGTTCTTCAACGGCTTTTCGTTTAGTTGTCTTCTTATTTTTCACAACCGAAACATTTGGGATTTTTTTCGACGTCGGCATTTCGATTCCTTTTACTATCTTTTTCTTCTCATTTTTCACAACCGATGCATTTTTTGACGTCGTTGCTATCGACATTTCGTTTGCCTTTCCATCGTTTCGCAAATATTCCTGTATGACTTCAATTTTTTTTGATTTAGTTCTATGATTTCTGAAATGTGGAATTTTTAATAGTTTACAAATCTCGTTTAACTGAGGAACGGTTTTCTCATTTAAATTTTCCATTTTTTTATTTGTTTGCTCCATTTGTAAGAATATTTTTTTTTTGTTTTCGAATTTTGTATTTAAATAATTTGTTAAAAGTTTGTTTTTTTACTCTTTATATATATAAAAAAAAAAGAAGTTTTTTTTAATTTTCTTTAATGTAAAAAATTTTTTTTTGATGAAATTAATCAATTTTTTATGTTCCTTAACGTGAAAAAAATTGAATACGAGAAAAAAAAGACGTTAAATTTAAACTTTTATTTATATAAATTGAAAAACACATTTACAAAAAAAAAAATTTTTTCACATTAAAGAAAATTAAAATTAAAAACTTTTTTTATATATATATAAAGAGCAAAAAAATACCCAAACTTTTTAAAATTATTATTTAAATACAAAATTTAAAAATATATATTATTTGCAATAATTTATAAAACAAAAAACCAAATAATCGATCATGACAACAACACCTAAAAGATGCGAATTGAAATTGAAACGAGTCGAAACGTATAAAAAATTCGGTTATAAAATCTATAGATTACGACGACACGACTCCATCGAATTGAATGAGGTCGAGACGAAGGGCTTAGAGCATAAACATGACAAATATAGCATGCCTTTGAAATTGGACGAAGCCATGCTCGATTTGTTTTACGAGTACCAAAGCGATTTACAGAATATCATCGTCGCCGAAGACAGAGAATTTGACAAGGATGATTTGTCGTTGTTCTATGGAAGTTACATATATCCAAAAATCTCACTCGAACTCGTGGACAAATCGGGTGGTGAGAACGCGTTCACCGATGTAAAAAAAACTTAAAAAAGTAAAGATAAACATTCAACACATTTTGGAAAAAGGAGAAAACACGAGTGTCAACATACTAATAACGGACTTGGAAATATAAACAATAGAGAGACTGATTTTTAGCGAAGAAGGAAAAAAAAAGTAATGAGATCCTCTTTAGATCTCATTACTTTTTTTTTTGTTTTTTGTTTTCCTTCTTCACTATTGCCCATATATTATAATAACGTTTCCTTTTTTCTCAAATTTCAGCGTCGATTCTTCTTTTCTTTTTTTTTTTTTTTTTGTGATATGCTACTTTTTTATAAGAACACATTTGTTTATCTGAATCATAATTATGAACGAATGTTGTGCATCTCTCGGTAACACTCGCATCATTACCATTCTCTTCAGAAGATAGTGGTAACGGTGGAAAACGTCTCATTCTTTTAAATTTCAACCGCATATCCCGATCTTTATTTAACTCTTTTATCAGTTCTTTCCTAAGATATCCATCATTAGCGTCTAATCGTTTTTCCACATCTTTTTCACACTCTATCTCGCGATATTCATCATTATTGTCTAATTGTTTTTCCACCTTTTTATCCATTTTGTATTTATTTCATACTTTCTATGATTTATATTTTATATTTATATAATTATATAATTTTTTTTACATTATAATAACATATTCAAAATCGGTATATTCTTAAATGGCGAATTCTCACCAAACAACAAACCCTTGCCGAGTCGCTCAACGTTCCGTCCACTCTTCAGATAGAGACCGTTTCCACTCAGAGTGGTCACCTCTAATGGGTTCTAGATACAATCCTTTACCGCTGTCATCTACGTGGACGCGACACACGGCTCCTCCCTTCTTCAAAAACAGTCCGCTGCCACCCATTAATTTCTCAACTGCCGAACTCGCGAGTCCCATGAGAGCTCCCACGCCGAGAGTCTTTTCGAGAAAGGGTAATGCCTTTGCGGCGAAGGGTAATGCTTTTGCAGCGATTCCTGCCAATAGCGGTAGGAAACCGCCTTTCATTCTCAAATTGTATCTCAATTGAGCGGGACTCAATCTCACCGTCAACCCTCTTCCATCACGAATCGCTTTCTCCATCCTTTTGATTTGACTTCTGGTTCAGGCGATCAAATCCTGACCGCCACTCGTCAGATCTTCGTGAGAGAATTTGAATCTCACTGCCTCGCCTCGAGTTGTTAACGCTCTTAAGTTTCTTCCTCTGTCCTGCGGATATGTTCACGTTTTTAACCACGTATTGTGTCAATTCTTTTTTTAAAATATATTTTCTTCAATTGTTTTTTTGTTTTAATGATAATTATATATTAAATAATTTTTGTCAAATTAATATTGCGTTTATTTTATTTGTTATTTATATATATACACAATATTTTGGGTTTTTTTTCTTTTATATTTCTCTTATGTGAAATCGTATCGTCACCCTCTCTCCGTGAAGATCTAACAGTTCACCATTTTGATCCGCCAACGTGGTTTTGAGACTATACAACGTGTCTAAAATCACTGGTAGATAAACTAAATTTCGAGGTCGTTCCACGATCTTATAACCCGGCGACACGTTTGGAAAGAAGGAATAGATTGTCGGTTGAGCGCTACCATTCACGTAGCTTCCAGCAATCACATCCACGTTCACCAGAATGCTATTGACTGCGAGAATGTCGACCGTATTTTCAGATGCCGCGTGGCCTCGATACATCTTTCGATCGAATCCCAGCATCTTGCCTATAAAATCGTCTGTGTTGAAATCCACTCGAAAATTATCTTCCAAATCCAACATCGTCTGTAAGGTATTAGGATTGGGAGCGAGTCTGATCTTGTTGCTGCCCTTTCCATCCGTCTTCATTCGCGTCTGAATGTAATTGTTCAAATCGTCTATGTCATAACTTCCTTTGGGAATTCGAATCTCCAACCAATCCACTCCGTCGGAATACTTGAACGAGTTATTCTTTTCAGTGACGTTGGGAAAGGAATAATAAGTCTCCAGATTCACCAACGCCATCTCGTATCTTTTCTCTCTATTCAATTCGATGGAAGGTTCGAATTTCATCGCGAATCGAGTCGATTCGCCACTCACCACGATTTGAATGGATTGTTTTGCAGCCGTATTCTCGGCTATCCGTTCTAACAATTCTCCTTGTTCGAACATAATATTTAATTTTATTTTTATTTTTTCAAAAACTAATTATTTGAAGATTTATTATTTTCTAATTTTTTTATTTTCACGCTCTATCTTATTATCATCAGAAACATAAAACTTGTCGAATCCGCACCGATATTTTCCGCGATTAAATTCGCTAGTCAAATCAATCACGACGAAGTTATAAAGTCCTCCATCCCAAACCCTCTTACAGAATCTCCTGAATTCTGCCGCGCTCATGTCGTTTGCGACGTGATCGCTGTAGATGTGATTGAGATTCTTGAGATCTTGGCGAAAGAGACATAGAAAATTAGCGTTCTCCCTTATCGTCTGTCTGGGCAATCAAAAATAATTCTGCGACAGGTAGAAAGAGTCCACGTTGCTGTGACGACCTCTAACGTAATACGATTCACATTAGTTCTGTCTCTCCAAAAGCAGATCGTCGCAAATCATGAGATTCTTATCTTCCGATTTCAATTCTCTAGGATCCGGAACGTCGCTAGCGTTCTCATAAAATCGACACTTGATGTTGTAAGATGCATTTCTCTTCATCAATTCCATCGCCGCACCGTCCAAAATGGTCAAGAGAGGAGCTTCACTTTTGTCGAATTCCTCCCTGTCAAAGATTCTGGCTATGACGTCCTTGGGCAATCTACGATCCATGCACTCTCGAAGCAATCTGTATTTGGGTTGAAACAAGCCCTTGCCTCACACAAACAATCTATCGTAATCCAACCAGTCGGGTCGGGACAACAGATTCATCAACAGATTGGTCTTTCCACAATTCGATTTTCCCACTATCAAGCCTCTTATGCTTTTGGGAAAGAACTCATTATTCGTCCTCTTGGTCGCGGCGTCATTCCAAGACATATCTTTAATGTTCATCTTTGTTTTATTTTTTATTTTTTGTTTGTTATTTTAGATTTTTTCAAACACAATTTTTTATGTTTTTTCAAACTCAGTTTTTAATATTATTATTCATTTATATTACACCGTCGCGAGTTCTCTTCAATCCAGATCCACTCGTACATTTTGACTAAATCTTGTATGGGTACCACAGCATCCTTAAAATCTTTCCAACTTTTCGGCGTTCGCTCTAACGTAGCTCGCTTTGCCGGTGGACTGATCAACTTGTTGATCATCGCGTCGGCTGCCCTCTTGCCAGCCACAGAAGATATCATACCACTGGCTTCGGAAGCGGCTTTCTTACCAGCATCCAAAGCCGTCTTCTTACCGACCTCAAATGCGGTCAATGCGAGTTTTCTACCCGCATCACTCGTGAACGCTCGCATCATGGTTGAATGATCGCAACCAAAGGGGACAATCTCATCTGGGCGCCATCTGGAGTGATCCTGCGAAGTTACAATGAAATCTCTTCATAAATATGACCTGTAGACTGTACTCAAGGTTTTCGGGCTTCGGGCACCTGTAGCCATCACAGTTGACCAATCACAACCAAAAGGGGATGTCATCATCTAGGCATTATATGGAGTCAACCTAACAGGTTACAATGAAATCCTTCTATAAATATAACCTTTTGCCTATGCTAAAGGTTTTTGGGCTTGGGCACCCATCAAGGCTGAATGATCACGGCCAAAATGGGACGTTCTCATCTGGACATTAATTTGAGTCATCCTACCAAGTCACAATGAAATCCTTTCATAAATATGACCTGTAGACAGTGCTAAAGGTTTTCGGGCTTCGGGCACCTTTAGCCGTCAAAGTTGCCCAATCATGTCCAAAAGGGGACGTTCTCATCTAGACATTATATGAAGTCAACCTACCAAGTTACAATGAAATCCCTTCATAAATATATGACCTGTAGACTGTGCTTAAGGTTTCCGGGCTTTGGGCTCGGACAGCCATCATGGTTGAATGATCGCAACCAAAGGGGACAATCTCATCTGGGCATCATCTGGAGTGATCCTACAAAGTTTCAATGAAATCCCTTCATAAATATGACCTGTAGACTGTGCTCAAGGTTTTTGGGCTTCAGGCACTTGTAGCCATCATAGCTGACCAATCACGACCAAAAGGGGATGTCATCATCTAGGCATTATATGGAGGCAACCTAATAGGTTACAATGAAATCCCTTCATAAATATGACCTGCAGACTGTGCTAAAGGTTTTCGGGCTTCAGGCTCAGGCAGCCATCATGGCTGAATGATCGCAACCATAGGGGACAATCACATCTGGGCATCATCTGGAGTGATCCTAAGAAGTTACAATGAAATCCATTCATAAATATGACCTGTAGACTGTGCTCAAGGTTTTTGGGCTCGGGCACCCATCAAGGCTGCATGATCGCGATCAAAATGGGACGTTCTCATCTAGACATTATTTGGAGTCATCCTACCAAGTTACAGTGAAATCCCTTCTTAAATATGACCTGTAGACTGTACTAAAGGTTTTCAGGCTCTGGGCCCCTGTAGCCGTCACAGTTGCCCAATCACGTCCAAAAGAGAACTTTCTCATCTAGACATTCTATGAAGTCAACCCACCAAGTTACAATTAAATTCCTCAATAAATATGATCTGTAGACTGTGTTAAAGGTTTTCGGGTTTTGGGCTCGGGCAGTCGTCACGGTTGGCAGATCATGCCCAAATGGGGAAATTCTCACCTAGACATCATATGGACTCATCCTACCAAGTTACAATGAAATCCCTCCACATTAAACATGACCTGCAAACTGTGCTAAAAGTTTTTGGGTTTCGGCAGCCATCACGGTTGATAGATCATGACCAAAAGGGGACGTTCTCATCTAGGCATTATACAGAGGCATCCTACCAAGTTACAATGAAATCCCTTCATAAATACGACCTATATGTAGACTGTGCTAATGGTTTTGGGCTCGGGCAGCCATACCGGTTGCTCGATCGCGACCAAAAGGGGACGTTCTCATCTAGACATGACCCCAAACCTGCATATGAAATTTCGTGACGATCAGACAAGAACTGCGGGGTGTAGCCCGTGCTAAAGGAAAATGTGAACAGACTCACAAACTAACAGACTTCTGCACGCGTGATGGCAATAGCTTATCTTGACTATGTCAAGTTAAGCTAAAAAACTGAAAATTTGAAATAAATCGGTCAAAGCAAACTAAAGTTATCGTCTGAAAACGAAAAAAGCTGGGCTAAATTCCCATAAATAAAGGGCCATAACTCTACCGCAAATGGGCCGCTAAAACGGAAATCGAACCCATACTGTATTTTGTCATACTAAATCCACATGCCAAATTTAACTCAGCTCAAACCATTACAACTCAAGTTATCATCCGGAAACGAAATGTGGCCATGGACGGACAGACAGACGGGTGGAGAGACCATTCACATAATACGTCCCATTTTTCAAACGTGTGTATAAAATCAACATCTGAAAAATTTGGTGTCAATCCGTCAAAGCATTCGGCTTTAGATGAACGGAAACTTAATTTTTTTTTCAATCAAAGTGTCAATGACACTGTAGTTCAACTTGTCAAGACACGTACATGTGTAATATGTGACACAGCAATGACAAACATCTAGGTAATGACCTGATAACAAAGGTACATATAAAGTATTGTAACGGCCTGTACATAAATACTGACCGTAGCCTGTAACAAATGTATACGTAAAGTATTGTAAAGGTGGGTGACAGTCAGATGCTAAACTAGAAAAGAAATCCCAGAGAGGGTCTGACTGAACCCCAAAATATTTGTTCTCATAGCAGTGATAACAAAGGCACCCCAAAACACACTCGTTCCTGTCCTAAGGTGAAAACAAAGGTACCCAAGAAGTTTTGTGAAGATCAGTTCATAAATACGAGCTGTATAGAAGTTGTGACAAAAAACTGATTGGACCTAATTTCGGTACAAAATGGCCACTGGCAGCCATCTTGAATTTTGGACCGCACTCAGAAACACTCGTTCTCGTCCCAAGGTGATAACAAAGGTACCCATGACGTTTCGTGAAGATCGGTTCATAAATACAGCCTCTAGCCCGAGCCGTATTGACATGTGCACTTACAGTGTATAAGTAGCACTAAATAAATCAAAATTCATCGAATTTGCATAATTTCTGCACGAGAAAAAAACACGTACTGTATGTGATGTATTCCATTTTACTAAACATTCATACAAAAATTTATTCAAATCAGAACTTTCATACAGAAGTTCTCTGTACAAAAGACTGACTGCACTAATTTTGGTACAAAATGGCTGCTGGTGGCCATGTTGAATTTTGTACAACACCCAAAAACACCCATTCTCATCCCACAGTGGTAACAAAGGTACCCAAGAAGTTTCGTAAAGATCGGTTCATAAATACTGCCTCTAGCCTGAGCCGTATAGAAGTTGTGTACAAAAAACTGATTAGACTTAATTTCGGTACAAAATGGCCACTGGCAGCCATCTTGAATTTCAGACCGCACTCAGAAACACTCGTTCTCGTCCCAAGGTGATAGCAGAGGTACCCAAGAAGTTTCGTGAAGATCGGTTGATAAATAGAGCCTCTAGCCCGAGCCGTATTGACATGTGTACTTACTGTGTGTAAGTAGCACTGAAAAAATCAAAGTTCATCTAATTTGCATAATTTCTGCACGAGAAAAAACCCCGTATTATATGTGATGTATCCCATGGTACTAAACATTCACACAAAAAATTATTCAAATCAGAGCTTTCATGTGGAAGTTCTGCGCAAAAAATCTGATTGCACCTAATTTTGAACAAAATGGCAGCCAGTGGCCATCCTGAATTTCGGACCGCACCCAAAAACACACGTTCTCGTCCCATGGTGATAGCAAAGGTACTCAAGAAGTTTCGTAAAGATCGGTTCATAAATGCGGCTTCTAGCCCGAGCCATATTGGCATTTGCACTGACAGTGCTGAAAGTAACACTAAATACATCAAAGTTAGTCTAATTTGCATAATTTACGTACTAGAAAAAAACCCGTATTATATGTGATGTATCCCATGGTACTAAACATTCATACAAAAAATTATTCAAATCAGCGCTTTCATATGGAAGTTCTGTGCAAAAAACAGATTTCTGCATCGTCGGTACAAAATGGCAGCTGGCAACCATCTTGAATTTCGGACCGGACCCAAAAACACTCGTTCTCGTCCCACGGTCATAGCAAAGGTACCCAAGAAGTTTCGTAAAGATCGGTTCATAAATACGGCCTCTAGCCCGAGCTGTATTGAATTGTTGACGGACAGACGGGCGACTGGCCATGGCATCAACTCAAATTTGGCTTTGCCAAAGTTGAGCTAAAAATTGTGTTTTTAAAGGGCCATAACTCTGCAGCGGATGGACTGAGAAACACCAATATCGAACTTGACCTGTATTTCATTGCTACAAACAACATCTGAAAGTTTGATGTCGATCTGTCAAGGTATTCGACTTTAAATGAAGGGAAACCAATTTTTTTCGAAAGATTGTGTTTTCAAAGAACCATAACTCTGCCGTGGATGGACTGAGAATCACCAAAATCGAACTTGACCTGTATTTCATTTCTAAAAACAACAGCTGAAAAATATGGTGTTAATCCGTCAAGGTGTTCAGCTTTAAATGAACGGAAAACAATTTTTTTTTAGAAAAATTGTGTTTTCAAAGGGCCATATCTCTGCAGCAGATGGACTGAGAAACACCAATATCGAACTTGACCTGTATTTTAATGCTAATAAAAACAACTTCTGAAAGTTTGATGTCGATCCGTCAAGGCATTCGACTTTAAATGAACGGAAACCAAATTGTTTACAGACGGACAGACCTCATTTTTTAAACGGGCGTATAAAAATTAGGGCATAACAATTATACCACATGACAAATTTAGTTCAAATCAACCCATCCGTTCTCGAAATATAACTTTGGGTGAAGCCCAAAATGGGCATCCAAATACTGGCCAACTGAGTTCCTTAAAGCAAACTTGGAATATGCATCACTAAAATAAGTTCCATACCAGAAATCTAAGCATTATTGCAAGTGGTTTATGAGATGATTTTTAAAGCATTTTAGGCTTTTGTGGCATTAACCACACTCTAAGGGGAACAGAACCTTTTGGGGAAAAAAGTCTTAAGAGTATACTCCAAGATGTTTTGTACAAATTACTTAAGATTTGGCCCAAAGGTTCTGAAGAAGAATACTTAGTTAATGGAGCACAAGAAGGATAATGACTCATCATTTTTCCATTTCCAAATCTTAAAATGGGCACCCCGTATGACACGCCACGACAAAATGGATGGCAATTTTTTTGGTCCATCTGATTCCACTAGTACTAAGGAAGCTTCAAACCACAAAATAATATTCTGATCCATGCAGTTTTTGAAATATGGGCGTTTTAAATTTTTTTTCTATTTTTAGCTCCTGGGGAACCCGTGGGCTGCAAAAAAATATTTTTCGAGAATAAATCATGTACTTATGACCCAATTATACATGCCACATTTGGTTCAAATCAGCCCACTGGTTCTGGAAATAGAAATTTTGGCACCAAGATGCTTTGATTTAAATTTGGTTCAGAGATTTTAAGAAAAATACTTAGTTGAAGGAGCAGAAGAAGAATGACTTGGCATTGGCATTATCAAATTGCCAACAGTGTTAAAATGGGAATCCCCATACAGCACCCAATGACAAAACAAATAGCAATTTGTTTGGTCCATCGGATTCCACTGGTCCTTAGAAAGCTTCATACTAAATGAAAGAGTCAATGACTCTGTAGCTCAACTTGGATATGACAGGAATTAGTACTTGCTGTGACCAAGACAACTGAATAATGAATATGACAGGAATTAGTATTTGTTTTGACCCAGTCAACAATAATAAAAGAATTACAAGGTGACTGTAATGGACTACAGATTAAGACCAATCATTGTAGATTATTATTTTTGTGTGGAAATTTTCAGTCCCAAACAAAATATTTTCAGACTAAAATTTTTTCTTCTTCTTCTTAAAATTGACCAAAATGCATCAAAACACAAAAAACTAATTTCCGGATTTTGGTCCAAAATTTTCCAAGTCCCACCCGGACCCCAAATTTTCAGTGTAAAAAAAATTTATTTTTTTTTTGTCTTAAAATTGACCAAAACGCATAAAAAACCAAAAAAACTAATTTCCGGATTTTGGTCCAAAATTTTCTAAGTCCCACCCGGACCCCTAATTTGCATAATTTATTCACGAGAAAAACTCTGTATTATATGTAATGTATCCCATGGTACTAAACATTCTTACAAAAATTTATTCAAATCAGATCTTTCATTTGGAAGTTCTGCGCAAAAATCTGATTGCACTTAATTTTGAACAAAATGGCTGCTAGTGGCCATCTTGAATTTCAGACTGGATCCAAAAACACTCCTTCTCGTCCCACAGTGATAACAAAGGTACCCAAGAAGTTTCGTGAAGATCGGTTCATAAATACGGCCTCTAGCCCGAGCCGTATTGGGATTTGCACTCACAGTGCTGAAAGTAACACTAAATAAATCAAAGTTAGCCTAATTTGCATAATTTACGCACAAGAAAAAAACCTGTAATATATGTAATGTATCCCATGGTACTAAACATTCATACAAAAATTATTCAAATCAGAGCTTTCATATGGAAGTTCTGTACAAAAAACAGATTTCGGCATCGTCGGTACAAAATGGCTGCTGGCAGCCATCTGGAATTTGGGACTGCACCCAAAAACACTCGTTCTCGTCCCACGGTCATAACAAAGGTACCCAAGAAGTTTCGTAAAGATTGGTTCATAAATACGGCCTCTAGCCCGAGCCATAGCAGCTTGGCACTTACAGCTCTGAAAGTAACACTAAATAAATCAAAGTTAGTCTAATTTGCATAATTTACGCACGAGAAAAAAACCCGTATTATATGTGATGTATCCCATTGTACTATATATTTATACAAAACTTTATTCAAATCAGAACTTTCATACAGAAGTTCTGTACAAAAAACTGATTTTTGCATCATCGGTACAAAATGGCCACTGGCAGCCATCTTGAATTTCGGACCACACCCAAAAACACTCGTTCCCATCCCAGGGTCATAACAAAGGTACCCAAGAAGTTTCGTAAAGATTGGTTCATAAATACGGCCTCTAGCCCGAGCCATAGCAGCTTGGCACTTACAGCTCTGAAAATAACACTAAATAAATCAAAGTCAGTCTAATTTGCATAATTTACGCACGAGAAAAAAACCCGTATTATATGTGATGTATCCCATGGTACTAAACATTTATACAAAACTTTATTCAAATCAGAACTTTCATACAGAAGTTCTGTACAAAAAACTGATTTTTGCATCATCGGTACAAAATGGCCACTGGCAGCCATCTTGAATTTCGGACCACACCTAAAAACACTCGTTCCCGTCCCAGGGTCATAACAAAGGTACACAAGAAGTTTCGTAAAGATTGGTTCATAAATACGACCTCTAGCCCGAGCCATAGACAATTGTTGACGTACGGACAGACGGACAGACGGCCAGATGGACGGACGGACAGACGGACGACGGGCCATGACAATAGCTCAAATTTGACTTCGTCAAAGTTGAGCTAAAAAAACAACATTCTGGCAAATTTCTGAGGTCAACTTCCTCATGTAAACAAATGCAAAACGTTGGTAAAGGGTTTATTGTTAATTATGCAAAGATTGACAAATGCTTGTCAGATCTTACCAATTTTATTCCCTTCTTGCGTCCAAGAGGTGTGGCATAATGAGCCTCATACCACTGTCTGAAGGGTGTGGCATCTACTTGAACGATACAACTTTTAACAAGAGTCTTAGTTCTCACTAATTCATTGTTGCTGGCATTGTATATTACATCAATTATTCTTGTCCTCCTGGTTATACCTGAAAAGATATTAGGCTAAAATGAAAGTGTCAATGACACTGTAGCTCAACTTGTCAAGACAAAGACATGTACATGTATAGTATGTGACACAGCAATGACAAACATCTAGGTAATGACCTGATAACAAAGGTACATATAAAGTATTGTAACGGTCTGTACATGAATACTGACCGTTGCCTGTAACAAATGTATAGGTAAAGTATTGCAAAGGTGGGTGACAGTCAGATGCTGAACTAGAAAAGAAATCTTTCAGTCCCAGAGTGGGTCTGACTGAACCCCTAAATATTTGTTCTCATAGCACAGTGATAACAAAGGCACCCCAAAACACACTCGTTCCTGTCCCAAGGTGAAAACAAAAGTACTCAAGAAGTTTTGTGAAGATCAGTTCATAAATACGAGCTGTATAGAACTTGTGACAAAAAACTGATTGGACCTAATTTCGGTACAAAATGGCCACTGGCAGCCATCTTGAATTTTGGACCGTACCCAGAAACACTCATTCTCATCCCAAGGAGATAACAAAGGTACCCAAGAAGTTTTGTGAAGATCGGTTCATAAATACAGCCTCTACCCTGAGCCGTATTGACATGTGTGCTTACATTGTGTAAGTAGCACTGAATAAATCAAAGTTCATCTAATTTGCATAATTTCGGCACGAAAAAAAACCCCTTACAATATGTGATGTATTCCATGTTACTAAACATTCATACAAAAATTTATTCAAATCAGAACTTTCATACCGAAGTTCTATACAAAAGACTGACTGCACTAATTTTGGTACAAAATGGCTGCTGGTGGCCATCTTGAATTTCGGACCACACCCAAAAACACTCGCTCTCATCCCACGGTGATAACAAAGGTACCCAAGAAGTTTCGTAAAGATTGGTTCATAAATATGGCCTCTAGTCTGAGCTGTATAGAAGATGTGTACAAAAAACTGATTAGACCTAATTTCGGTACAAAATGGCCACTGGCAGCCATCTTGAATTTTAGACCGCACCCAGAAACACTCGTTCTCGTCCCAAGGTGATAACAAAGGTACCCAAGACATTTCGTGAAGATCAGTTCATAAATACAGACTCTAGTCTGAGCCGTATTGACATGTGTACTTACTGTGTGTAAGTCGCACTGAAAAAATCAAAGTTCATCTAATTTGCATAATTTCTGCACGAGAAAAAAACCCGTATTATATGTGATGCATCCCATGGTACTAAACATTCACACAAAATAATTATTCAAATCAGGGCTTTCATATGGAAGTTCTGTGCAAAAATCTGATTGCACCTAATTTTGTACAAAATGGCTGCCATCGGCCATCTTGAATTTCGGACCGGACCCAAAAACACTCGTTCTCGTCCCACGGTGATACCAAAGGTACCCAAGAAGTTTCGTAAAGATCGGTTCATAAATACGGCCTCTAGCCCGAGCCGTATTGGCATTTGCACTTACAGTGCTGAAAGTAACCCCAAAAAACATCAAAATTAGTCTAATTTGCACAATTTACGTATGAGAAAAAACCCCGTATTATATGTGATGTATCTCATGGTACTAAACATTCATACAAAAAATTATTCAAATCAGAGCTTTCATATGGAAGTTCTGTACAAAAAACAGATTTCTGCATCGTCGGTACAAAATGGCGGCTGGCAGCCATCTTGAATTTCGGACCGCACACAAAAACACTCGTTCTCGTCCCACGGTCATAACAAAGGTACCCAAGAAGTTTCGTAAAGATCGGTTCATAAATACGACCTCGAGCCCGAGCCATAGCCAATTGTTGACGTACGGACAGACGGACGACGGGCCATGACAATAGCTCAAATTTGACTTCGTCAAAGTTGAGCTAAAAATGAACATTCTGAACACTTGCCCAAAAAGCTGCCAGTCTTTCTCATCTATATTAAGGTTACGAATTGATGATGCACATATGTAGTTCATAGCAAATAAAAGCAATTAATATAATTTTCTATGAATCTTTGATTTTCCAATTATTTTAGCATTCAAGACTTATTCTTCTTGTTTTGTGAGAGTGAACTTACAGAGTATAATGAGGACCAGCATACCCAATGCCTTCCTTTGAAATGTGTAACATATTCAGGCCTCATCAATGAATTTTGATGGTGGCAAACTAAAAGGAATTGGGCTGCGACACTATTAAATTAAACTGACTGCAGGGCATGTTTTGTTTTTAAAAATTTGATTAGCAGTTTTTATCACTGTCCTGGAAAACTGATTAGCAATTTCAACTTCAGCGCACATCCCCATTCTCAATTTCTATCACATACTGCACTGCCTGGTTAATTGTGTCTAAGCTCATATTAGCCCATCCCTAACTTTACAAATGTGAGTTACCAAGTGGCCCCTCGGAGTCTAAGCACACCCTTCATGTATTTTTCAGTTATCGAATAAAGAGGGCACTTTCCAATAATTTGTGATAAAACAAATTTATACAGTGGGGCCCACTTAATTGGATATCTCTTAATTGTATATCCCTGTTAATTGAATATAATTTTCAAACACAAAACCATTTACCATACCTTCAGTACAAATTTGATCTGTTAATTGCATATGGGTTGTAAACTCCTGTTAATTGTATATAAATTTTTATAATGTCTAAAAAATTACTGTGACACGCACCAAATTCCCCCCTTATTTATCAACCTTTTTGGCCTCACTACATCCAATACAGGCATTTATTCTATTATATCTTGTTTGACAGAGCTCATATAATAGAATAAATGCTCAGTTTACCACCAGAACACAGTAGGGCTGGGCGGTTTTGAAATTTGCATTTCGGTTCGGTTTCGGTTTTGTACAAAAACTCGGTTTTCGGTTCGGTTTTTCAAAATATATTGTAGAAATCCACATTTTAGAGGGTAGTACACATAAAATCTGTCTGTATTTGTCATCCAATTGTCATCCAAGTCATGAGGCTCATATAGCGTGTTGAGTCATTCGGGTTAATCAGTGTTCACCACTCTTCTCAGCTAATGGACATATTGCGTTGGGCTACTGTAGTGAGCAACAGTGGTGGAGCCATGAGGTATCTAGGGAGACCAGCCCCCCCCCCCCCCCCCCACCTCAAAATCCCACTTGCTACTCCCATCCCCAAACTTGAAAAGATTCTTTTTGATTCCCTGCCCTCAGTACAAGTACAGTACCCTCAGTCCTGAGATCCGAGATCCCCCCCCCCCTCCCCGAAACCAAAAAAAAAAAAAAATCTTCACCAGCATGGTCCACAGGATTTCAAACCATGGCTCCACCACTGGTGGGAGCTGCCTTGTTCTGTCAGTGAGATTTGGGGCCTTGTTAAGACAAAATGCAGAAATTCACAAGAAAAGCTACATTTTAGCAAAAATCAACATTTCCTTATTTTTTATGGAGTCGCAAAACTCTCACCCTGGTTTTGGTGGCTAATGTGCAATTGTTGTGCTTATTTCGGTAATTATCACATCGCTTGAAAATAGACGTGCCCAGTGTTTCTTGGTGGTTCCTGCTTCAAATGAAAGTGGAATAAGAGGAACACAAATCATATTTCTTCTGATTTTGATAACTATTGTTGAAGTAAGTCGTGATATACGTATCACTTTTATTGGTAACTCACTCCAATGCTTGCACAATATCTCTCCTAATTTCGACTGTAGAGGATCATTTTTTACTTTGATTCTGCCCAAACATAGAAATTGGGCGAAATGAGCGGTGCCAAAGCGAAGATATTACCAACATTACTTTGCCCTCTTGGCTGATCCCTTCGTTGATTTTATCTCAGTCAAGACAAGACGATTGATGTTTTTAAAGGGAGACTGCTGCATAATGGGATTTGAAAGAAAGTTTGCAATATTGCATCTTGGGATTTGTTGTGTTTACAAAATACACATGGTCATGGCACGTGTTGATAACATCTTCGTATTGGGAATGCAGCGTGTGTACCTGACAGACCTGCAGTACTGCGAGATTCCTTAAAGTAAGTTCAAATATTATACAAACAATTCCCAATAAGTTTAAAAAAAACTTTCAATAGTTACCTGCCATCCATTTAATAGGATGTGTTCTACTTTAATTTAACCATTTTATTGTTGACAAAAAACATAACTGCCAATGCGCAGCGTTATCTATGAGCATGTGACTTCAGAGAAATGTGCCAGTAGTCGGTTAATTAACATAATTTACTCATCATTTTTCCCATGTGAACTTTGAGGTTTTAAAACTCAATAAATTTTATGTTTACCTCCAATCTAATTTACAACATGCCGTACGCAGATGATTTGGGGTCAAAGGTAATTTATAATACTTTTTCACCATATATTGTCAGGTAACTTGCAATACCTCTTTGGTCGAATGTGCCCGGTTCATTAAATTTACTTTACGATTCTTGAATTGTATGTGTGGATTTTTACGTAAGACTTTTTAATTTTTCATATTCCATCTGCTGGTGGTTCTGTAGATATTTAAGATACAAGAAATTTGCTACCACTATTTGTGGGGGGAGGGGGGATTTGTTGTCAGTCCTCTCGAAGTAAGCATAAATGGCACAGCATTTACCTTTGCCCGACATTTAAGCCTTTGGAGTGCGGATGAGTGGTCATAAACTTAACCAATTCTGGGAAATTTGTTGAAACCGAAAGTCGCGTTTTTTTGTTAAGGCGGCGGTTCGTTTTCGATTAAAAAAAAAAAAAACGAACCGAACTGAACCGAAAAACCGCCCAGCCCTAGAACACAGGAAACTGACCAAATCCCTGTTAACTGTATACTCCTGTTAAATGAATAGTTTTCACTGGCAAAAATGAATATTCAATTAAGAGGATTCTACTGTATAAACAAAATATTATTTGTGTTTGTCTGAATATGAAACACGAGCAAGGAAAATGCTGGCTTTTGTTTTGGTACCCAAATTTTTTGGAATGCCCTGATAGTGGCTTCTAGCACTCAACCAGATAAAACATGTTTCAGAGTTTAGTACAGTGGCCAGTTGTGGGGTTATTTCATCCATCCGTCAACAATTGGTTTCTGACCGATAACTCCAGTTTAGGCAAACCTGTTTTTGAGACAAAAAATGAAAAAAATAATGAAAATTGCCGATTTTTTAGAATAGCGATGGCCAGTTTTGGCCAGTACGATGGGTAAAGGGTTAAACCAATGTGTTGATGAGTTACGGTGACTGAAAAATGAATATTCAATTAAGAGGATTCTACTGTATAAACAAAATATTATTTGTGTTTGTCTGAATATGAAACATGAGCAAGGAAAATGCTGGCTTTTGTTTTGGTACCCTAATTTTTTGGAATGCCCTGATAGTGGCTTCTAGCACTCAACCAGATAAAACATGTTTCAGATTTTAGTACAGTGGCCAGTTGTGGGGTTATTTCAATTGGTTTCTGACCGATAACTCCAGTTTAGGCAAACCTGTTTTTGAGACAAAAAATGAAAAAATAATGAAAATTGCCAATTTTTTAGAATAGCGATGGCCAGTTTTGGCCAGTACGTTGGGTAAAGGGTTAAACCAATGTGTTGATGAGTTACGGTGATGAAGGTCAGGCCTACATAGACACAAATTCATCATACAATTACTAATATTTTATTTGTCATCAGATAGGTATGTTTAAATTTACAACGAAATTGTATTGTCTCATGTCTAATGATCGCGATAAATCACACATGCGCGTTGAGATCCACCCCAGACATCTGAGTTGAGCCACATTGAATGCTGAACAAATCTGCATCTTGATTGTCCTTTCTGAATGTCATTATACACTTGTATCACCACAAAAACTAATATCAGTATCATTATCTGTCCCGATATTGAATTGAAATATCGAATAACGGCAAATAACGATAACACCCATATTTATTTATTGGTCTTTAAGGTCACATATCTTTGCATAATGACTAATCATGACCACAACATGAGTATCAACTCAAGACCAGGGGTGAGTGTTAATAAGCCATGTTGCCCACTTTAGAGAGCAATTGCACCTCCCAAGCATTAGTGACTGGGTCCTATTTTACCAGTAAAACAGAGCCTGTTTATCACAGCGAACAGGCACTGCTTCACTTCCAGGGGTTCCCGTGGGGAGATAACACCCATATCATCTCATCACTAATGGAAAGAGTCAAAACAAGTGCAACACCATGGGACAGCCAATCTCCAACCATCTAAGTCAAACAAGGACAATAACTCACAAAGAAATACTTGAATAAGCGAGTTGCAATCCCCTTCTTTCCTCTGCACTTGATTCAGGTAACCTGTTTGGTAACCTAAATATATATGTATCGCACAATGCAGATATACGAACTGTTGTATTATAGCAAAGTTCTTGCTCCTATGTGCAATATCCTGATGAATAGTAATGAATCCTTAACAACAACAAGGATGTGTTGCAGCAATTCAGATACAAATTATTTTCAATTATAGCCTAATCTTGGCATGGACTAGCATAATGGAGAAGAGTAGGGCCATAAAAAATGCTAGATTTTCCTCCGTTTTTTCAAAATTGGAGTGGGAGCAGAGCTCAAAATAACTGGTATCGCATCGCATTTCACGATGCAAAACTCGCTTTTAGTGACGCAAATTATTATCTCTCATCACGAACTCTGGAATTTGGTAACACTGTCACATTTTAAAGGGCAAAACCCACACTTTTTCCTTTCACATGCATTATTGAGTCACAAAACTTTTCATTAGACGACTTTGATTTTGATTAAATTAACATGTTTTAAAAAGAAAAAAAGAGAAAACCACGCTGTGTTGTTTTCATTTTTTGTTCGAACCTGTACTGGTCGTAACAGGCTATGGAAATTTGTCAAAACAGAGCAATGGACATCTAGGGAGGTAATGAACTTATACGCAGTGAGGTCATGTCACAGCAATATGAAGTGGAGTTTCAAACATCGGGTTTCTTTTAGCAGTGAAAACATGAAAGACAAGAGCGCACGTATCGCTGAAGCAATACAATATCCCCTACCGGACTAATGAGCATTAATAATTATACAAATGTTATAACCTAGATGTGATCAGCATGAATTCTGTTGAAGCATTTCCAAAAAAAGTCCAGAAACTGATATTTTGGCACTTTTCCATATTTCCAAGAGCAATAACTCACACAAGAATAATGCAATCAGCATGAAACTCAAACTCGATCTGTAAGTCATCGTTCTATAGTAGGTTACCAAGAATGAAATCATTCGGTTGAAGCATTTCCAAAAAAAGTCTGAAAACCTAAAGGATGACTGACAGACTGACGGATGGACAGAGTGAAAATGAAACGATCTGTAAGTCATCGTTCTATAGTAGGTTACCAAAAATGAAATCATTCCGTTGAAGCGTTTCCAAAAAAAGTCTGAAAAACTAAAGTATGACCGACAGAATGACTGACAGACTGATGGATGAATGGACAGAGTGTAAATGAAACTTGATCTGTAAGTCATTGTTCTACAGTAGGTTACCAAAAATGAAATCATTCCGTTGAAGCATTTCCAACAAAAGTCTGGAAAACTGATATTTTGGCGCTTTTCCATATTTCCAAGGGCCATTACTCACACAAGAATAATGCAATCAGCATGAAATTCAAACTTGATCTGTAAATCATCGTTCTATAGAAGTTTACGAAAAATGAAATCATTACGTTGATGCATTTCAAAAAAAAACTCCGGAAAACTGATATTTTGGTGCTTTTCCATATTTCCAAGGGCTGTCTGTAACTCACACAAGAATAATGCAATCAGCATGAAACTCAAACTTGATCTGTAAGTCATCGTTCTATAGTAGTTTACCAAAAATGAAATCATTCCATTGAAGCGTTTCCAAAAAAAACTCTGGAAAACTAAAGTGTGACTGACAGACTGACGGATGGACAGAGTGCAAACCTATAGTCCCCTCCGGTAGAGGACTAATAAATTAGAGGTACTGTGACCAAGCTCACAAAGTGACACCCCCCTGAATGTATGAGTTAGATTATCTCCCCTTGGCAATGTCAGAACAGAATTATATTGCTTCATGCACATCTTCATATGGAGTTCTTCCATTGCGTAAAGTTTCATGAAAGTTAAAAAATTTATAGTAATTTCTATATTTTTTATACTTACCAATGACCCAGACATAGCTGGTGCTAACTCTTAAAATATAGGACCAAACACAAATTTTGCCCCCCAATCCCAAAAATTTGCATCTAAAACCAAAGAAAACATGTCCTGAATGGCCCTCCACACTTCACCTCTACTGCGCATGCGCAGTGTCAAGGACGTTCCGAAATTGGCGCCATTAATCATTCTAATAACCAGTGCCTGGTAAGCGCTATGTACTCAGCGGGGAGGCAAGAGTTCCCAACTCCTGGGAGGGCCATCCCCGTCTGGGTCATTGGTAAGTATAAAAAATATAGAAATTACTATAAATTTTTTAACATTTTTATACTGTACCAATGACCCAGACATAGCTGAATAGTAAAAAGGCTGGAGGGCCAAGGACATAGAGCAAGATGGAATACGCTCAATAACATAAAATAGAGTCATCCCCTCTAGGGAAAAAGAAGTAATAGGCCTTACATGTATCTTTCTTATTTATGATAAATTAGAAAGATGCAACACCTTCCAAAATTGAGCATCATACATCCATGTACTCTATTAATATCCAATATAATCCTTACACTAATAATTTTTAAAGTAAGCCAATAAATAAAGTAAGTCTAGAGAATAGAGACTCTTATACTCCTTAAAAGTGTCTGAGGATTGCATAATCATGTCCGTTGACACGTGCTATATTCAAAAGCTATACTTTAAAAACTAAGACTTGAATGAATTTTTAAAACATAAACTTCTCACTAAACAACCATCCCAATAACAGCTCAGAATTACTAACTCCGGAGGAGGTATCCCCTTGTTTTCATAGTAAAACAGGTGACCCAAGGGAACACCCTCCCCGCCCCCCCCCTTTTCTTGCACTGGATCAAATAGCCCAGAGCGAAGAGGGCAGCAGAACGGAGTCACTGCCGAAACAGACAGCCTACCTAGCTATAGTAGCAACTGTTAAGTGAATGCCATTCTGAGCAGTAGATAATAGACCTAACAATAGAGGCCTCCAGAAATGGACTCGATATTTCTGAGATAAAAATTCATGAATGTGGATGGCTGAGCGCAATGAGCAGCCTTAAAAAATCCATAATAGCGACACTATTAATGTAAGCCCAAGATGTAGAAGAGCTCTTACTTCATGAGCCGAAATCTTAAGCACAACTGCTGAGTCAATGATATACCATAAGCAGGACCGATAGTTAATTGAATCCATTAGCAATAGAATGGAGCGAAACGTCCTTCTATTAGGCATCAAAGACAGAAGAAGCTTACGCCCGTAGTAATAAACAGATATCTGTTTATAAATACATAAACTCTAACCGGACAGAGTAAAGGCCTATGCCCGTACGAAGACGGAAGGACCTTAATAACAATAGGTTCCGGATATCAATTAGGAGCCTAACTCTTATGCAAAATTCCAACCTAAATAGTAAAGGAAGTAGTGATTCCGAAACTACGAAAGTGAAAATCATCCATCGATAGTGCATGAAACTCACTGACTCTTCAGTAAAAGAGAAGCCAACAGAATTACTGTCTAAAAGGTCAGAATTTGAAAACTACTGTTTCTAGAGGCTCAAATGATTACTTAGCTAAATAAGAACCGAAGTTAAATTCCATATAGGAATTTAATCTAAAGATTCTAAGTCTATTTATCAAAAAGTTATTAACTGAGTAAGATAAAGAGACATAAGACTCAATTGTAAACTATCATAGAGTGCATAGGTATGAGGTAACATAAACCTATAACCTTAATAATAAGAGGCTGCAGTAGATCTTGTCAAACAAGTATACTAAAAAGTTGCAATGAGTAGTATGGAGGGATCAACAATATGAACATAGTGATCCCTACACCAATGACGGAAGAGCCTCCACTTTAGCCGCATAGAATAGCGAAGAAGAGGATCTCCTATAGTAAGAAATCGCGTCCAAAGCTCGTCCAGTACAATGCATACAATGCAATATGGACCACACAACGGAATACGTGAAGGTTGCGACTTTGCGGGTTGTGATAAAGATGACACGATTTACCCAGTGAAAAAAGAGCCTTACATTGAGGAAGATTTCGCGTTAAGTCCCACAGTAGACATCAGAGTAAATTACCCACGGTCTCTGTGAAGATAGAGATGCTATCAACAGAAATGTATTGTGGTTGTTTATCTTAGCAATACCTGCTGAAACAACAGCGCCGGAGGATACGCGTATCCTATCATTCTGTCCTATTAGATCAATAGAGCGTTAACAACATTAGCTCAGAGATCCGGACAAGCCAACACATATGTCTGCAATTGATTAGCAAGCTGTGTCGTAAATAAATTATCATTGGGTGCTCCCATAGATAGCAAATCTGATTGAATACTTGTTTGTTGAGAGTCCATTCTGACGGCAACAGGCGACCCCTAAGTGAACGGGAGTCCGGTAAAACAATCAGACGACCCGGAATATGACGGACCGAAACAGAACTTGGTGTACTATAACCAACAAACGGATTCTTTCCATTAAATAGAATAACGGAAACGAATGAGTGCCTCCCTGGTTCCGGAGATACGCCACTACTGTCGAATTAACGGACAGGATTTGGACATGCGTTTCTGAATAATGTTCATGCAATGACATAAAGCAAGCCTAAAAAACATTATTCCGCGGAAGATAATTGCTTGCTTAGAGACTGCGGAACCCAAAGACCCTGGCACTTCAAATCCGTTGGGATCAATCTTATATCCCAATCTGTTTGACAGGCAACAGTCATAACTATAACACTCGGATCCGGCAACTGCAGTGGCACTCTCTGAGTCAACCACCGAATGTTTGCCCCAGTCTGAATCTCTTGTAACACTAGATAGACAAGAGAACGTGTAAATCGAGCAATTCCTGGATTGCTGAAAAGTTGCCGTCGAAGAGAGGCTTCTCCGAGAACGAAGCGACTCTGAGAGAGTTCTTCACCTTACTATCCACGCGCGTGGATGTAGCTAGGGCTTCGTCACGTCTAACCAACTCCAATCAGCCACTGAAGGGCGGAGTTATACGTGAACAAACTACTGCCCTCAAAAGAAATCACATTGAGAATAATATCCCGTAAATCTTTTCTTGAAGACGTAATGATAACGCCTGAGTAAGGTGGATTACGTATGATAAAGCGTCTAAGTTAAGTCTACTAGACATCATTGTCGTTTCCAACATTGTGGTTGGAAAAGACAGACGGCGAAAAAGAATATTTCCAGTCTTTAACCACGCCGTCTAGACGCATATGAACTCTCGGTATGCCCTGCTCTGCCAAAATAAATTATTCGTATAAATGATAAAACGGCAGAAATGAGCATTGCGGACAAGAAACTAAACTATCATGCTTGGTAGCAGGCTTATATGCATATATAGCGTCGAAAAATAAAACACATGTTGTAATGACATTATTGGACTGCGTCGGTAAGTCAGGGACAATGTCCCTGAACCGATCCAAAATTCCGTGTCCAATGACGCTCGCTATAAGTCTCTTATCCAACATCGTAGCAATGTAGTCCGAAATAACAATCACTGGAAGATAATGCCAGAAGAAGAAGATATGAATGGCAGCTTCCGATGCTACGAAAGGGAAAACTCGAAATCTTTCGAATCCCTTTCGCCATCCTGTCGGACCCTATAAAGCGTTCGGTCGTCCGTACCTGATGCAACCGCGGACCGCACCGACCCAGCGCCGTCAGATAATTCCCGATTCGAGTAAGAAACTGTCGATTGCTGGGATGCTGCGAAACAACTGTGCTAACTCGGATAGCACGTCCGTCACTGAGGCCTGAGGAGAAGCGGTCCTACAATGCATTGCCGCTGGAAGCTTCGTGATCGTTACCCCGTGCATACTACCAATATGCGAGCGAACGGAGTATATAGGCCTCGTGTCCCTTGGCTACCGGATGGCGTGACCTATTCGCCGTGGAATCACTGAATGACGAAACTGATCGGATACTCGAGGTCATGTAGCCAATGTGCGGTCGTGCGCCCTGCTGTGAGGATGAGGAAGCATTATCGACAGTCTCTCGGACTGTCAATATAACGGAGCGTCCCAACCGACAGCGATCCCCTATGTTGTTGGACGAGAGAGGGACCTCTCTCGCTCACAGCCCTGACGGACCTGGACAAGCCAGGAACAGGACTAACAGGCTTCCTCCGATCTGTCCTCAATCTGCCGTCACTGGGTGAGTACTAAAGTAATTATAGTGCTCGCATCACCCAAATCTCCTTCCTAGACGGCAACGGACGAACCCGGCAGCCGAACCATTCGATGAATGCACGCTACACCGGGTGAGCTAGTGAATGTCACTCCGTCGATCCTACAAGGGATCTCTTAGGCGATAGACATATTCCATGAGCACTAATTGCCGCTAGCTCTTCATTAACTATGACGACAGAGGCACACTTTTGAAAGACATCTCCGTAACTTTGCGAACAAGAAACCAGAAATGCTTGGTTATAGCAAGCATATAATAATGATATATATAGCGTCGTTCAATAATTCGAAAGTTGTGTGACATTATTGGACTATGTCGGAACTGAGGGACGATGTCCCTGAACCGAACCAAAAATTTCTAAGTCCACCGACGCTATCAGTTTCTTATCCGGCATCGCAGCATTCTGGTCCGACGAAAGAAGCTGTAGAAGATCAAGTCTGATGACATACACAACAGCATATGTTGTTCCGAAAGGGAAAGCTCGAAATCCTCCAAATCCCTTTCGGTATCCCGTCGGACCGGATGAAATTTTCGGACGTCCGTACCCGCTTCCGCGGAGAGTCCCGACCCAGCATCGTCGGATAAAAAATATGCGACAGATTCAGTTGATGCTGCGATAAACTGTGCTATTTAGGAAGCACGTCCGTTCCCGAGGCCTGTGCAGTAGCGGTCTTACGATGCATTGCCGCCGGAAGCTCCGTGTACGTTGACTCCCGCACACTTCCTATGCGAACGTCCGGAGTCTGCAGGCCTCGTGTCCCTGGCTACCGGATGGTGTGACCTGGTCGCCGATGATTCTCTGACTGGCGAAGCTGACTGGATATCCGAGGTCACGTAGCCAAGAGCGGTCGTGTGCGCTACCATGAGAATGAGGAAGCCTTATTGACAGTCTACTCCGGACTGACTAAATGTCGGAGCGTCCCGAGCGACGGACGTATGCTCCGAATGCGAAACATTTTGTACCACAACATCTGGGGCCAGATGTTGTTGTACGAGAGAGGGGCCTCTCTCGCTCGCCGTCCGGATGGACCAGAACGAGCTATGAACCGGACTAAAAGGCTTCCTCCGTTCTCCCTCTAATCCGCCGTCACTGGGTGTGCATTTGGTTGATTTATAGTGCTCGCATCACCCCAAAACTCCTTCTAGACCGCAACGGACGAACCCGGCTGCCGAACCATTCGATGAATGGACGCTACACCGGGCGAGCTAGCGGACGTCAAAGGCTGTCGAACCTACTAGGGTCCTCTTAGGCAATTGGCGTATTTACATGAGCACTTTTCCGCTAGCCCTTCATTAATTGTGACGACGGAGGCACACTGTTGGAAGACATCACAGATACATCACCCTAATCTTGATCGTCTGAAATAGAAATTGATAAAGTAGAGTGACCCTGCGGGGAAAGGACCGGAGTGTCCAATTCCCCACTAACATACCGTGACATACGCTTCCCATGTTGTCATCGAAATCATACGATACAGAACAGGAGTTAATGCGAGTACACTGACCACATATAGAATGATTATAAAAGTCAGAGGAAGACTTCCTCTTATTACAATTGATCAAAATCCTTTCAATGTGAAAAGAAAACAAGTCCTGGTACTCGCACCAACCCCTGGCAATCAAAATACATAATAATAATATGATCCATTAATATAGAAAAAATAATTGAAATCAAAATATTTTGAAAAAATTTTTTTTTCAGAACAGCCCAAGTTTCTGAAAAGTAACGTTGAGCCCCAATGGATCCCAAGCCTAAGTGTGGACAAAAATTTAAAAAATATTTTAAACAATTTATTCAACACTTATGAACAATAATAATGTATCTAGTTATGATTAAAATAACATCAAGATATTATTTTCAAGAAATCCCCCCCTCACACAGAGGGATGTTGTAAATGTAAACAATGAATGTAAAAACACCAAATAAGACTCCAGGCACCCAGGCCCGGAATCAGTTACCAAAAATACACTATCTGATGCAAAACAGAGACTTCCAGGGAAGAAACTGCAGAACATCAGATGGTAGATGCAGAACACAACGCCTAACCACCCGTAGGTGAAGACGTAAACATGGGGAAAAGAACAGAATTCATTCTGTTATTCAGCTAAAACTCCCAAGAAAATTTAGTAATAATAATTACAAAAACTATGCCAAAAGCATGGGAGAATAGCAAGGGGGGACTTAAAGGACAGGGAGAGAGGAAAACACTGAAAAATCAGTGTAACTAAATAATCAGAATGACAACAAAATGGCTGCTGCCTCGAAAATAGGTAACTTAACATAATTTCATTAAAAAATTTTAAGTTACAGCCCTGATAATATTCTGTCACACTTTTTTCCTCTCCTCCTTCTCTATCCTCCTTAGAATCACCATTTCACTAATATTTATGTGTCTAGCATCATTTAAACTGAGATTTACAAGCACAAAGATCAGTCAGATGTTAACTGATGAAGGGCCAAACTTAGAATGATTAATGGCGCCAATTTCGGAACGTCCTTGACACTGTGCATGCGCAGTAGAGGTGAAGTGTGGAGGGCCATTCAGGACATGTTTTCTTTGGTTTTAGATGCAAATTTTTGGGATTGGGGGGCAAAATTTGTGTTTGGCCCTATATTTTAAGAGTTAGCACCAGCTATGTCTGGGTCATTGGTACAGTATAAAAATATTCTTTGAACGGTTTCGGAGGAGTTGCGCTTATAAGGATGCACAGATGGACGGACAGACAGGGTTTGCAGGGGGTATAATAAAAGATGATTCCCTGTACTTTTTTCTAGAAGAACAACCACATGAGCTGAACTGAACAGTTACCAGGGAAAGAATAGAAGAATAATTCATATTTAATCTTGGTCAGACACATGTTAAAATGAGATGAGATGATTACTATTGTGGGAGTGGTTTGGAGTATTATTGACAGAAATTGCACATGGCCAACTCGCGGTGGCAGTTAAACTTTCCGTCCACAAAACAAAAGAGACGAGTAAAGATTTTAATAATAAAGACAATATACTTACCGGTACCTCATTAAAAGCACAGTAGTTCATTGAGAACTGCTCTTCTCCCCCTCCCCCCCCCCCCCCCCCAACACAAAAAACACCAAACAATTTCTCGTTTACGAATTGGCAAATAGAAAGCTACTATATTTCACCTGTTTTCATTTCACTGCCCATGGCATGACTGGTGTGAAATACTAAATGTCCCATCCAATTCATAGGTAAACTTTCCTGTTTTAATTTAATTTATATACCTAATTTTGTTCCATGGTTTTGCATGTGACCCTCATCGAATTCTGTCAACCTATTTTTGTTTTATCCCAATTTCTTTCTTTTTTGAGGCGAGTTCAGAACCCTGGCTGACATAGGCATGATAACTTGTTGCTTGAATGTTGAAATATGGGGGAATTCAACACAGGGAAATATGAGATATGTGTGATTTGTGCCTTTTTAAGTTACAGGACGTTCTCAGCCACGATTTGAGGGAGGGAGGGGGACAATATGTCACACTTAAAACTTTGTTTTTTCTGAGTTATGAATGTATATTATTTATTTATTTATTGGTGTATAAGATCACATATTTCTGCACAATGGCTAATCATGACGACAACAGTTATACGGGTGGAGGAAGCAGGAGTACCCGGAGAGAACCACCGTGCAACAGCGAGCAACTGTCAGCTCCCCAACATTCTAACTCTGTTCAAGCTCCGCACCATCGACGTGCAGTACGCCTTAGTGCACAGCGTCACCGTGCCCCCACATGGGCAATGGATAGTTATGAATGTTTTTAGAATATGTGGAGGTGCAGTGTCCGATCGAATGAACAAGAAATACTGGTGTTCATTCATGAATTTAGTATGCACGCATGATGTAATATTATAGATATATAGCCTACAAGAAAGATGCTAGGCAATTTTCAAATGAAAGTGTCCATGACACTGTAGCTCAACCTGTGTTAGACACGTACATGTATTGTATGTGACACAGCAATGACACACATCTAGGCAATGACCTGATAACAAAGGTATATGTAAAGTGTTGTAAATGTACAGGTAAAGTATGACTAAACTAAGTTCTAAGAACGTTGGCAGCGGCAACATTTTCTGACGGAAATTGAAGAAAATCGATAGCTCCCATCTAGAGGTCTCCCCAAACAAGCATACCAGGTTTCAAAGCAATCCGATCAAAAATGTGCCCTGTAGGGTGTGCCAAAGGGAAATATTGTGGTCTGACTAAACTGAGTTCTAAAAACGTTGGCCGCGGCAACATTTTTTGACGGAAATTGAAGAAAATCGATAGCTCCCATCTAGAGGTCACCCCAAACAAGCATGCCAGGTTTCAAAGCAATCCGATCATAAATGTACCCTGTAGGGTGTGCCAAAGGGAAATATTGAGTCTTCTGACTAAACTAAGTTCTAAGAACGTTGGCCGCGGCAACATTTTTTGACAGAAATTGAAGAAAATCGATAGCACCCATCTAGAGGTCTCTGCAAACAAGCATACCAGGTTTCAAAGCAATCTGATCATAAATGTGCCCTGTAGGGTGTGCCAAAGGGAAATATTGAGGTCTGACTAAACTAAGTTCTACGAACGTTGGCCGTGGCAACATTTTTTGCCGGAAATTGAAGAAAATCGATAGCTCCCATCTAGACGTCACCCTAAATAAGCATACCAGGTTTCAAAGCAATCAAATCATAAATGTGCCCTGTAGGGTGTGCCAAAGGGAAATATTGTGGTTTGACTAAACTAAGTTCTAAGAATGTTGGCCACGGCAACATTTTTTGACGGAAATTGAAGAAAATCGATAGCTCCCATCTAGATGTCACCCCAAACAAGCGTGCCAAGTTTCAAAGTAATCTGATCATAAATGCCACCTGTGAGGTGTGCCAAAGGAAATTGTGGACGTACGTACTAACGTACTAACATACTAACGTACTAACGTACGTACGCCGACGGACGAGAAGTGATGGCAATAGCTCAGCTTGACTTTGTCAAGTTGAGCTAAAAAACCTCAAGATCAGTCTTGCAAAACTTTAGTTATAGAGAGGAAACCAATTTCAAGTGTATTTAACATTTTAGGTTACTGTGACCTTGACCTTCGGCACATCATGGTCAAAATATATAGGCTTCTTCCACTCATCATACCTAACCCACATATGAAGTTTGGTAAAGATAAGGTTGGCACAACTTTAGTAAAAGAGCGGAAACCAATTTCAAGTGTATTTAACATTGTAGGTCACTGTGACCTTGACCTTTGGCACATAATGATCAAAATAACTAGGCTTCTTCGACTCGGCATACCTAACCCACATCTGAAGTTTGGTAAAGATCCAGTTGGTAGAACTTTAGTTATAGAGCAGAAACAAATTTTAATTGTATTTAACAGTGGAGGTCACTGTGACCTTGATCTTTGGCACATCATGATCAAAATAAATAGGCTTCTTCCACTCATCACATCTAACCCACATTTGAAGTTTGGTAAAGATCTGGTTGGTAGAACTTTAGTTAAGTGAGGGAATGCAAAGTTAACGGATGGACGTCACAAGACATGGTGATAATATAATTGCCCCTCCTCAAAGAGCATAAAAATCAACACACTGTTAACTTACTCTCTGATCCCCATGAGAAGTTTCCAGTATCCATACGAAGTGCACGATACTTCTTGTTGCCACCTCGAGTTCTTACAGTATGAATCTTCTTGGGACCAATCTAAAAGACAAAATGGAAACACTATACCTGACTATACTGCGATTATTGAGTGTATTCAATGTTACCCAAAATAGAAAACAGATATTTGGAAATGTGTGAGGAAAAACAGCAAGGAATCTGGCCTACACTATCAGGGGTTCTTCTTCCCTCTTTGGGAAAGGGTCTGGGGTCCAAGCAATTGGGAAAATTCCTGTCATGAAGGATCTAATTGGGAATTTGTTTGGAAGAATAAGAATGAAAGTGTCAACGACACTGTAGCTCAACTTGTCAAGACATGTACATGCATAGTATGTGACACAGCAATGACAAACATCTAGGTAATGTGCAAACTGTGCTAAAAGTTTTTGGGTTTCAGCAGCCATCACGGTCGATAGATCATGCCCAAAAGGGGACGTTCTCATCTAGGCATTATACAGAGGCATCCTACCAAGTTACAATGAAATCCCTTCATAAATACGACCTATATGTCGACTGTGCTAATGGTTTTGGGCTCGGGCAGCCATACCGATTGCCCGATCGCGACCAAAAGGCGACGTTCTCATCTAGACATGACCCCAAACCTGCATATGAAATTTCGTGACGATCAGACAAGAACTGCGGGGTGTAGCCCGTGCTAAAGGAAAATGTGAACAGACGTCACAGACTCACAAACTAACAGACTTCTGCACGCGTGATGGCAATAGCTTATCTTGACTATGTCAAGTTAAGCTAAAAAACTGAAAATTTGAAATAAATCGGTCAAGGCAAACTAAAAAACGAAAAAAGCTGGGCTAAATTCCCATAAAGGGCCATAACTCGACTGCAAATGGGCCGCTAAAACGGAAATTGAACCCATACTGTATTTTGTCATACTAAATCCACATGCCAAATTTAACTCAGCTCAAACCATTACAACTAAAGTTATCGTCCGGAACGAAATGTGGCCATGGACGGACGGACGGACAGACAGACAGACAGACAGACAGACGGGTGGAGAGACCATTCACATAATACATCACATTTTTCAAACGCGTGTATAAAATCAACATCTGAAAAATTTGGTGTCAATCTGTCAAGGCGTTCGGCTTTAAATGCAACGGAAACTTAATTTTTTTTTCAATGAAAGTGTCAATGACACTGTAGCTCAACTTGTCAAGACACGTACATGTATAGTATGTGACACAGCAATGACAAACATCTAGGTAATGACCTGATAACAAAGGTACATATAAAGTATTGTAACGGCCTGTACATAAATACTGACCGTAGCCTGTAACAAATGTATACATAAAGTATTGTAAAGGTGGGTGACAGTCAAATGCTAAACTAGAAAAGAAATCCCAGAGAGGGTCTGACTGAACCCCAAAATATTTGTTCTCAAAGCAGTGATAACAAAGGCACCCCAAAACACACTTGTTCCTGTCCCAAGGTGAAAACAAAGGCACCTAAGAAGTTTTGTGAAGATCAGTTCATAAATACGAGCTGTATAGAAGTTGTGACAAAAAACTGATTGGACCTAATTTCGGTACAAAATGGCCACTGGCAGCCATTTTTGAATTTTGGACCGCACCCAGAAACACTCGTTCTCGTCCCAAGGAGATAACAAAGGTACCCAAGAAGTTTTGTGAAGATCGGTTCATAAATACAGCCTCTAGCCCGAGCCGTATTGACATGTGCACTTACAGCGTATAAGTAGCACTGAATAAATCAAAGTTCATCTAATTCGCATAATTTCTGCACGAGAAAAAAACCCGTATTATATGTGATGTATCCCATGGTATTAAACATTCACACGAAAAATTATTCAAATCAGAGCTTTCATATGGAAGTTCTGTACAAAAAAAAAATTTCTGCATCGTCGGTACAAAATGGCTGCTGGCAGCCATCTTGAATTTCGGACTGCACCCAAAAACACTCGTTCTCATCCCATAACAAAGGTACCCAAGAAGTTTCGTAAAGATTGGTTCATAAATACGGACTCTAGCCCGAGCCATAGCAGCTTGGCACTTACAGCTCTGAAAGTAACACTAAATAAATCAAAGTCAGTCTAATTTGCATAATTTACGCACGAGAAAAAAAACAGTATTATATGTGATGTATCCCATGGTACTAAACATTTATACAAAACTTTATTCAAATCAGAACTTTCATACAGAAGTTCTGTACAAAAAACTGATTTTTGCATCATCGGTACAAAATGGCCGCTGGCAGCCATCTTGAATTTCGGACCACACCTAAAAACACTCGTTCCCGTCCCAGGGTCATAACAAAGGTACACGAGAAGTTTCGTAAAGATCGGTTCATAAATACGACCTCTAGCCCGAGCCATAGCCAATTGTTGACAGACGGACAGACAGACAGACGGACAGGCGGACGACGGGCCATGACAATAGCTCAAATTTGACTTCGTCAAAGTTGAGCTAAAAAATGAATTATTCAAGAATATTTTTTTGCAAGGGTCGTCTGCTTTTCATGTTAGGTAAAGGGTTAATACACAAAATACAAGAGACTTCAAATTATCTGGAAAATGTTGAAACCAACCTTAGTCATTGAAGGCGGCCTTCCCATTTCAAACTTTCTCTTCTTGCGCATTGGGGCCATACGGCCTCCTGTTTTCCTTCGTTTGTGCCATCTGTCCCGTGAAATTCCTGAGAAAGAAAATAGATAACTATTGCTGAAACAGTTAGGGTATCATGTAACTGGTTACAACCATTCCCAGGCCTGGAAATAATGAGATTGTATCATAACCCATTTGCAGTTTATGCTACATAACATGGTCCAAACCTGTAGGAAAGACAAGTAAAAGCTGTGGAGAAGCCAATCCCCACCACAAAAGTCCAGCAAGGGTTCAAAATCCCCTTCACAATAACATCAAGAAAGCTATATACATTAAATTTGAAACAGAAGTTTTAGAACAGTTTTCTTTGAAATGTAATGACAAGAAATGGTAATGTGATGCAGTGATCCACTGACTTGGGAGAAGTCCCTTTGGAACGTTAACCCTACGCACTCTGTCAAAATTCTGACATTTCAAGCATTGATTATTCCCCATAATGCAACTAGGAATTTAATCAATTCTTTTTTGTTTGACAGAGCTCATTAGGCCAAATAAAAAAAATGAATTGATTCTCAGGCAATTTTTTTTTCAAATCAGTGAGGGAGGGAGGATTTTATTTACTTTTTTTAAAAAATTTTTTTCGTGTAAAAGGGTTGAGTATACTCAGTAAATCTTTTTGCTGTCTTTCCACTTGAAAAAGAGAAAAGGTTGTATTTTAGTGTAATTACAGTATACCTTTTACAACTAACTGCCATAACAACAGCTAAAAGGATTGGAATTTTATTGTTCTTTTTAATGGTATAGATCTGTCAAGCATCATGATCCATTAGAATAGGCCCCAGTAACCAATGTTTGGGGTAGGAGTCCTTTAAAATGGGAAACATGGCTCTAAATGATTGGTTAAACTTGAGTTTATATCGGTGTTGTAGCCATTATTAGCCATTGTGCAGAAAACATGACCTTAAACACCAGCAAATAAATAAATAATTAAATCATGATCCAGTATATCAGAATTTTCTTTGTTACAGTTTATGGGAGAGTGCCCCTGGGCACTCTCCCATAAACTGCAACAAGAAAAACCAATTTACTGCTAACACAACTAAATAATTATATGTCGAGAAATGTGAAAAAATGACCATTCCAAGTTTTCACAAATTTTTTAAAAAACATAATAAAAATGTCTAATGAGGAGGTTCAAATCCAATGAGGGAGGGCCTGAGAATCAAAACATTATTTTTTTTAGCCTTAAATCTGTCAAACAAGATTGAATTGGTTAAATTCCAAGGTGCATTATGGGGAAAAACTGCAGCTTGAAACTTTGATTTTGACATCAGTGTGCAAAGGGTTCAACTTTGTTCTGCCTTCATTGACCCTTTACCCAACACAGAGAATATCAAAATTTATTATTTTAATTACTATTTTTTGAAATTTTTCAAAAAAATTTCAACAAACCCATATCATGTGACCCTCTACTGAAGCGAGCTCATTCCAATGAGAGATCACATGATATAGTTTTGTTGAAATATGTTGAAAAATTAATTTTTTTCAACTGCTCAATTTCCCAATTATGCAAGCGGATTCAGGCGATTTGTTAGGTAAAGGGTTATTTATTGGTTTTTAAGGTCACCTACTTCTGCACAATGGCTGATCATGACCACAACATGGAGCTAAAGTCATGGTCAGTCAATCGTTCATACCCCATGTTGCCTATTTTAGAGGACTCGCACCCCAAGCATTAGTGATTGGGTCCTATTTTACCAGTGAAATAAAGCTTGTTTACCACAGTAAACAAGCACTGTTTCACTTCCCAGGGTTCCCACGGGGAAGGTAAAGGGTTAAAAAGTGACTAATGTCGTCTTGATAAATTCAACGTACCTTGAAATTAGGTCAATTTCATGCACAATTTCTAAACAACAAGAGGCCCCAGGGGCCTGAGGGCGCTCACCTGACATGGTAGCCTAAATATCAACCCAGAGAACTGATTTCCACAAGTTGCATCTGCTCCTCCTAAGAAAAGCTGAAACCAAATATCCAAATATTCTGACCAGTGGATCTAAAAAACAGATTTTTAAAGAATATTCCTCATACTGAACGAAGTCATAATTCGGGCTCCCACAGGGAGCCCATATATGAACCCAGGGACTTGGCTTTAACAAACCCGAATCTCACACCCCTAAGGATTCTGCACACCAAATATCAAAACATTCCGACTGCTGGATCTGAAGAAGAAGATTTTTAAATAAAAGTCCTCATTTTGAACCAAGTTACAATTCAAGCTCCCACAATCAGCCCAAATATGGACCTAGGGACATGGCTTGAACAAACTTGAATCTTACCCCCCTAAGGATGCTGCATAAAAAATATCAAAAGCATTCATCTGCTGGATCTGAAGATTTTTAAAGAAAATTCCTCATTTTGAACTAAGTTGTCATTCAGGCTCCCATAATGAGCCCAAATATAAACCAAGGGACTTGGGTTGAACAAACTTGAATCTCAGCCCCCAAGGTTGCTCCATGCCAAATATCAAAACATTCCAACTGCTGAATCTGAAGAAGATTTTTAAAGAAAAATTCCTCATATTGACTAAGTTATAATTTGGGCTCCCACAGGGAGCCCACATATGGACCCATGGACATGGCTTTAACACACTTGAATCCCCCCCCCCCCCCCCCCCTCCCCCCCAAGGATGCTACTCACCACATATCAAACCATTCGGACTGCTGGATCTGAAAAAGATTTTTTAAGAAAATTACTCATTTCGAACAAAGTTACAATTCAAGCTCCCACAGTGAGCCCAAATATGGACCTAGGGACATGGCTTGAACAAACTTGAATCTCGCCCCCCTAAGGATGCTGCATACCAAATATCACAAGATTCTGCCTGCTGGATCTGGAGAAGAAGATTTTCAAAGAAATTTACCTGAAATGCACTAAGTTCGAATTTGGGCTTCTATCGTGAGCCCAAATATGAATCCAGGTGGCCGATTTGAACAAACTGGAATCAGATCCACCCCACAATGTTGCATACCAAATATCAAAAGATTCTGCCTGCAGGATCTGGAAAAGAAGATTTTTGAAGAAATTTGCCTGAAATGCACTAAGTTCAAATTCGAGCTTCTATAGTGAGCCCAAATATGAGTCTAGGGAGCCGATTTGAACAAAATAGAATCAGATCCACCCCACAATGCTGCATACCAAATATCAAAAGATTCTGCCTGCTGGATCTGGAGAAGAAGATTTTTTAAGAAATTTGCCTGAAAAGCACTAAGTTCAAATTTGGGCTCCTATACTGAGCCCAAATATAAACCCAAGGGGCCGATTTGAACAAACTTGAATCAGATCCACCCCACAATGTTGCATACCAAATATCAAAAGATTCTGCCTGCTGGATCTGGAGAAGAAGATTTTCAAAGAAATTTGCCTGAAATGCAGTAAGTTCAAATTTGGGCTCCTATACTGAGCCCAAATATAAACCCAGGGGGCCAATTTGAACAAACTTGAATCAGATCCACCCCACAATGTTGCATACCAAATATCAAAAGATTCTGCCTGCTGGATCTGGAGAAGAAGATTTTTGAAGAAATTTGCCTGAAATGCACTAAGTTCGAAATCGGGCTCCTATACTGAGCCCAAATATGAACCCAGGGGGCCGATTTGAACAAACTTGAATCAGGTCCACCCTCCAATGTTGCATACCAAATATCAAAAGATTCTGCCTGCTGGATCTGGAGAAGAAGATTTTTTAATGTTTTTCCCATTGCCTACAGTGTTAAAAAGTGCTGACTCAGCACTTTTTCAAAGTCCCGAAACTGTACCCTATGATAAAACCAATGGCAATTTTTTTTTACCAATTATTTCTGTCGGTCCTAAGGAAGCTTCACACCAAATAAAAATTCTCGGTGCCGTGCAGTTTTGGAGATATGGGCATTTTAATTTTTTTCTATTTTTAGCTCCTGCGGTTCCCATGGGGCTACGGAAAAAAAAAAATCAGCATAAATTAGGTACTTTTGACCCAATAAGCCCTCACATAAAATTTGGTTCAAATCAGCCTCTCGGTTTGGAAAATAGAAATTTCGGGCGGGGCCAAAAATTTTGCCCCTCCCATAACGACGCCAAGTATAGCCCCACACCCACAAACTTCTCTTGAACAAATCTGAGTCTACACCTCAAAAGGAAGCTGCACACCAAATATCAAGTCTCTGCTACTGCTGGTTCATGAGAAGAAGATTTTTTAAGATTTCAGCACACTTTTTGGGTGTGGCCCTACCCATGGGCGGGGCAACTTGATTTGAACAAAATCAAATTGCGATGTCATAAACTATTATCTCAAATATCAATTAAATTGGTTCAGCGGTTTGGGAGGAGAAGACGCAAACACCATGTTCACGGATGACGGACGGTGAGTGATCACTATAGCTCTCCTGACTGAAAGTCAGGTGAGCTAATAACCAAATATGAAAGCATTCTGACTGTTGGATCTGAAGAAGAGAAATTGTAAAAAAGTTTCTTCGAATTGCACTTAGTTCAAATTTGGGCTACCATAGCGAGCCCAAATATTAACCTATGGATCCGATTTGAACAAACTTGAATCTGACCCCCCTAGAGATGTTGTATACCAAATGTGAAAGCATTCTGACAAGTGAATCTGAAGAAGATTTTTGAAGAAATTTCCTCATATTGTACTAAGTTAAATTTCATGTTCCCATATAGAGCCCAAATATTAACCTAGGCACTCGAATTGAACAACCTGGAATCTGACCCCACTAGAGATGTTGTATACCAAATATAAAAGCATTCCGACTGGTGGATCTGAAGAAGATTTTTAAAGAAATTTCCTCATATTGCACCAAGTAAAAATTTGGGCTACCATAGTGAGCCCAAATGTATACCTGGGGATCTGATTTGAACAAACTTGAATCTGACCCCCATAGAGATGTTGCATATCAAATATCAAAGCATTCTGACTGATGGATCTGAAGAAGAAGATTTTTTAAATTACCCTCCATATTGAACAAAGATAAAATTTGGGCTTCCGTAGGAAGCCCAAATATTTACCCAGGGACTTGGTTTGAACAATCTAAAATCTGACCCTCATAACAATGATGTATACCAAATATTAAAAGATTCTGACAGGTGGTTCTGAACAAGAAGATTTTTAAAGAATATTCCCCATATTACCCTATGTTAAAACTTCGGGCTCCTGTAGAGAGCCCAAATATGAACCAATGAGCTTTAGTTCAACAAACTTTTATCTGACCCCTCTATGAATGCTGTATACCAAATATCAAAAGATTCTGATGATTGGTTCTGGAGGAAAGATTTTTTAAAATTTTTGCAAATATGCGGACTCAGCATTTTTTCGATGCCCATCACAGAACACCCTAACATAACAGATGGCAATTTTTTTTTACCATTCCATTCTACTGGTCATAAGAATACTTCATACCAAATAAAAGCTCTCTGTTCCGTGGGGTTTGAGAAATATGGGCGTTTGAAAATATTTCTATTTTTAGCTCCCAGGGTTCCCATGGGGATGCGGGAATTTTTTTTTTTGCATGGGTCAAGTACTTATGACCCAATACTACCACAAACCAAATTTGGTTCATACCGGACCATCGGTTCAGAAAATAGAAATTTTGGGCGGGGCCAAAAATCTTACCCCTCCTATTACAAAGCCAAATATTACTTCACGAACTTCGTTTGAACAAACTTGATTCTACACCTCATATGGAAGCTCCATAGCAAATATCAAGTCATTGTACACACTGGTTCTTGAGAAGAAGATTTTAAAAATATTTTGGAGCATTTTCCCCCACTCCCTCCCTATGGGCATGCTGAGTTGAACAAAAATGAAATGCCCCTTTGGGACCATCACTCACACAAACTATCACTTGAATTGACCCAGTGGCTTTGGAGGAGAAGACCAAAACATGGTGTTGACGGACGACGGGCGGAGAGCGATGAGATTAGCTCAGCTTGACTTTGTCAAGATGAGCTAAAAACCCTCGTGGGGGGGGGGGGGGGGGGGGTCATTTTGGTAGAAAACAACACTTCGGGTGAATTTAAATTTTCACCTGAAGTGCAAAACTGTTTATCTTGTTGACATTACCTCGGTGCACTCTATCAGCTTCCAAGAAAACTTACTTTCAAAAAGGGTACTCCTAAACAATGGAATTACCCTTAATTACTTATTTTGATCTGTTCTTTCTTTCTCTAAATAAGATTATGAGTGCTGATGTCAAAAGTCACAACCAAAAGGAGAAGTATGTCCAAGAACACACAGAATAGGGTTAATTTTTCAGTACGTTCAGGTTGATATGTCCATTGATCTCAAGAGCAAGTCAGCGAGTGTATGAAAATAAAAATATGACATCAGCGGAAACATGTTAACAGTGCAGCATCTTTGATCAATACGAAAATAGGTGACTTATGCTCATACTATTTTAAATTCCACCTCCATTTAAATTTAGTTTCAAGATGAAACTGAAAATATATCAAAGGGCAATTAAATAACATATCTTTATTCCCTTGATTTAATTACTGATTTATGTTCTAATGTGAATTTTTGATTCAAAACCCATGTGGATATACAGGTTAAAACAAAAGTAGGTTCTGTTTTATACACAGTAATTCAGATTGTTTTCGCTGTGGGGCAGAAATCAACAAATGAAAATACATTCATAACTGCTGTTTTCAAATAACTTCTAACACTGCAATTCACTCTATTTCGTAGATTCGTAATCATGCATCTAGTGTCGGAAAATCCAAAATGGAAAAATAGGCCGATGAAATCGTCAGATGTGTACCCATACGCGCAATTAGTAGAAAGCTGTATGACGGAGGGCCACCACAGATGCTTACATAATGTACACCATACAAGGTATGGGTACATATAGAAATGGATTGGATGAGTGTCTAATTTGATGGATAAAGGGTTAATATCTCCGGATCAAATTATCAGATTTACATAAAAAAAAACTATACAGCACAGCACATCAGTAACCTGAATAAATATATAAAGTAACATGACAATCGGATTGATATTTTTTGAGTTATCTCATGCCAAAGGGATTGGAGGAATTTTCAATTTCAAGGATAAAGGGGGTTAATATCTCCGGATCAAATTATCAGATTTACACCAAACACTAAACAGCTCAGCACATCAGTAACCTGAACACAATTGTAAAGTAACTTGACAAACCAAGCAATATTTTTCAAGTTATTGAATGCGAAAGGGATTGGAGGAATTTTCAATTTGAAGGATAAAGGGTTAATATCTCAGGATCAAATTATCCGATTTACACCAAAAACTATACAGCTCGGCACATCAGTAACCTGAACACAAATATAAAGTAACTTGACAATCCAAGCAATGTTTTTCAAAATATCGAATGCCAAAGGGATTGGAGGAATTTTCAATTTGAAGGATCAAGGGTTAATATCTCAGGATCAAAATGACAGATTTACTACACCAAAAACTATACAGCCCGACATATCATTAACCTGAACACAAATATAAAGTAACTTGACAATCCAAGCAATATTTTTCAAGTTATCGAATGACAAAGAAATGGATACGGATGCCGGACGGACAAAGGATAGACGAACGACGGATGGTCACCCCGCATGACGGCATTATGTGTACCATACATAGTATGGGTACACATAAAAATGTTTCACAAATGATAACCAATCCCAGAAGTCCATGCACAAAATGGCCATAAACTATTTTTAGGTTTTTTACATCAATAAGTAACATGCACAACAGATTGAAGTTATACTCTGATTGTTAAAACAATCGGCTGATGAGAGTATTTTATGTTCATTTGTTATTGTCCACTTTGTGTTGACAGTGATTAAAGAAGAATTGGGCAACCAGAGAAACAGAATTTACTGCATCCACTAAATTCAAGTCTCTGTGAAAGGAGTTAAAGCATCAGAAATAAACAAAATAGAAAGAATTTATGGAGGCTTATTATTTTGGGGGTGAAATACTTTTCAAGAAATCAGAAATAGGTTTTCGTTTATAGTATTTAAAGATATTCATATAGGAATCAGATAAATTTTTCCAAGAAACCAGAAAAAGCATATATGTGCACAGAATTCAAAGGGTTTGATCAAGGAATTAGAAATGGTAATTTTTGCTCTGCCACTTATTTGAATGATGTTTAGAACAATAATGTGAGTATGGAAAGGGTTATTCTCACATTGCATAACATAAAATCTTTGGAACCCACACTGAATTCTTGAGAGGGTTAAAAGCATTGAACTGAATAATTTATACTTAATTGCCTCGCAAAGCAAAGGGTTTCTCTGAACTCAGTTTGAGGAACTGACATCTGATTGAAATAGCAAGACAACATTTAATGTTTGACAGCTATCAACACTTCTGTAATTAGTGATGAACCGATTATCAAAACTTGCTATGAACCAATTATACCGATTTCAATGGTTGAAATAGGACCCAGAAGAAAATCTGTGCCTTTTATCCTGCAGAATTTCGTTGATAAATCACCAATTACGAAAGCTTAATATCACATAAGTTCTCAGAGTATGCATGTTTAGTGCTGAGCAATATTAGCCAAAATAATATTTGCATTTGTAGGAGGGGGGATAATTATAAACGATACAACCACACGATATTGTTCTCTTGTACAACACACTTGGATGTATTAACCAGGAAGATACTGATCCCACATACTTTGTGTCTTAACTGAATAACTTTGATGTTAACGTGTGTTATGAAGTTGTATGGCGCATTGTTTACGGATACACACATGACGTCAGAAAAAAATTATTTAATGTTCATTGTTCAACTTGTTACCTCCCTTGATGTGTTTCTTCAGTGTTTACATGTTCTCTGCAATCAACATTGGAAAGAAACAAGGGAGGTATGTGAATTAAAAAATGAACTTGACAAACTGAAAATGTGTTTGTGACAGTCATTCGACGTACATGTTGCGTAACAATCATATTTCTGCACAATGACTAACCATAATCGTGACAGTTTCACGGGTGGAGGAAGCCAGAGTACTCGGAGAGAACCACCGAGCAACTGTCAGCTCCCCAACATACTAACTCCACACAAGCAGGGTTAGCATTCATTAAGACAGGTGTACCATCGACGTGCAGTACGCCTTAATGCATGTCACCGTGCCCCCACATGGGCAATGGGGGGTGAAGTGTCTTGACCAAGGACAACACAGTTGCTGCAGGTGGAATTCGAACAGAGGACCTCTCGGCTTGCAGCCTGCACTCTACCTACTGAGCCACCCCCTCCCCCCATCTTGAACATTGCGACACGATGGATTTGAAGCTCTGAGAGGGAAGGCCTTAAAAAAATTTGGCTTTGGTGCTCTGTAGCTTACGCATAAATAGATTTTGGCGCCTGGATACGAATGCATTCCATGTCCCAGTGGTACATAGAACACTTTAGCTCTCCGGCAACGAATTATACTTTCACCGATCACTATCAAGAACCATCGGGAGACTGACCATGTATTATTCCCAGAAGCGAGATGCACTTTATGACGTTATGCTTGCCAATGGGGATCCCAACAGAGAGACGGTCAAATAATACCAGTTAGCTCACATCTTGTTTGCACTTGAGTTATTGTTAGTAAAAGGCACAGAAGGAACACAAAGAAATCTCCACTGGTCAACAGTGGCCTCCGTCCGATCACGGTGATGTGGTATAAGTGCGATGTGTCCTAGCACTAAGGAAATAATTTTCGATTTAGTGTAGTCTGAATTTTAGTCAGATGGAACGTGTTTATTTTGCAGTTCAAAGACAATTACTGTCAGTTTGATTTTGACACCATTGGTAAGCCAAGAAAAGGGGGTTTTCACATGCGACTTCCTGGGCTTAACATGAGTCTTTGGAATAACTGACTTGGGGATTGATCGTAAAGTGTTATGTTCATCCACATACTTACGCTTCAAAAGGCAAGAACGGCCGGTATGCGTGGTTGTGTTCCCACATCTTACCTTTAGTTACTCTTGCGTTGTGGAAGAGTTAATACCTTCAAAGCAAATTAAAGATCATTGGGGCAGGGGGGGGTGGGGGGGGGGAGTGAAGAAGGGGCTTTAGTTTGGATTCTGGGAAACGTATGGGGATTCCAGAAATTTTATGGGGGGATTCCGGGGTATTTTGGAGGGGATTCTGGAGTATTTTGGGGGATTCCGGGCAGGGACCAGCCGTGAGGGCGACTAGGGCGATTAAGTCGCCCTTCTAAGCCCAAAGTCGCCTAGAAAAATAGTCGGGGCGATTACAAGTCGCCCTCTAAAAATTGGCCAAAATGAGAAAAGGCTGAACTGGGTTATGCGAGGTTTACATGAAAACGAGTATTTTCAAAAATCGAATGTGCTCGAGTGTGATAAATGGGCATTTTAATTCGTCAAATAAACGTCCATTTATTTGAAATCACACGACAATCAATTGTCCATTGTCGCTTTTGGCGGATTTTTTTATTTCTATTTTGTTGCGTTCCAGTCGGAGCTTCAAGTGTCGAAACGAAAATAGGTGACTTACGCGACTCAACAAAACAACCCAGTTTGAAAGTAGGTTACGTCGCTTAGGATGCCGAAAATGTATACACAACGGACGTATTTTATAACACATTATTTTCATTTCGATTTGCTGACGACTGTTAACTGTTGGGCTGTCTATTCCCAGAAAAACACGAATGAAATTGAAACACATGAAAAAAGCATTAGTGATGTCAAGAAAAGCTTTGTACATGACACAAGTGTGCATGTGGACGATCTTGAAAAAGGGGCCTCCTAAACATCGGAATGACATGAAATGACGCGGAATGACACCGGAATGCCATAAAAATGATGCGGAATGACATTTCTTTTACAAAATACTCGACCCCAGAATGTATTTTGTTTATTAACTAACAAAGTACCTCCCAAGCAACCTTCTTACATCTGGTCCTGTTCACACTTTCAGACTTAGGAAATTATTAGCTTAGTAGACTTTGTTGAAAGGCAACCACAGGAGGGTGATGGGGGATTGGCACGAAGAAGAGGTGAGGGGTCATGAAGGAGAAGGTAGCAGTGAGGGATTTTCAGTCAATAATTACATTGTGATTTTTTAACCTGGCACAGATGCATCATAGACAACTGGACCTGGATTATTTGTACGTTAATGGAGGACCATAAATTGAAAATATGAAGGGGCGGCGGGGGTGGTACATGAATATTCTTAATTTTCCCCACTTGCCTATGAAGTCTCCCTACATGACTCTGCAGTCTCCCTATTTTTTCTGGAGGGAGACTTGAAGTCTCCCTAAAATTTCCCCCTAGGCTGGTCCCTGATTCCGGGGTATTTTGGGGGATTCCGGTGACCCTTTTATTGTGCTGTTGAAAATCAGTCGACTCGAAGTCGCCATTGCGGTTGGCTTGTTCTTTCTCACTGGTCGGGAGTAAGTGGGTGTGCTCGTATGAAAGTGTAATATACACCCTGGGTGGAATACGGGAGATATCAGTGAAAGATTCATTTTTAAGGAAAGTGTAAATTAGTGAATAACTTTTATATCAATCTAGGATCACTAGGGTCAGTTGTAGCTGGGGCCAGGGTTAGGGTACCCTAAATCATTAGGGTCAGTAGAATCTGGGGCCTGGTTAGGGTATCCTAACCCTGGCCCCGCTGCTACTGACCCTATTTTGATGTCGCCTCAAATCTTGTTGCACGTACATTGATGCCTCCCTCGCTTTGAAGAAGACACATAGAGGGCGCTGATGCTGAAACGAAATTGAGCTGACAACTCCATTCGAAAACACCACTCTCAGTGTGTTATTAAAATGCATTTTTATTAAATTTCTTGCCCGGAATCAAATATTTTTCTATTAATTTGTTGGAAAAGTGTTTTAAAACGGAAAAAAAACAACAACAAAAGAAGCGAGAAAAAATTGCCTAATTTCGCAAAAAAATGAAAACCGCTATTGTAAAGGATTACCTTATTTACACTGAAATACACAAAAATATAAAAAGTGACCCGTTATTGGCACACTAACTGTACATACGTGTTTTGGGTTCTATACATCCCAACCTTCATTTTGAAGTATAATTTGTGTATATTTAATTTGAATTTAAGGGGTCATCCAACGTAACTTTGGACATTTTTTGGAAAATTTTCACAATGCCCTAAATACGAATTAAAGCGGTGAATAACGACATATTATATACCAAAATAATGACAAAAGTATACAAAACCCGAATTTATCCATTTTTTCAAAAATATTTATTTTTTTGCTTTTGATGACAAGGAAATTGCCAGCCGCATACGTAACCGGCAGGATTAACAAGGAATAGATTGGTAATTCAAATGTCTGAGTTGTAGATAAAAGACTCGACACTCCATACTCGGAGAAAGCATATTTATCATTTCCTCACCAACGTGGTGATAACACTCAGGGGGAAAATGGATGACCACAAACGCTCGATTCTGTTCGGGCGACACGTTTGTTGTCGACAATGTTGTGATCACGTGGGTTTGGGGGCAAGGTTATGAAATGATTTGATTTCCCACGATCTGAAATCTTCAAACATTTCAATGCTGTTTTTGAATCTGGCAGGCGATGTCATGTACAACTCACGACACATTCATAAGAAACTATTCAAAAGACAATGTGATAATTGCGAGATACAGTCCATGGCAGCGTTGTGGAGATCAAAATCTGTATAAAGTGATGCAAGTGTCAGCAAGGGATTAATACGCCACTGATTCGAACTACTATTATTTGGTTGGTGACGATGATCAAAACATACAGGTAGAAAATTATATTTGTAAACAAACATATATTCACATCAACATACATTCCAGTCCTCACAATTGTATATTTATGACAAAATAATTTTACTGTCGCCGAACTATATTAGTGACGTAAAGAAGGCTTGATGAAGTCTATGAAAAAAGACCTATGTTAAGGAGAATTATCAGAAAGGTTTCTTCCAGTTCACCGAATTATTGGAATATACTGACATGTCGTACCATTGTAAATTTAAATATCTCCCTCGCACAACCACATTGTGTATAAGGCGAATCAACATCGATTTTGAGCGCACCAAATGAGAAAGTTTGGCAGTTCACCCTTTTTTAGTGTGTCAATCTCATCGTATTTTAGCAATTTGATACAGATCTCATGCAAAATGGCACAGGATTGTGGGGGGTATGGTCACAGCAGACTCACAAAAGCCACATTGGACATTCTTCATTTTTCATTGATGCACTCTCAAGACTCCATACTTGTTCTTCTGAACTCAAGTGTCAGTACTGAACTGTGTGGATTTGACCCTTGGTGAACTTCATAAAAGGTAAACAAACATTAGAGTGATGTCATGCATGCAGCCCGACTGTCCCAGGAATGACAATGCTTAGACGCAAAATAGTCAGAGCCATTTTTTGTTAACAGTTTACCTAACGAATCTGCCATATCTGCACTCGTGATGTACAAAATTTGCTATTCAAATTTTATTTTTTCATTTCTCTACTTCAAAACATACCTCATAAGCTATTAATGGAACAAACTTGATGAGCTTGTTCCAATAGGAGTAATAAGCCATGGTTAGAAGTAAATACAAAATGAAAAAATCTGAGGTTTCAGAAAAATAATTTGTACTGTTGGTTTCAACTTGTGTGAGGTAAAGGATTAAAGATGCAGTACATAAAGCAATGTTGGGCTATATGAGTCAATTTTCTTTTTTGCATGTAATAACTCCCAATCCTTCAAAATGCATTTTGGGAATAATTGCCTAAGTGACAATTTGTGTGTGTGTGTGTGTGTGTGTGTGTGTGTGTGTGTGTGTGTGTGTGTGTGTGTGTGTGTGTGTGTGTGGGGTGTGGGGGTTGTGGAACCTATATTGCCTGTATTACTAGCTGGAAAATACACACATCAACTTTGGTTGAAAGCAAATAATCCAAACTGGAGTTATCAGTCGAAAACCAAATGTTTACAGATGGATGGACGGACAAAGTAATGACTATAGCCCTGACTATAAACAGTCAGGCTAAAAATGCATTTTGTAGCACAGAAAAAATATTGCATGAATGGCCCTGGGTGAGGAGGATATGGGGTAGGGGATGAGGGGTAGTGTTGGGAGGTTAACCGAGAATACAACTCGGTGTCGGTTATTAAAAGACACCGACCGACGTGATCACAAAAAAACGTCGTCCCGGTTACATGCGCGGTTAATTTATTTATGGCATGCGATGACGCAATCTCGCAGCCTCGTGGTACCTTTTGGTGTAAAAATGGCTGAAACAACCGAACAACCTAGCCCAGTGTGGCAGTACTTCTGAGAACAAGTAAGCAGGGTTTGCCTTGAGTCGGGGTCGATCAGCCCCGGCCTCGAGTGGCCCCTTCTCGGGGCTTTTTTTTCGGCCCCGAGTCCACGACTTTTTTTTCAGTCTTGGCTCCCGAAATCTCAGTGTTGGTAGGTTTGGGCAACGAAATTTTGCGCGATTAATTTTTCCATTCACGTCTCATTCACGCAAGTGTGATTACAATAGAAGAAGCAGCAAATAGATAAAATAATAATACAAACTGTTTTTGTCTGATCCGAATTAACATCCACCTAAATCCGCATGAAAACTGAGAAAATCCCAAGATTAAACAAAACAAGAGGCCCCACGTGGCCTTAATCGCTCACCTGACAAAGTGACTCTAAGAAGTATTTTAGGTCACCTTCACCATGTCATGCCTCATCAACATTAACTGGTTGAGTGATAGATTTTGTTTGAAGTTCAACATTTGTTACCTAAAATTAGTTTTATTTAAAATCATTGGTGTGTGGCCAATCTCCAATGATTTTTAATAAAGCAAATTTATCTCTGCAGACAAACTGGTTTAGCATGAAGCACAAACAAGGAATGTGAAGAGATAGCCTTGGACATCTCTCCCCAATTGTGGATATCTTCCATGTGCTACATGTATATATGTGCATGCAAGAAAACAAAAATTTTCACAAATTTTCCAAAATATTAGTTTTTTTTATCATCATTGGAACAAGCTCAAACAGCTTATTCCAATAGGGGTATGGGAAGATCAGGTATATTTTTGAGACAGAAATGTGAATATATAAATAATGGTGTTTTTTTGTGAATGATGCTGGAGAATTTTGCGTAAAGATATGGTAAATGGTTTGTTCTAGATACAGAATGATGCAAAAGTATTTAAATTTGATTAGGCAAGTTGTTCCTATAATGCATTTAAAAATTGAAGTAACTGTTTTTTTGCTGACGAACTTTTAGATGTGTGTGTGTGTGTTTGTGTGTGTGTGTGTTTGTGTGTGTGTGTGTGGGGGGGGGGGGGGTAAGAGTGTTCTTGCAAACAAAATTCCTGAATAAATGGAAAATTTTATTTTTTGTGTGAAAGACATAGTGCGTGAATGTTGATTGGAACAAGCTTAGAGAGCTCATTTTAATGTGAAGTCATAAAGCTGTGTTTTACGTACGAAATTCTGGAATAACTAAAAAAATTGCTTTTTTGACTCAAAAAGCATGGTGTGCGACCTCTCATTGGAATGAGCTCAAAAAGCTCATTCCAATGGGGTATTTACAAGCGATAAGTACATGTATGTTTAAGAGACAAACATTAAAATTTGAATAGCGATTTTTGCGAAGAATGCTGACAAGTTTTGGCAGTTATGCTGGTAAAAAGGTAAGATATGCAAAGTGGTTGTTTTTTAGAGGTGACATTTAATTAAGGGGAATTAACCCTTGATGACTGAGGTAACTTCCAAAAGTACTGAAATTTCATGAAGCAATGTGAATAACAGACAACAGTTGCCTAAAAATTTCATGAATAACTAAAATTTTTATTCTTTTGTCTCGAAAACATGGCATATGACCTTTGTTGGAATGAGCTGAATGCGTGTGTTCCAATGAGGGGTCATAAAATTTGAACGGAGATTTGTGTGAATAATGCATTAGTACTGCTAGATTTGGGTAAACGGTTCACCCTGGATACCACCCCTTCTATAGTAGATCTTTTCTGCAAATTTTGTCTAAGATTCTATCAACTTTACAAATAAATACGTTCATGAATCACAATCAGATCCACCCCACAATGTTGCATACCAAATATCAAAAGATTCTGCCTGCTGGATCTGGAGAAGAAGATTTTTTAAGAAATATGCCTGAAATGCACTAAGTTAAAATTTGGGCTCCTATACGGAGCCCAAATATAAACCCAGGGGGCCGATTTGAACAAACTTGAATCAGATCCACCCCACAATGTTGCTTACCAAATATGAAAAGATTCTGAAGCTGGATCTGGAGAAGAAGATTTTTTAAGAAATTTGCTTGAAATGCACTAAGTTCGAATTCGAGCTTCTATAGTGAGCCCAAATATGAAACTAGGAAGCCGATTTGAACAAACTTGAATCAGATCCACCCCACAATGTTGCATACCAAATATCAAAAGATTCTGCCTGCTGGATCTGGAGAAGATTTTTTAATAAATTTGCCCGAAATGCACTAAGTGCGAATTCGGGCTTCTATATTAATCCCAAATATGAATCCAGGGGGCCGATTTGAACAAACTTGAATCAGATCCACCCCGCAATGTTGCATATCAAATATCAAAAGATTCTGCCTGCTGGATCTGGAGAAGATTTTTGAAGAAATTTGCCCGAAATGCACTAAGTTTGAATTCGAGCTTCTATACTGAGCCCAAATATGAATTCAGGGGGCCGATTTGAACAAACTTGAATCAGATCCACCCTGCAATGTTGCATACCAAATATCAAAAGATTCTGCCTGCTGGATCTGGAGAAGATGATTTTTTAAGAAATTTGCCTGAAATGCACTAAGTTCGAATTCGAGCTTCTATACTGAGCCCAAATATGAATCTAGGAAGCCGATTTGAACAAACTTGAATCAGTTCCACCCCACAATGTTGGATACCAAATATCAAAAGATTCTGCCTGCTGGATCTGGAGAAGAAGATTTTTTAATAAATTTGCCCGAAATGCACTAAGTCCGAATTCGGGCTTCTATATTAAGCCCAAATATGAATCCAGGGGGCCGATTTGAACAAACTTGAATCAGATCCACCCTGCAATGTTGCATACCAAATATCAAAAGATTCTGCCTGCTGGATCTGGAGAAGAAGATTTTTGAAGAAATTTGCCCGAAATGCACTAAGTTTGAATTCAAGCTTCGATAGTGAGCCCAAATATGAATCTAGGGAGCCGATTTAAACAAATTTGCATCAGATCCATCCCACAATGTTGCATACCAAATATCAAAAGATTCTGCCTGCTGGATCTGGAGAAGAAAATTTTTTAAGAAATATGCCTGAAATGCACTAAGTTCGAATTCGAGCTTCTATAGTGAGCCCAAATATGAATCTAGGAAGCCAATTTGAACAAACTTGAATCAGATCCACCCCACAATGTTGCATACCAAATATCAAAAGATTCTGCCTGCTGGATCTGGAGAAGAAGATTTTTTAATAAATTGGCTTGAAATGCACTAAGTTCAAATTTGGGCTCCTATACTGACCCCAAATATAAACCCAGGGGGCCGATTTGAACAAACTTGAATCAGATCCACCCCACAATGTTGCTTACCAAATATGAAAAGATTCTGCCTGCTGGATCTGGAGAAGAAGATTTTTTAAGAAATTTGCATGAAATGCACTAAGTTCAAATTCGAGCTTCTATAGTGAGCCCAAATATGAATCTAGGAAGCCGATTTGAACAAACTTGAATCAGATCCACCCCACAATGTTGCATACCAAATATCAAAAGATTCTGCCTGCTGGATCTGGAGAAGAAGATTTTTTAAGAAATTTGCCTAAATGCACTAAGTTCGAAATCGGGCTCCTATACTGAGCCCAAATATGAACCCAGGGGGCCGATTTGAACAAACTTGAATCAGATCCACCCTACAATGTTGCATACCAAATATCAAAAGATTCTGCCTGCTGGATCTGGAGAAGAAGATTTTTTAAGAAATTTGCCTGAAATGCACTAAGTTCGAAATCGGGCTCCTATACTGAGCCCAAATATTAACCCAGGGGGCCGATTTGAACAATCTTGAATCAGATCCACCCCACAATGTTGCTTACCAAATATGAAAAGATTCTGCCTGCTGGATCTGGAGAAGAAGATTTTTTAAGAAATTTGCCTGAAATGCACTAAGTTCGAATTCGGGCTTCTATAGTAAGCCCAAATATGAACCCAGGGGGCCAATTTGAACAAACTTGAATCAGATCTACCCCGCAACGTTGCATACCAAATATCAAAAGATTCTGCCTGCTGGATCTGGAGAAGAAGATTTTTGAAGAAATTTGCCTGAAATGCACTAAGTTCGAATTCGAGCTTCTATAGTGAGCCCAAATATGAATCTAGGGAGCCGATTTGAACAAACTTGAATCAGATCCACCCTACAATGTTGCATACCAAATATCAAAAGATTCTGCCTGCTGGATCTGGAGAAGAAGATTTTCAAAGAAATTTGCCTGAAATGCAGTAAGTTCAAATTTGGGCTCCTATACTGAGCCCAAATATAAACCCAGGGGGCCGATTTGAACAAACTTGAATCAAATCCACCCCACAATGTTGCATACCAAATATCAAAAGATTCTGCCTGCTGGATCTGGAGAAGAAGATTTTTTAAGACATTTGTCTGAAATGCACTAAGTTCGAAATCGGGCTCCTATACTGAGCCCAAATATGAACCCAGGGGGCCGATTTGAACAACCTTGAATCAGATCCACCCTACAATGTTGCATACCAAATATCAAAAGATTCTGCCTGCTGGATCTGGAGAAGATTTTTTAATGTTTTTCCCATTGCCTACAGTGTTAAAAAGTGCTGACTCAGAACTTTTTCAAAGTCCCGAAACTGTACCCTATGATAAAACCGATGGCAATTTTTTTTTACCAATCCTTTCTGTTGGTCCTAAGGAAGCTGCACACCAAATAAAAATTCTCAGTGCCGTGCAGTTTTGGAGATATGGGCGTTTTAAATTTTTTCTATTTTTAGCTCCTGCGGTTCCCACGGGGCTGCGGGAAAATTTTTTTTGGCATAAATCAAGTACTCATGACCCAATAAGCCCTCACATAAAATTTGGTTCAAATCAGCCTCTCGGTTTGGAAAATAGAAATTTTGGGCGGGGCAAAAAATTTTGCCCCTCCCATAACGACGCCAAGTATAGCCCCACAAACTTCTCTTGAACAAATCTGAGTCTACACCTCAAAAGGAAGCTGCACACCAAATATCAAGTCTCTGCTACTGCTGGTTCATGAGAAGAAGATTTACAAAGATTTTGGTGCCCCTTGGGGGCGTGGCACCACCCAGGAGGAGGGGCAACTTCATTTGAACAAATCTGAATTGGCATTAGGTAATAAACATTTAGCCAACATTTGAATAAAATTGGGCTAGTGGTTTAGGAGGAGAAGTCGATAATGTAAAGTTAACGCCGGACGGACGACGACGGACGCCGGACAGAAAGTGATTAGTAAAGCTCCCCTTGAGCTTCGCTCAGGTGAGCTAAAAACAAAACAAACACATTTACGAGACTTCGAAAGTACGCTTGTCAACTAATGGGGGAATTCCCTTCAATCCCACAATACTATGCGCGGGTACATCCGATCCTAACATCTGAATAAATGCAACACTAGACACAGAAACTGCCGTCAAAATAAATGTACGAAACAAAATAAAATGTGTACCTGTGTCTACGTGGAGAGGTGGGGCGCATTCCATTTCTGAAATATCCAAAGCTGTGGGGAATTTTCATGGATTGAAATTATTTAAACGGTAAACTGAAATGTTTTTCATTTTTTTTCTTTGAGACAACCCTTGCATCGAAAATACACACCCCACAATATGTACGAAACGTCCTAAAATTTTATCAACAAAAAATCCAAAATGTCTATGTACGAAACGTCCTGCACCCACATGATGGGTCCAAGTCGTTTCGTCCCCGGGATTTTTTTTTTCTAAGCAAAAGCAATCAAGTAAGGTCGCCAATGGAAAGAATGTAACAACATAAAATTACCCCAAAAGGCCCGACCTCAATATCTGGGGGACTTTTTTTCAGGCCCCGACCTCAACATCTGGGGGACTTTTTTTAGGCCCCGACCATTTTACTCAAGGCAAGCCCTGAGGTAAGTAAATGAAACTGTCAATGACACTGTAGCTTAACTTGTGTGTTGTGTTTGAAGAAAAGGATAATGTTCAATGTTTATGAAAGGATTATGAAATAAGACAAGAATTGTGATAATTGGGAATATGTTCATTTCTGTTCCCTGTATGCTATGTTTATGATAAAAATAATATGAGGTGTACACTGTACTAAAGAGCTGAGGGGTGGGTTAATATGACCTCACAGTTAATGTATGTGGCCCTCACAGTTAACGTATATCAACAAAGGTTACCAAGTTACAGTGAAATTATTCCAAAACGAGTCATCCTATCAAGTTACATTAAAATCCCTTCATAAATATGGCCTGTAGACTGTGCTAAAGGTTATCGGGCTTCGGGCCCCTGTAGCCGTCAGTTTCCCAATTGCGTCCAAAGGGGACGTTCTCATCTAGACATTATATGAAGTCAACCTACCAGGTTACAATGAAATCCCTTAATAAATATGATCTGAAGACTGTGCTAAAGGTTTTCGGGCTTTAGGCTTGGGCAGCCATCATGGTTGAATGATCGCAACCAAAAGGGGACATTCTCATCTGGACATCATCTGTGGTGATCCTATGAAGTTACAATGAAATCCCTTCATAAATATGACCTGTAGACTGTGCTCAAGATTTTCAGGCTTCAGGCACCTGTAGCCATCACAATTGACCAACCATGACCAAAAGGGGATGTCATCATCTAGGCATTATTTGGAGTCAACCTAACAAGTTACAATGAAATTCTTCCACAAATACGACCTACAGACATGCTAAAGGTTTTTGGGCTCGGGCAGCCATCAAGGCTGAATGATCGTGACCAAAAGGGGACGTTCTCATCTGGACACTATTTGGAGTCATCCTACCAAGCTACAATGAAATCCCTTCATAAATATGACTTGTAGACTGTTCTAAAAGTTTTTGGGCCTTGGGCCCCTGAAGCCTCTACAGTTGCCCAATCGTGTCCAAAAGGGGACGTTCTCATCTAGACATTATATGAAGTCAACCTACCAAGTTACAATGAATTCTCTTCATAAATATGACCTGTAGACTGTGCTAAAGGTTTTCGGGCTTCGGGATCGGGCAGCCATCATGGCTGAATGATCGCAACCATAGGGGACAATCTCATCTGGGCATCATCTGGAGTGATCCTAAGAAGTTACAATGAAATCCCTTCATAAATATGACCTGTAGACTGCGCTCAAGGTTTTCGGGCTTCAGGCACCTGTAGCCAATCCCCGTGGGATCCCCGGGAAGTAAGCAGCACTTGTTTACTGTGGTAAACCAGTTCCGCTTTACTAGTGAAATAGGACCCAGTTACCAATGCTTGGGGTGAAAGTCCTCTAAAATGGGCAACATGTTGATCAACGATTTACTAAACTTGACTTCATCTCCATGTTGTGTCACGATTAGCCATGGTGCATAAATATGTGACGTTAACCACCAACAAACAACAAACAACCTGTAGCCATCACAGTTGACCAATCACGACCAAAAGGGGATGTCATCATCTAGTCATTATATGGAGTCAACCTAATAGTTTACAATGAAATCCTTCCATAAATATGACCTTTTGCCTATGCTAAAGGTTTTTGGGCCCGGGCACCCATCAAGGCTGCATGATCGCGATCAAAATGGGACGTTCTCATCTAGACATTATTTGGAGTCATCCTACAAAGTTACAATGAAATCCCTTCATAAATATGACCTCCAGACTGTGCTAAAGCTTTTCGAGCTCTGGGCCCCTGTAGCCGTCACAGTTGCCCAATCACTTCCAAAAGGGGACTTTCTCATCTAGACATTGTGTGAAGTCAACCCACCAAGTTACAATTAAATTCCTCAATAAATATGACCTGTAGACTGTGCTAAAGGTTTTCGGGTTTTGGGCTCGGGCAGTTGTCACGGTTGGCATATCATGCCCAAATAGGGAAATTCTCATCTAGACATCAAAAGGAGTCATCCTACCAAGTTACAATGAAATCCCTCCACATTAAACATGACCTGCAGACTGTGCTAAAAGTTTTTGGGTTTCGGGCTTGGGCAGCCATCACGGTTGATAGATCATGCCCAAAAGGGGACGTTCTCATCTTGGCATTATACAGAGGCATCCTACCAAGTTACAATGAAATCCCTTCATAAATACGACCTGTAGACTGTGCTAATGGTTTTCAGGTTTTGGGCTCGGGCAGCCATACCGGTTGCCCGATCGCGATCAAAAGGGGACGTTCTCATCTAGACATGACCCCCAAACCTGCGTATGAAATTTCGTGGCGATCAGACAAGAAATGCGGACTTTAGCCTGTGCTAAAGGAAAATGTGAACAGACGTCACAGACTCACAAAACAGACTCACAGACTAACAGATTTCAGCACGCGTGATGGCAATAGCTTATCTTGACTATGTCAAGTTAAGCTAATAACAATTCAACAAACTTCAGTAGCCAGTAATCCTACTCATTGTGTTTCATGCATTCCGTGGCGAATCATTTGATTGACGTACAAAGTGGTAATTGCATTTCATGTATTTTATCTACCATTTACTCCCCAAAACGCAATCGCTGACAGAAATATTAATAGCGATAAAAATGCAGCGATAAAAGATCTTGTACGGTAACGCTATTGCAAGAGCGATAAATGTCATGTGACATTGCAAGCGAAGAACGCACATGCGCCTGACGGACTGTTTCACAGGGCTCGCCTTGAGTGAAATGGTCGGGGGCCTAAAAAAAGTGCTCCACATATATTGAGGTCGGGGCCTTTTTCGGGGCTGATTTTCCATTTTGTCCATTATTGTTAGTGCTTTTTTGTGGAAAATGTCGGGGCTTGAAAAAAGCCCCCAGCAAGTGCTGCTCGGGCTGATCTCGGGGCCTGGACTGATCAGCCCCAACTCAAGGCAAGCCCTGGTTTCAGTGGTACGGACAATGTCAAGTCATTTCAATCAAAAACTTGTAATGCTGTAATGAACAATGCATCAAATTTGCCTCAACAAACATTCCACGATGCAGGGAATTGCACAATCCACCATGCAAAACACAAAAACAAACCAGAGGCTCAAGTGAGCCTAAAACGCTCACCTGGCTCAGGTTGTCAAAAGAGAGGAGTGTATCTGGGAAGGGACTTTTGAGGTGGAGACCATGAAAAGTGGAGAAAACTAAAAGATTTGGGCTTGTATTTTTGATATTTATTTCAACAAGACTAGTAATGGGGATAACATACATGATCCATGGCACTGACGGCAAATTAGTGCTACAAACTGATAGATACCTCAGTAAATTATGTTTTTCAGAACAAATAACCGAAACCGGAGTCAACTCTTTTTGTAAAAAAACGAGTAGATACCGACACCGAGCAAAAATTTACTAACCTCCCAACACTAATGAGGGGTGGGAGTGTGTTAGGGGAGTCCATTTTTTTTTCCACATGTGGTCAGCCTAAATCCTTCAGAATGCATTTTGACTTTAACCAAAACTGTAAAAAAGCATTTTTGACAAAAAGGAAAAAAAAGGGTTCTGCATTTAGTGACTGTAAATAGTTCAAAATGCCTATTGGAGGAAATAAAAAAAAAAAATGCCTAATTAGATTGGGGGGGGGGGGGGGGGGGGGGAGAGGGTGGTGGTGTTTGGGTTTTTAACCCAAACTGTAAACAAGCATTTTTGACGAAAGAAAAAAAAAGTGCCTAATCCTTTCATAATTATGGCCTGTGGAATATTCTAACGGTTTTGGGGCTTTGGGCCTCTGTTGCCGTCACAGTTGCCCCAAAGGGGACGTTCTCATCTAGACATTATATGAAGTCAACCCATCAAGTTACAATAAAATCCCTCCATAAATATGATGTGTAGACTGTGCTAAAGGTTTTCGGGCTTCGGGCCCCTGTTGCCATCACAGTTGCCCAATCACGTCCAAAAGGGGACTTTCTCATGTGTAGAAATTATATGAAGTCAGCCTAGGAAGTTACAATGAAATCCCTCCATAAATATGACGTGTAGACTGTGCTAAAGGTTTTCGGGCTTCTGGCCCATTGCCATCACAGTTGCCCAAAAGTGGACGTTCTCATGTAGGCATTATATGAAGTCAACCTATCAAGTTACAATGAAATCCCTCCTTAAATATGACGTGTAGACTGTGGTAAAGGTTTTCGGGTTTCTGGGCCCTGTTGCCGTCACAGTTGCCCAATCACGTCCAAAAGGGGACTTTCTCATGTGTAGAAACTATATGAAGTCAGCCTAGGAAGTTACAATGAAATCCCTCCATAAATGACCTGTAGACTGTGCTCAAGGTTTTCGGGTTTTGGGCTTGGGCAGTCGTGACGGTTGATAGATCACACCCAAATGGGGAAATTCTCATGTAGACATCATACGGAGTCTTCGTATCAAGTTACAATGAAATCCGTCCATATTAAACATGACCTGCAGACTGTGCTAAAAGTTGTTGGGTTTCGAGCTTGGGCAGCCATCACAGTTGACAGATCATGCCCACACAGGGACGTTCTCATCTAGGCATTACACAGAGGCATTCTATGAAGTTGCAATGAAATCCCTTCATAAATACAACCTGTAGACTGTGCTAATGGTTTTCGGGTTTTGGGCTCGGGCAGCCATAGCGGTTGACTGATCACGACCAAAAGGGGACATTCTCATGTAGACATGACCAAAAACCTGCATATGAAATTTTGTGACGATCAGATAAGAAATACCGGGTATAGTCTGTACTTGAAGGTTGAATAAAAAACTTTAACCACAAACTTTAACCAAAACTCTAAATGTAAACAGAAAAAGGCAGACGGACAGATGGACGGACGGACGGACGGACAAAAGTCATTACTATAGCCCTCACTGTAAACAGTCGGACTAACAAGGAAAATGGCATCCCTTTTGAAATGTAGGCATCCTAAATTACAATTGGTCTTGTGGTCTATTCCTTGCAAGAATGATAAAAGGATTTCTTCGAGTCTGTCTAGAAGGATTGCAGAGTTGAACTATTCAACAAATTTAAGGTACAGTCAACTCAGCAGTATCGAGTCGTCGGCAGTATAGATTCAAAATTTACTGACTGCCATGTTACGTTTAAACAACCGAAATATTTTTATTTTTTCTTTCTGCTTACTGATAGAAAATATATATTTTCCATATATCATGAAAAAGAAATATGCTTTCGCAATATATGAAGTCTGTGTGGCGGTGTTTTTGTTATTACCCGAACCGACCGCGACGAAAATGTAACTTGTTCACCCACTTGCATTTTTAATTTTACTTCAAGAAAAAGAAATGGCCCAAATGACGCCGAAGCAAAGTTGTTTAAATTGTTACCACACTATTATTCTCTAACTAATAACAAGAGGCCCCAAGTGGCCTTAATCGCTCACCTGACAAAGTGACTCTAAGAAGTATTTTAGGTCACCTTCACCATGTCATGCCTCATCAACATTAACTGGTTGAGTGATAGATTTGGTTTGAAGTTCAACATTTGTTACCTAAAATTAGTTTTATTTAAAATCATTGGTGTGTGGCCAATCTCCAATGATTTTTAATAAAGCAAATTTATCTCTGCAGACAAACTGGTTTAGCATGAAGCACAAACAAGGAATGTGAAGAGATAGCCTTGGACATCTCTCCCCAACTGTGGATATCTTCCATGTGCTACATGTATATATTTGCATGCAAGAAAACAAAAATTTTCACAAATTTTCCAAAATATTAGTATTTTTATCATCATTGGAACAAGCTCAAACAGCTTATTCCAATAGGGGTATGGGAAGATCAGGTATATTTTTGAGACAGAAATGTGAATATATAAATAATGGTGTTTTTTTGTGAATGATGCTGGAGAATTTTGCGTAAAGATATGGTAAATGGTTTGTTCTAGATACAGAATGATGCAAAAGTATTTAAATTTGATTAGGCAAGTTGTTCCTATAATGCATTTAAAAACTGAAGTAACTGTTTTTTTGCTGACGAACTTTTAGATGTGTGTGTCTGTGTTTGTGTGTGTGTGTGTGTGTGTGTGTGTGTGTGTGTGTGTGGGGGGGGGGGGGGTTAAGAGTGTTCTTGCAAACAAAATTCCTGAATAAGAATAAATGGAAAATTTTATTTTTTGTGTGAAAGACATAGTGCGTGAATGTTGATTGGAACAAGCTTAGAGAGCTCATTTTAATGTGAAGTCATAAAGCTGTGTTTTACGTACGAAATTCTGGAATAACTAAAAAATTGCTTTTTTGACTCAAAAAGCATGGTGTGCGACCTCTCAATGGGATGAGCTCAAAAAGCTCATTCCAATGGGGTATTTACAAGCGATAAGTACATGTATGTTTAAGAGACAAAAATTAAAATTTGAATAGCGATTTTTGCGAAGAATGCTGACAAGTTTTGGCAGTTATGCTGGTAAAAAGGTAAGATATGCAAAGTGGTTGTTTTTTAGAGGCGACATTTAATTAAGGGGAATTAACCCTTGATTACTGAGGTAACTTCTAAAAGTACTGAAATTTCATGAAGCAATGTGAATAACAGACAACAGTTGCCTAAAAATTTCATGAATAACTAAAATTTTTATTCTTTTGTCTCGAAAACATGGCATATGACCTTTGTTGGAATAAGCTGAATGCGTGTGTTCCAATGAGGGGTCATAAAATTTGAACGGAGATTTGTGTGAATAATGCATTAGTACTGCTAGATTTGGGTAAACGGTTCACCCTGGATACCACCCCTTCTATAGTAGATCTTTTCTGCAAATTTTGTCTAAGATTCTATCAACTTTACAAATAAATACGTTCATGAATCACAATCAGATCCACCCCACAATGTTGCATACCAAATATCAAAAGATTCTGCCTGCTGGATCTGGAGAAGAAGATTTTTTAAGAAATATGCCTGAAATGCACTAAGTTAAAATTTGGGCCCCTATACGGAGCCCAAATATAAACCCAGGGGGCCGATTTGAACAAACTTGAATCAGATCCACCCCACAATGTTGCTTACCAAATATGAAAAGATTCTGAAGCTGGATCTGGAGAAGAAGATTTTTTAAGAAATTTGCCTGAAATGCACTAAGTTCGAATTCGAGCTTCTATACTGAGCCCAAATATGAAACTAGGAAGCCGATTTGAACAAACTTGAATCAGATCCACCCCACAATGTTGCATACCAAATATCAAAAGATTCTGCCTGCTGGATCTGGAGAAGATTTTTTAAGAAATTTGCCTGAAATGCACTAAGTTCGAAATCGGGCTCCTATACTGAGCCCAAATATGAACCCAGGGGGCCGATTTGAACAAACTTGAATCAGATCTACCCCGCAACGTTGCATACCAAATATCAAAAGATTCTGCCTGCTGGATCTGGAGAAGAAGATTTTTGAAGAAATTTGCCTGAAATGCACTAAGTTCGAATTCGAGCTCCTATAGTGAGCCCAAATATGAATGTAGGGAGCCGATTTGAACAAACTTGAATCAGATCCACCCTACAATGTTGCATGCCAAATATCAAAAGATTCTGCCTGCTGGATCTGGAGAAGAAGATTTTCAAAGAAATTTGCCTGAAATGCACTAAGTTCAAATTTGGGCTCCTATACTGAGCCCAAATATAAACCCAGGGGGCCGATTTGAACAAACTTGAATCAGATCCACCCCACAATGTTGCATACCAAATATCAAAAGATTCTGCCTGCTGGATCTGGAGAAGAAGATTTTTTAAGAAATTTGCCAGAAATGCACTAAGTTCGAAATCGGGCTCCTATACTGAGCCCAAATATGAACCCAGGGGGCCGATTTGAACAAACTTGAATCAGATCCACCCTACAATGTTGCATACCAAATATCAAAAGATTCTGCCTGCTGGATCTGGAGAAGAAGATTTTTTAATGTTTTTCCCATTGCCTACAGTGTTAAAAAGTGCTGACTCAGCACTTTTTCAAAGTCCCGAAACTGTACCCTATGATAAAACCGATGGCATTTTTTTTTTACCAGTCCTTTCTGTTGGTCCTAAGGAAGCTGCACACCAAATAAAAATTCTCAATGCCGTGCAGTTTTGGAGATATGGGCGTTTTAAATTTTTTCTATTTTCAGCTCCTGCAGTTCCCACGGGGCTGCGGGAAATTTTTTTTTGCATAAATCAAGTACTCATGACCCAATAAGCCCTCACATAAAATTTGGTTCAAATCAGCCTCTCGGTTTGGAAAATAGAAATTTTGGGCGGGGCAAAAAATTTTGCCCCTCCCATAACGACGCCAAGTATAGCCCCACAAACTTCTCTTGAACAAATCTGAGTCTACACCTCAAAAGGAAGCTGCACACCATATATCAAGTCTCTGCTACTGCTGGTTCATGAGAAGAAGATTTACTAAGATTTTGGTGCCCCTTGGGGGCGTGGCACCACCCAGGAGGAGGGGCAACTTCATTTGAACAAATCTGAATTGGCATTAGGTAATAAACATTTAGCCAACATTTGAATAAAATTGGGCTAGTGGTTTAGGAGGAGAAGTCGATAATGTAAAGTTAACGCCGGACGGACGATGACGGACGACGGACAGAAAGTGATTAGTAAAGCTCCCCTTGAGCTTCGCTCAGGTGAGCTAAAAACTATGAGAGTAAATTCCTTACCATTCTAATGGAAATAGTAAAGTTGATGGAGGTCATGTACTCAGCATTATCGAACCAGTATAGGCTGTAGTGCCTCACGTGATATTCTTCCCCGTGAAAAATATATTTTTAGAAACTCCGTGTAAATATTGGCCTGTCAAGAATCAGCACGTGTTAAAATGGTAAGAAAGTGTTGTCTTATCTCGCAATTTTATTATAATTTACCCATTTTAGTAAACAAATCAATCGTTTTATTGCAATTTTCACACGTGTGTTATTGATGTTCGCACTGATTTCCAAATTTCACATGGGGGCCTATATGCACCTGTATACCGGGCTGCACATTTTTCAAGGGTGACACCGACGGCTGTGTGAGGGGTTGGAATATGATTTTGTTTGTTTCCGGTATCCACAACTACATGGAGGCCAAGATAACGACTAGAAACTTTCTCTTATATTTCCCTTTGTTGGTAATTCTAACACTTGACATCATTTCTTGGAAAACTCTTTCTGAAAGCTATCCAAGCAATGATATCACTGATTAGAATTAGTGAGCCTGAGAAAGACATTTTCTTGTGTTTATCCTACAACTGCAGTGTAATTACCAGGTGGCACAATAGCTATGTCTCTTGTACATGTACCACTATTCTAACTGAATACCGGTACTTACTGAATGCAAATGAATTGATGTCATCCTTTCTCCCTATGAGTAAACTACATGTTACATGTAAATGACACAATTCGTAACCCACAATGTCTCCGGAAATGTCATTCGAAAAGCAAAATGTAATTCCGTTGTGGGGAAGTGTACCTTCCAACAAGCTTGGATTAAATCAACTGCATACTATAACTGGTTACTCCCTGCTCCAGTTGAACGGTATTCAGCTAAACGCAGTAAGTGTCGAAAAGTTTTTAATGTTTCATATACATGGGCGAATCATCCTTAAAATCGCACATGTTAACATTCGAGGTGAATAAGACAATAACACTTTCATTTGGAAATCCAAACTCGGAATCCACCGTGATAATGATTGCCCGTGCCAGGACTTTAAGATGACGTGGCAAATTCATCAGACATACATGCTTCGGAAATACTCAAATAGTTCAACTGAACAATCATCCATTTGTAATATTTTCAATATGAATAAATTATCCACGCACATGCGCTCAGCATTCGAAGAGGCAGAATTTACAATAAATCTTCCCATTGGCTTAAATATACACCACTGTGCTCGCCCACATCAATAGCAACCATTCACAATGCTTGATTCAAAGGATTTCAGTGTCACATTACTGCAAAGTTCTATCAATAAAGCATGCATCGGAACTGCCGTAAATACTCCAAAATATGACCGGATTAATAAACACGCAATTACAATTGCTGTAAATACAGTAAAATATGTTCGGATTAAATTACGTGTCGCAAAATTCTCCGATTTTCCAGGATTTTCAAGGCTCCCATCGGAAATTCCAGGCTTTCAAGGCCTTGAATGACCTTTTGACGAATTCCAGGCTTTTCCAGGTTTTCAAGGCCCCGCGGGAACCCTGATTCTGGTCTCTATTTGCATTAAGGGGGGGGGGGGGGGGGGGTATGAAGTGTGTCTTAACTAGACATGGGCGAAGGCCGAAATTGAACAGTTTTGCCCAAAACATGTCTGGGGAGTAGAGGAAGAAATGGGAGTTTCTGAATTTCGTTGAAAAACATGGCCGTCAGTGGCCATCTTGGATTTGGCATATAAATTGTCAACAATTCCATCAGTTCATCCTACTGGCCACATCCCTCCCCGATCTTTTTCACTGAGAAACATGAGTAAATGAATTGGCATTGCCATTACTTTCTATTTAGTCCAGTCCCTTCTTGAACAATTTGAGCTGCAGTGTCATTGACACTTTCGTTTTTTTTCCCCATGTGTCGATAATTCCAACACTTGACATCATTTCCTGGGAAGCCCTTCCCAAGAAAATATGTCAAGTCTTGGAATTATCATCAAAGGTAAATTTTATTTATTTATTGGTGCTTAGTGTCAAATCAACATCTAAGGCTGTATCATGACAATAAAACGGATACAACAAGTAAAAATACAAGACTAATCAATCGTTTATACCCATTGCCAACATCAGAGGACTTCCTCCACAGGCACTGATTACTGGATCCTATTTTACCAGTGAAGCAGGACTTGTTTACCACTGGGAACAGGTACTACTCCACTTCCAGCTGTTCCTACGGGGATAACAAAGCTAAACTGTGAGATAAAGTTTCTAGTGGTGACCTACAACTTATTTCAACTGGTACTGCATCCATCAATTCAACAACTGAACTCATCAAGTCAACTCATCATCATCATCACCTCATCATCATAATCTCTCTATGAGACGCAGCTTGCTTTGAATGATTTCTATTTAATACATATCTCATTTCTTGGGAGTATGTTGTTTGTTTATTATTCCCAACAGTACAAATCATATTTTTGCCCTTCCAGATATGCCTGTTGCACATCAACCTCCGTCTCCCCCCCCCCCCCCCCCCCCACCCTCCCTTTCAGAAATTTCCACCACTGCCCTTCACATGCTTTACTGCCTTTTAATCAGTCAGTATGCCTGGTATATAAATAACGTTCAGAACGTGAGACAACTCGGTCACTCACCCTAAGGCCATTTATTTATTTATTTATTGGTGTTTAAGGTCACATACGTATCAGTCCTTTGTGTGAGTAAATTTTACGGGTGCAAAAAAGTGCACTCGCAAATTGTGTTGCGAGTGCTATTTTGTGCAAATCGCACTCGCAAAATTCCCCATAGTTTCAGAACTATGCATGTAATTGTTTGAGACAGATGTGGTTAAACACAGCTACCTACTCACCCGTGTCGAAGCCCATATTCGTGATTAAGCCCACCCCTCGCTTTTTCAGATTTATGAACAGGGTGCCCTACTCGTGTCAAAGCCCCCCCCCCCCCCCGCCCCCCCCCACACACGTGTCGAAGCCCATATTCGTGATTAAGCCCACCCCTCGCTTTTTCAGATTTATGAACAGGGGTGCCCTACTCGTGTCAATGCCCCACCCCCCCACCCCCCAAGTTTCAAATTGGATGCAAGTTGTTTGAGACGTCAAATTTACAGGCATCAAATGGAAAAAACAGGTGACTTGTTGCAACACTGTACTTACCCCGGTATCAAATAGAATTGTAATACTGTATTATGTATATTTTTGGGAGTTGA